>OZ021733.1:8369825-8969825 GCA_963978545.1 Linyphia triangularis
CATTAGTATATGAAAAACAATTCTTAAATGTGACAAGAAAGATGCTTAAAATGTTAACCTGGCCATTTGAAAATTCCCAGCAGGTAATGTATAATATTTTAGTTGATAATTTGCAAAGGAATAAATATTATAGGCATGCAAATTTTACAAAACACTAATACATTTTATAGAATACTAATAAATTTAAATTTCAACTACTAATCTTCTTTCATTTATATCTAGTGATTAAGATTAAACTAAGATAATTTTTTTTTCTTCTTATCGAGGTCGATGCTAATCTAAGTTGTCTAAGCTAAGATCTGTTACGTGGTAGCGATATTAACAAAAACGTTTGACCAAGATCCCTGGAGACGTACTATCTCCAGACACGGGTCTGATTTCGGAAGCATTTTTTATTTTTAAGTTTTAGAACAAGATTAGATTTAGCGCAATAATATTCTTTGTCGTGCAAAAAGTCTATCATCCAAGATAATCATAATTCAAATCATCTGTTGAAAGATAGGGTACACAAATACAAGAGTTTCTGTGAAGTGAAATTTGTTTATGATTGATGCTAATGATAAGCTTTAGCTTGATATGAATATTGAGTTAAAATAAGTTGGATTGTGACAGTTACTGTCACCAATATGCTGCTTCTGCGCAAGTTTATGTAGCTTTAGATCAGGTCTAGGTACCATGATTGTACAACTTGGAGACACTGAATGTCCCCTTGTTTAATTTGAGGACACATCAAATAAAAACCCTATCAATTTGGTTTGTTTGTTTGGAATTTCCGACTGTCTATTTCTGCCACATTTAAGTACTTAACACAGTCAAATACGTCTCGTAATTTTGAGCATCTAGAAGAATATGAGATCGAAATCTTCTAGTGTAAACTCCCTCTCCATCCTCTCCACACTAACGAGAGGACATTGAGGTCACGACAGATTTAATGTGCCCCCTTTAGATACACACCGATCTTCGGTGGCCGTCCCAGGATCGAACCCACAACCTCCGATCATGAGCTCGATACACACTGACCACAAGGCAAGCGAGGCCCCCTATCAATTTTTTATTATTATTTATATATATATATATATATCCCTCTGAGACCCCGCGTACATTTAAATGCACATAGGATTTTGGGCGCATAATTTTTCTTTTCATGAAATATCCGAATTCAGTCCTACAGCTGATGATAGTTCCACCGATTGTGACGAAGTAGAGCCTGTAAAGAAACGGCAAAACACAGTTCCTCTGCCAGTAGAGGCAAACGAAAAGTTGGTGCGAAACACATGCCATCAATTGACACTGTTTTTTCCTCACTTTGTCGGATGACTAGATGTTCAGCACGAACAAAATTTGTTTGCACTAACTGTAAAGTATTTTTATGTATCACGTCCTCACGAAATTGTTTTGCAGCATTTCATGATTAAATTTCATATCTGAACAATTAAATTTCAGAATTTATCCAAGCTTAAGGCGATAGTCATTTTTTGACCCATCTTTATAGTTGAAACCCAATAACTTGAAAAGTACGTTACATAGACCCAAAAGAATAATATGCATAAAAATTAGCTTTAATAGAAATTTGCAATTATTATTTGCAATTATGGATTTATAGAAAGTGACTTGCAATGTGTATAATGTGACCAGACGTCCCGATTTTGGCGGGACAGTCCCGCTTTTCACCTAGCTGTTTCGCTGCCGGAATGTTCCTCTAATGTCCCGCTGCCTAAGTCCCTCTAAACAAAACAAAAATGTTCTTCTTCAGAACTTCGTTAATCAAGAAAAACTTACAAAGTTAGTAACTGATGAAGTTTCTTGAGATAAGCGTTGGGTGGAGCCTATTTAGACCAGAACTTAATTGAAATTGTCAAAATTATGAAAATTGTGAAATTCGGTTTTACTTTGCCAGGAACAACTCTCTGCCTTTAAAAGGATATTTTCTATTGTTAATACAATTTGGACTTATGAAAAGACACTACTTTCTGTGGATACTCTGAAATCATTGTTAATGAGTATAATTAACTTTTCAATATTTTTCAAAAGAGTTTCTTCCTAAAATCAAATAAAAATGTGTTAAATTCAATAGCCCCAAATTAAAAGTATATGTAAAGTATGGCTAAAGTTTAATAATAAAGTTAAATAAAAGTATGTATTACAATGTATATAGTACGTATAACTTCAGAAAAACCTCGAACATTGAAGATTTTAGAATTGTGTGTACCGAACCCCATATACACTATCTACCAATAAGTAATTGGACACCTGTGATAAAAGAGATAAACACAATTTATTCATTTTCAATAGGTGATAGAGCCTGCACCTAAAGCAATTACGGCCTTAACCCTTCGGGGCATGCTTTCCATAAGTGTTTAGATGATGGAGAAAGGTATTTTCCTCCACTCGGCTTGGTGAAGACATGTCAATTCTTTCCCCGATTTTAGACGGTTGCTGCACCCCTTAGCTCGGCGGTCCAACTCGTCCCAGAGGTGATCTAAAAGATTCAAGTCTGAACTCTGGGCAGGCCAATCCAGTCAATTCACCCCACTGTCATCATACCAATCCATGGTGGACCTCGCAACATGACAGGTAGAGTTGTCATCCTGGAAGTAACAATGATCCAACCCGTAAAATTGTCACACCGTAGGAAGCACATTGTTTTGTAGAATAGTGGAGTAGGCGTCTGCGTTGCGCCTACCATTAATTGGGTCAAGGGTCCCAGTCCATACCATGAGAGACGTCCTCATTTGCATGGGTGTCCAAATACTTATTGGTAGATAGTGTATATGGTATGAAAAAATGACCCCTCCCCATTAGCAGAGACCTGGTACAAAAAAAAAAATTAAATCTAATCAACATTTCTGTAAAATCATATGTCTGTGTAAAAATACAATATGTACCAGTAAAAAAAAAATTCAAAGCAAAATATTGAATAGATTTATGAAAACACAGCATTTTGAGAAAACAGCTTTCAAAGTACAAAGTATACTGTTTTTTTTTTTTTTTTTTTTTTTTTTTTTTTCCATTGCTGTTATTTATTCGAAAAATATTTAGAAATACTCCGAATGAGCGCATTGCTCACCAAGTCTGAGAAAATATTTCGCCTTCCAACCCCCCCCCCCCCTCCTTCTAATTATGTCACTGTTGAATAATTGATTACTGCTGCATTGGAATATTTCTTATGAAACTCTTCAATGATGTAAGAATATGACGTTCGAGCAAAATCTCTAACATGAATATTCGCTGTTCCTGGTAAAACACCATGCCATTGTCTTGAGCAACAAACGCTTCACAAGTGAAGTCTGAGTATGACATCACCGATACCTATTGAAATACATTCTCGAAACAATCTACACTGATATCTACCGGGAGGAAATCGAAACTCGATTCTTTTCACTGAATTACCGCCCATTAAACTTTGATGTGCGCGACTTTAAACTCGCCCTGTAATTATCTCGGCAACTTTTAGTAATGCAGATGCGATTATTCAAGCTTTAACAGCGGAAATTCATTTGGAAAGTGTTGATGGGAAATTTATTGCAAAGGAAAAAATTGTTTAAAAGACAGGTTCTTTAGAGAGACGCGATGATGGCCTATTTAGAAGAGTGAAAGTTTCTTTGGTTGATAAAATTTACAAGAAACTACACATACGACATATTTCGTCTGTTACTTTCATTTATCATCAAATACAATGAAATTACAGATTTTTTTTTCTTAAACTTGAAAAAAATTTAGAATAAAAAAAAGAGAGTTTTTTAGTGTATGTATGAGAATGAACCCTTGGTAAGTCGTGAGGTTGGCAAATGTCCCCCACAAAAATTGTTTTTCAATTTCTCAATGGATAGCAGCCCATGATCAAAGCCCGTTCCAGAATCTTTCTATCTAATCTTGACATTTGTCTAAGTCTATTAATTCAGTTCCATGCATTTACTCAGGCGACACAGAACATAATTGGTTGACGTTTGTCCCCCACACGACCAACCCTGTATTTTAATTTTGATAAGTAATTTAAAAGGGTTTTTTTTATTATTTTTATAGTTTTTATATTTCGTGATGAGGGCATGTTATTTTTTATGATATGATTTGACTGACACATTTCTCAGCAATAAAAAAGATATGCAATTTTTTTAGACGAATTAACTTTTATTTATTTATTTATTTATTTATTTGTTTGTTTGTTTGTTTGTTTGTTTGTTTGTTTGTTTGTTTGTTTGTTTGTTTGTTTGTTTGTTTGTTTGTTTGTTTGTTTGTTTGTTTGTTTGTTTGTTTGTTTGTTTGTTTGTTTGTTTGTTTGTTTATTTATTTATTTATTTATTTATTTATTTATTTATTTATTTATTTATTTATTTATTTATTTATTTATTTATTTATTTGGATTTCAAGTAATACTGAAAATGTGACTAATATGGGTCGGCAAGGACCATTTAATTCAGATTGAAATATGTGCAAATTGTTTGTCGCCCCGGAATGGCTCAAATATAAAAGCAACAATTACTAATTTCATCATCAGACATTAAACATTGTATCAGAAGTTTACGTTAAATCTATAAATTGTCAGAAAGAGAGGGTATTGAGTAAATTCACTCACCTTTTCGAAAATGAGAAAAATTCAACTTGATCAGCAACGATTGCTTCATCAACATTGGTACTAACAGAATAGAAAGAAGAAAAAACATGAAAATTCATATATTTTGAGACTTGTAATCGACAAGAAAATGTTGAGAAAATTTACTCTTCGGCCAACTTGCACCGATTTCCCCTATATTACAAATGCGTAGTAGGATCAAGAGTAAATACTAGTCAAAAGAGTATTGGAATAGTAGAAACTTTGATTTATTTGTTGACTAAAAATTCATGGAGGTTGCAATTAAAGTCCGTTTATTTAGAGCTTGTTCTAATTAACATATACACTATCTACCAATAAGTATTTGGACACCCATGCAAATGAGGACGTCTCTCGTGGTATGGACTGCGACCCTTGACCCAATTAATGGTAGGCGCAACGCAGACGCCTACTCCACTATTCTACAAAACAATGTGCTTCCTACTGTGTGACAATTTTACGGGTTGGATCATTGTAACTTCCAGGATGACAACGCTACTTGTCATGTTGCGAGGTCCAGTATGGATTGGTATGATGACAGTGGGGTGAATTGACTGGATTGGCCTGCCCAGAGTCCAGACTTGAATCTTTTAGATCACCTCTGGGACGAGTTGGACCGCCGAGCTAAGGGGTGCAGCAACCGTCTAAAATCGGGGAAAGAATTTACATGTCTTCACCAAGCCGAGTGGAGGAAAATACCTTTCTCCATCAGCTAAACACTTATGGAAAGCATGCCCCGAAGGGTTAAGTCCGTAATTGCTTTAGGTGGAGGCTCTATCACCTATTTAAAATGAATAAATTGTGTTTATCTCTTTTATCACAGGTGTCCAATTACTTATTGGTAGATAGTGTATACAAGAATTTGATTTACACACTATTTAGACTATAAGAAAATAACACAGAAACTAATAAACATTAATTTAACATAAGTATCTCCACCAAATAGGAAAATAGCAATTTTATTTGGCACTTGGTATGGGAGTCAACTTTATAGATTGAAACTTATACACTTAAGTTTACAGACTGAATCTTGGACCAAACAGAAAACAATCTAATGTATAGTGTTGAATGTATGACGAGCAGCTTTAGCCCTTGAAATGTACTTGTCATAATTTCACTAGCAAAAGTTCACTACCAATACGTTTCAGGATTAATTTTATTAAATTAAGCATAACTATGGGTAACTCATACAATTTTTAGTTACACTATGTAAGTTCAACACGTACACCAACGTAGCAATTCTAGCTATGATTATTACTTTAGTCATTTCGAGTTGATGAAACGGAGGGAAAACGTAGTTGGTGCTCATGGACAGGGGCGTACTGAGACATTAAATCAGTCCGGTTGGTTGGTTGTATTCAGATTATCTGGCGCCGTCAGCAACACGAGGGCTATAATGCGCCGAAACATTTCGTCATTAGACAAGCCAACATACATTTACAAACACCCATGCCAACACGGGACTCGAACCCGCAACCTCGCGGTGTAGAAGCTAGCACGCTAACCACTATACCATTTGGTCGGCTAAATCAGTCCGGTGATTTTAGATTTATGCCGGCTCAAATTTTTAATATCAAATAGAAGATTAACAATCTCAATAGACAATTAGTAATTTTATTTGGAACTTGGTATGATAGCCAACTTTTTAGGCTGAAACTTATACATTTAAGTTTCCAGACTGAATCTTAGACCAAAGAGGGAAAAAATCCAGTATAGTTTTAAATGTATGTCGAGCAGTTTTAGTTCTTGAAGTGTACCTGTCGTCATAACTTCACTACCAAAAGCCAATACGTTTCAGGATTAATTTTATTAAGTTTAGTATAACTAGGGGTAATTCGCACAATTTTTAATTACCCTATGTAAGTTCAACACGTACTCCAACGCAGCTATTCTAGCTATGATTATTATACTAGTTCTTTTGGGATGATGAAACGAAGAAAAAGCGTAGTTGGTGCTCTTGGGCAAGAGGCGTACTGGGACAAAAAATCAGTCCGGTAATTTTAGATTTATGCAGGCTCAAATTTTTAATATCAAATAGCACAATTTTTAATTACACTATGTAAGTTCAACACGTACGCCAACGCAGCTATTCTAGCTATAATTATTACACTAGTTCTTTTGGGTTGATGAAACGAAGAAAAAGCGTAGTTGGTGCTCTTGGGCAAGGGGCGTACTGGGACATAAAATCAGTCCGGTAATTTTAGATTTATGCAGGCTCAAATTTTTAATATCAAATAGCACAATTTTTAATTACACTATGTAAGTTCAACACGTACGCCAATGCAGCTATTCTAGCTATGATTATTACACTAGTTCTTTTGGGTTGAGGAAACGAAGAAAAAGCGTAGTTGGTGCTCTTGGGCAAGAGGCGTACTGGGACATAAAATCAGTCCGGTAATTTTAGATTTATGCAGGCTCAAATTTTTAATATCAAATAGCACAATTTTTAATTACACTATGTAAGTTCAACACGTACGCCAATGCAGCTATTCTAGCTATGATTATTGCACTAGTTCTTTTGGGTTGATGAAACGAAGAAAAAGCGTAGTTGGTGCTCTTGGGCAAGGGGCGTACTGGGACATAAAATCAGTCCGGTAATTTTAGATTTATGCAGGCTCAAATTTTTAATATTAAATAGAAAATTAGCAATCCCAATAGACAATTAGCAATTTTATTTGGAACTTGGTATTGGAGTCAACTTTGATTTCCACCAAATAGACAATTAGCAATTTTAGTTGGCACTTGGTATGGGAGTCAACTTTACAGTCTGAAACTTAAACACTTAAGTTTGCAGACTGAATATTAGACCAAAAAGGAAATCCAATATAATTTTGAATGTATGTAGAGAATCTTTTGTCCAAAGCCATCTCGTTTCACGATTAATTTTATTTAGCGTAACTAGTGGTAATTCTCACAGTTTTTAATTAGACTTTGTAACTTCAACACGTATGCCAACGTAGCAATTCTGGCTATGATTACTACATAAGTCCTTTTGGGTTGGTGAAGCGACGGAAAAACGTAGTTCATACTTATGGGCAGGGGCGTATTGTGACATAAAATCAATGTGGTAATTTTAGACTTATGCAGGTCAAAATTTTCAATATCGTCCTTAATAAAAAATTTAATAATTATTTTCAATGAATAATTTCAATAATTGAAAAATGAATTTAATAATTAAATAGCTTTAATAATTAACAAACTTTATCATTAAAATATTAATTTTTTAAAAATTGTAACAATAATGAATTACTTTTATTTATAAATTTTAATAATTAAATTGTTATAATTATTAGTTCAATTAAATCAAATTTTCTTTGTCTTTACTATTTATATATCCTTTGATTGAGCTGGGTTTCTATAAATCATTCATAGTTTGTTGTAAAAACAAGAAATTTAAATTATAATATAAAAAAATTTCAAGAATTTAATTGATTGGTTTATTAGAAAAAGACATCCGAAATGATAATATAATATATATCTAACGTTACAGGTTATAAATAAGTAAAATGTAATACAATAATATATAAATCTTACAATATATACTTTTTTCTTAGAACCTTTTATCACCCCTAACAAACAAAAGGCTAAATCGGAGAAGGGGGGGGGGGGAGTTATAGGGATTTGAATACCGTTTAAGAAAACTTTATTACTATTTATATTGAAAAATAAAAAATAAAAAAAAAATACTGTCTTAAAGGAACGGTCCATTTTTTACAGACGATGACCGGCCCATCGATATAGAGAAACATCTGGATAGACTGCTTCGATGTCAATGCAAGGAGAAAACCACGCCGGTGGTTGATGACCACTGGTGGGATAATTAACCAATCACAGTTCACTTTTATAGTTGGATGGAAATGCGAAAAACCTTGTAAAGTGCTAGAGTAGATATTTTTTTGCACATTATTACTAATTAGGGTCTACTATTGACATTTCTGCTGTGTACAACCCAACATTTTATTTTCAATCCTCGGCAATCCGTATTTTTTATCCCACCAATGGCATCTGGCAATGGCTTCATTTTCCCAGCTTTAAGAAGTCTATCCAGTTGTTTATCTATATCGATGGACCGGCCAATTGATTGCTCCGGACATCACTATGGTCAGTACGCAGCGTTAGTATTTCTAATACTACGCTGTTGTTTTCCCCACACCTATATTTAGACACAGCGGTTTTCCTTTCTTAGTACTTTTTAAAGTACAAGAAGTCTTAGTTTTTGAAGTACTATTGATATTTCACTAGGTAAAAATATTTTTAAATATAAACTAAACTCAGTGGCGTCCGTGGTTGGTTGGTTGTATTCAGATTATCTGGCGCAGTCAGCAACACGAGGGCTATAATGCGCCGAAACATTCGTCATTAGGCAAGCCAGCATACATTTACAAACACCCATGCCAACACGGGACTCGAACCCGCATCCTCGCGGTCTAGAAGCTAGCACGCTAACCACTATACCTTTTTGGCTTCCGTGGAGGACCTTAGCCTGCTGTGCCCAATCCAGCTTACTTGACCATGGGCCCCGGGGTGCCATACAGCAATGTTCTGGTCAGATAGTCAGTCTAAAGCGGAACTCCCAGTGTTTAGTTCCCAAGAATGCTTGGTACTCATTTAATCGACCCACTTAAAGTATAAAAGGCTCAGTCAACCTCGCCCAATTCGGGGATCGAACCGCGGACTTGTGGCGTGTAAGCGCAATGCGCTACCACTGAGCCACTTATTAAATCTATTATGTCCAAAATGCCCTTGTTAAAAATTGCCTACATAAGAATTTTAAGTCCGAGGTCTGGCAACGCTGCCAGTACGCCTCTGCTTATGGGAAGATGAGAAAAAAAATCTATGTTCTTCTTGGTGTGTCCACGTCCTCACCCGGAGGAAGCATTGAAATGGCAACTTCACAAAATTTCTTCTGCACCGAAATGATTTGATATCCCCCCCCCCTTTTTTTTTTATTAGTTCCTTTTTTTTACTTCAACCTGCTCCAGAAAGGTGGTTCTCTCACATATGTACGCGGAGGCAGGTGCTAGTTCATAAAGTCCTTCCTTTCCACTCCCAGCCGGGAGTTCAACCAACCAACCAAATCTATGTTCAAGACGTCCGTTCTTTTTTACACCTTTGTCGAATTTCTGGACATTTTCAGGGGTGGGGATACTAAAAATTCCTAAAAGGTATTACCACAGCGGTTTTTATTCAAAATTATTTGAGCCTTTTTTCTTTCTTTTTTTTTTTTGGCGTTTGCAGGAAAACATAAATTTTTTCATGACTATAGTCATATGCGCATGTGCTATTTTGACGGAAATCTTGACAGATCGCATGGCCACCAATGACCCGTGTACTAAAGTTGAACATAGTAAGTTCGTACACACAGAAATTTTTTCTAGACCAATTTTTTGGACTCAGGACGTTCCAAAACGTGTTGAAATACCAAAAAAAAAAAATCAAAAATGTTTTTTGGAGAATGCATCACCCTATGTTAGTATACGGGTAATTGAAAGTATAAGGTCAAAGATCATTGTCGGACGCTTTCAGTCCCAATTATTTATTTTTCATTTTAAATATCTGAAATTTATAAAATATACTCATTTGGTATCCAGAATAACAGGATTGAAAGCAATTTTTTTTTGTTTAATTTTTTTAATTAAAATTAAAAATGATTCCAAATGGCATCATTGGGCATTAGGTATAGGACAAGTCTAAAGCTATTTCGCTTCGGCATTTCTAAATAAATCAAATAAAATTTGAAATCTTCTATTTAGTCGTAAATATATCTTAACGTAGTGAATACTGCTAGAAAAAATAGCAATAACTTTGTAATAACAGTTCGAATCTAAAATAAATAATATAGCCGGGAAAAGGTGTTGAGTTGTACTTAACTCCCACTGATGCCAAATGGAATCATCACTTTTCAATCGTTGCAAATGTTAAAATTTTAAAATATTTATTCGTTAAAAATGGTTAATATACAATTTTTAAATATTAAAGAAAATAATACGAACATATTTAAAAGAGTTATTTAATTTAAATTACTTAAAAAATGAAATTAATTTCGGCATCTTTTTCGGAATGGAGAAAACATAAAAAAGCCTCATTTCATTCAGTAACAGAACCCGTGCAGCCATATATTGGTGAAAAAGAAAAATATATTTGGGCAGAGAATAGTTTGATGATTGTAAAAACGTTGATTCGAATTCACTGGGAGTATTAGGTGAGGAGAAAAAAAATTGTAAATGTTATGATTCCAATTATCATCACTGGGAGTGAAAGGGTTTCAAGGGGAAAATGAAATGTTGATGAAAATGTTTTAGATTACCGATTTCGAGTTTATTATTGAATATTAAAATTTAAATTCTTCTCTTTAAAATGATGCCTCATATTTAGTAATTCAATATTTTTTTTTTTTTTAAATAAACAAATAGTAGGTATGTAATTCATGTTTTAACGTCAAAGTCGATTTCCTCAAAATGTTGTTTTTTCCTGTTTGGGGACACATCACTTAAAATCGATATAATATAAATGCTTCAAATTTTTTACACGTGTTTCTCTCGTGTAATTAAATACTTTTACTCAAGGTTGTTTGGTTGTATTCAGATTATCTGGCGCCGTCAGCAACACAAGGGCTATAATGTGCCGAAACATTCGTCATTAGACAAGCCAACATACATTTACAAACACCCATGCCTAACACGGGACTTGAACCCGCAACCTCGCGGTCCAGAAGCTAGCGCGCTAACCACTATACCGTTTGGTCGGCCCTTTTACTCAAGGAATAAATGATAAGTAGCATACTTTTTAATTAAAAAAAAATTCGTCTAAAATTTAATTTTTAAGTATATTTTTAAAAAGTCACAATTTTTTTAATCTTCTAAAAAACAAAAACAAAAGTCTTGTGTTAAAATATTTAAAAGTATCGGTAGAATCTCTGGCAGAGTGAATAATATTAAATTTCAACCGTTAAATATGAATGTTATGATTTTGCTATCTTCAAATCCATGGACGCCCCCAGGAGGGTGCAAGGAGGTACACTTGCACCCTCCTGGGACTTGAAAATTAAAAAAAAAAAATTTAAAAATAAGGGAAAAGATGTAAATTCCTAGATAAAAAAAAGCATATATTCCGTTTATACTTTTATATTGAAATTAGCATTTTTTTCTGCTAATTTCTAATCTAAAAATGCTAATCATTTCAATTTTTAAGTATATTTTTAAAAAGTCACAATTTTTTTAATCTTTTAAAAAACAAAAACAAAAGTCTTGTGTTAAAATATTTAAAAGTATTGGTAGAATCTCTGGCAGAGTGAATAATATTAAATTTCAACCGTTAAATATGAATGTTATGATTTTGCTATCTTCAAATCCATGGACGCCCCCAGGAGGGTGCAAGGAGGTACACTTGCACCCTCCTGGGACTTGAAAATTAAAAAAAAAAATTTAAAAAAAAAAGGAAAAGATGTAAATTCCTAGATAAAAAAAAAGCATATATTCCGTTTATACTTTTATATTGCAATTAGCATTTTTTTCTTCTATTAATTTAGTCTTTTGTTTCTTTCCTTTTTTTATAGCTACTTGAGTGACGATTTTCTGGCGCTTGTTGTCTATAATTATTAGAGGCTGATGAATCGAAGTATTTATTCCTTTTATTGTATAATCATTTCCCGTGTAAGTTCTCATAATTATAGGAAAACGTTTTGTTTTTTAAGTCATCAGATATACTATCTTGAAACTATTTTTAGAATTCAATTGAACATATTCCAATACTGCCTTCTTGTTTCATTTTGAATTTTTTTTCATTATATCCGAAACTTGGAAGAAATAATAAAAAAAGCTACTCTTCTGTACTTTTGCATCTTCGAGTTCCTCTATTCTAAGCACTGTCTCTTGAATGCCGTGAGATCTAGTTGAATGATAAAAAATCCTTAAAAATATATATTTTAATATTTTTACTATTTTGTATTTTTTTCTCTTTAACAGGGTTGCGCTGTCAAAAATATATACCATGAATTTTAACTATTCTCAAAGAGTATAATTTATAACGCATAATTATTAATTAACAATTCCAAAAAAATTAATGATTTTGATAAAAATCTAGTCTTGCACCCCCTTGCAAATATTCCTGAGGGCGCACATGTTCAAATCTTCTTTTGACCTTGAGACTGAAAAGAAAAGAATTCATGAACGATTTTATAGGATAAATAGAAGCGAAAACTCTTTTTCAATTTTGATTCCATGCGAAATTATATGGGGAGTGCCAAAGGCTTTTTCCCCCTCCGTTATTAAACGAAAACGTTTCGTTTGGTAAAGTTAAACCTGTTCCAGATACCCGTTTTTGAATTAAAGGGTAAATATATCTTTGCGTTATATAAGAAGAGTCTTATTTTTATTTTTCATATTCTCGAAGTATATTTGATTTGAGTTGGAGCCATTAAAAGTAATCCAGCAAATACTAGTTTTAGATTTCTATAGCTCTTTGCTGCTGCAATATGAACTTATGGCATGATATCTTCTAATGTATTATTAAATCTCAACAAATCGGCACTCTAAGTTAAGGGAAATTCCTTTATGTAAAACACAATACTTTATTAAAATATTAAGACTTTCTCTATGCAATATTTTAATCAAAATAACTGTGTGTTTAGGTTTTTATATAAAATTACTGACAAACTTTTTGCAAAGAAAATTAAAAGAAAATTTTTAGAATATAGTGTAAATTTTTTAAACACAAAATCCGGAGACATGTTATAGTTGCAATATAGTTTTTTACTTTCAATTCCCCATATGTATACTTAGGATAATGAAAGTATAATATTTGGTCAAAATATATATATATATATATATATATATATATTGCATTTCTCCACGTTTTGGAACATCTTGATTTCCAAAAAGTTATATAGAAAAAATATCTGTGAGTATGTGGTCAACATAACTCCCGAACAAATTGACCTACGATTTTCAAATTTGGTGTGCAGGTTGCTAATGGTCTAGAGACCTACCATTAATTATTTCGTTAAAATCACGCATGCGCATAAGGTAGCTGCCATTGAAAAAATCATGTTTTTTAGTAATTGCTAAAAAACGGCTCTAAAGATTTTGTTCGAAATCACTGTGGTAATGCCTCTTAAGGTGTTCTAAGCATCCCCACCTCCGAAATTTCCCGTAAAAATGATTTACTGGCTTAAAAAGTTGAAAAACGAATTCCTTTAACACAGTGTTTTCTTTAATTGAGCATACCTCATCAACGTTTTTTTTCCCTCAGTTTCCCTTATAAGAAAGGATAATATAAGGATTGTCGAAAAGTATATCGCCCAAATCATCATTTTGGCAAAAAGTTTTTTTTTTTTTTTTTTTAAGTCCCTTGCAAGAATTATAGCAAAAAATATCGCCTAACTGGCCATTTTTTCTAAATGAGTGATGAAAATATAACAAATCCACGTCAGTATTATAGTGTAATTGAAAGTTGTGCGATGTTCCACACCCTTAGTTTTTTTTATGTAGTAACAATGACGGTAATTCGGGAAGAAAGTTGCGTTCCCAACTTTTTGAATTTCTAGTGGTACCCTATTTCGATTTCTCCGTATTATCAGTTCAACAATTTATTATATTTAGAGAACCATTATCAAAGTTCATAAAGCATCCAATTTTGAGGGAAAAAACTCTATCAACTAAGAAGGGCCCGGTTTGAATTTGTACTCGATTTTCAGTCCTTTTTTTAAATAGGATATAGAATTTTTTGCCATTATAAAACTATTTTATGGACGGTGCGAAATGAAATGGACGACTCAAATCCCCCCCCCCCCCTTCCCCGAAAATTACAATAATACATTTATCCCATCGGATTAGTTGGTTGGTTGGTTGATTGGTTGGTCGGTCGGTCGGTCGGTCGGTCGGTCGGTTGGTCGGTCGGTTGGTTGGTTGGCTGGCTGGTTGGTTGGTTGGTTGGTTGGTTGGTTGGTTGGTTGGTTGGTTGGTTGGTTGGTTGGTTGGTTGGTTGGTTGGTTGGTTGGTTGGTTGGTTGGTTGGTTGGTTGGTTGGTTGGTTGGTTGGTTGGTTGGTTGGTTGGTTGGTTGGTTGGTTGGTTGGTTGGTTGGTTGGTTGGTTGGTTGGTTGGTTGGTTGGTTGGTTGGTTGGTTGGTTGGTTGGTTGGTTGGTTGGTTGGTTGGTTGGTTGGTTGGTTGGTTGGTTGGTTGGTTGGTTGGTTGGTTGGTTGGTTGGTTGGTTGGTTGGTTGGTTGGTTGGTTGGTTGGTTGGTTGGTTGGTTGGTTGGTTCGCTCAGTTACCTATTTTTATTCATAATGATGTTTAATCAATCCGGGACCTACAACTTAACGTGGATTCCGAACCACAACGAACATACATGCCTAATCCGGGAATCGAACCCAGTAGCTTGACATGCGAGGCCAGAGTGCTTACCTCACAGCCATCAGTTGGCCTTATCCCATTCAGGATGCAAGTGAAATAAAGTATTTAATAATTGTAAACCCCTCAGGAAATTACTTTATACAACAAACAATACTTAACTCATTTCACACGTTAAAATTAAAATCCCAACATACTTGAAAATAGTTACGAAATTATACTATACAATCAACTTTAGTATAAGTACTCACACGCCTAGTGTTCTTTATACGAACACGGCTCATAAGAGTATTCGCATTTCGCATTATTGTTTTTGTTTTTTTTTACACGTAATATTAATAATAGTTTACCATTTTTATACAGCTTATTTGTCAGCCGGAAACTGTGGAACCAGAAAATGTAACCGAAGCCACTTTAATTGTAATACGACAATCTTAAGACAACTGAAATTACTACACCTGCAAGAATGTTGTTGTTGATACATGTGTAATACTGATACACGATTATTTGTAAATACATTTTAGTCAGCATACATTTACGTCAGGTTTTCATACTAGAAGCTGAAAATTATTTTACTCAAATCAAAGATATTTGGAGCCAAAATAATGTTCTGAAAGGAGCTACGATGTATGAAATTGCAACTAGATAAGTTCAGCCAGTACGGCCAACATCTATTTATACGAAACAACTTCAGCTATTTTATAGACTTTATAACTCAGTTTTTTACAATCATAGAAATATTAAAATTTGATATCATGATGATACATATTTCTAACTTCAGCAGCAAATTTGAAGCTCTTAACATAAATGGTTCAATAATTATCTTAAATGAATAAACAAGAATATAAATGTATAAAAAAAAAGGTTTTAAACGTCATTTTAAAACAAATTGCTAAAATCAAATCAAAAAACCTTAATGAAACTTTCAGGCAAAATAAAGCCTTAAATATTAACACAATTATAGTGTTAAACATATTAACAAAGAGAACAGTTAAAACATATTAAATACTTAGTTTATTTGTTAAGTTATAATTCAATTGAATATCGATTAAGCCAATCTTGAAATTCTAAAAAATCTACATTTAAATTGATTTATAAACTTAAGAATTTCGTATCATTAAAGACTGTTACTCCAGAATTACTAAACCAAATTTAAAACGGTTCAGGCAATTTTGATTGAACGGTTTTCTAAACACCTACACTCCTGAAATTCCTGTAAAAATTCAAGGTTTAAAAAATCAATGTTTTAACACGGTGAGAATTGCTTAACTTTGTTTAACTTGTTGTTTGTTTTTAATGTTGTTTGTTTTTAAATTGTTATTAATTGTTTTTTGCTAACTTTGTTTAACAGACAAATGCTTAACTTTCCTTGAGAATTGCCCATCAACAACTGTCCTTCCTCCTTTCCCGAAATAAATAATGTAAGGGAGACTTGTGTACCTAGGACCACCATGTACCTAGGACCACCCCACGTTTATTGAATAATGTTTAGTTGTAAGTTTTTTTACTCACTTAGCAACACCCAATTGCTTTTTTGACAGCCATTTTGAAATCTTAGAGGAGAAAGCTGTGGCAAGTTATAAGTGAAAAACATTTTTTTATATGGTCGGCAGTAACATTTTGCATCTCATGTCTTTTATTGTTTTTCAAAGTTAAGTCAAATACTTTTTTTGAATTCAAGTAAATAATTTTGTTTGTAACATTAAGCACTAAAAGAGATGTTTAAAAAAGTTCTTTCTCCATGAGCATTTTTAATAGAAGACATTTTATATGAAATTACCAAGTCGTGTACCTAAGGCCACATAGTTTCTTATTGTGTTCAAATTACCAAAACCAAAATCTGTTGGTGCTTCAAAGCAATAATGCATGCAGCTCATTTTTTGGAATAAGTATTTTAAGTTATGAAAATACTTGTAATTCACTAATAATTTGACACATTGCAATTTATTACAGTTGTTATATGATAAACCAATGACTGATAATTACTTGATATTGCTTCTTTTTTAAAATCCATCTGCGTATGTTTGTTTTCTATTCATTATGGACTGAAACCTCACTTAAAGAGAATAGCCATAGGTGCATCAGCTACTAGCCCTAGGTACTACGAGGTCTTGTTCCTAGGGCCATTTGTGAAATTTCTTAAAAAACCTTCTGTTTCACAGAATCTATTATTTTAAGTATTTATATTAATCACAATGGGAATTAATTACTGTAACGATGCATGCATATCAGCTTCACATTTTTAAACGACTCAGTGACTCATTTCTAATGCATTGAAAAAAGGTGGCCCTAGGTACACAAGTCTCCCCTTATAAATATAGCCATTTTCGCCAATTTGTTGATTTTTTTTTTCTTTGGTTAAAGTAATAAAATATCGCCAAACTCTCTAAACTGACTTACGTCTTGAATTTATATAGTGTAGCTGAAAGTCGTGATGTGTTCAACACCCCTATACTTACGCTAAACTTGATGCCATGAAAACTAATCATGTGACACAACGACCTTTACCAGTGAACTATGACGATAAGCACGCGAACCAAAACGACATTCCATTCATACTGCATTCATGAATTAAAAGTAATGGTTAAGGGAAGCGGATGATATATGTCAGAAAATTATAGTTATAATTTTTTTTATGATATAGTTATAATTTTTTGTATGATATAGTTATAATTTTTTTATATAATATAGTTATATATTATAGTTATATTTTTTTAATTAAATATATAAATGTTTTCTTCAATTGAGGTTGGTTGTTTTCAGATTATCTGGCACCGTCAGCAATACGAGGGCTATAATGCGCCGAAACATTCGTCATTAGACAAGCCAACATACATTTACAAACACCCATGCCTACCACGGGACTCGAACACGCAACCTCGCGGTCTAGAAGCTAGCAAGCTAACCACTATACCGTTTGGTCGGCCAGTATCCTGGGCATATACCCAAGTATTTACTGAAATTGTGCATTTATAATTTTTCTTCCAGTTTAACTGCTCATTATGCCATAATTAATTAATTTCTTAAAATAATGTTTTTTTTATGAATAATTACTTCAATTGAGGACTAGAAATAGAAAACGACCTAAGTCCAAAAAAAGAAAAAATTTCAGGAGAGCCGGAAAATGAAAAAACTCTCACATTGGTACCTAAGACTATGACTAAGTATCAAATTGGATTTGAACTATTGCTACTAGAGTTTGCACTTTGGGTGTTCTCCACTTTGTTTAGCTTGGTTTTTAGGACAGTAATAAAAAAATAAAAAAATAAAAAATTCGACTTTCTTGGTTCTTAGGTCATTTTCCATTTCTAGTCTTCAATTTTTAACGTCATTTGGTTTTATGGAATTTTGGGTACATTGTCACATTGCCACAATTCCTCATCATAACCAGAAGGCCAAATTCTGCATTTCAAAGGAAGTCATTTCAAGTTGAATTTTACTCCAAGTATGGAATACTTCTCAACAAGGTATAGAGTACATCTCAACAAAAATTATAAAAGATATTTTTATCCTTTTAAATAAATTTTATTGAAAAAAATATTTACACAAAACAAAAGGTTGAAAAATGAAATTGATTGTAATCAATTATAATTGTAATATTTTATGCAATTACATTTCGTCTTTAACCGAAGAAAAATTTGGACGAATTTTCAGCATTAGATCCCGATCGACAAGTTTTTCTTCTCATGCTTAGCTCATGAAGTTTCATTTTAATGTTATCTTATTAATTTCTTTAAGGGGACGTAACAGTCATCGACGAAATTTAAAAGCAGTATTTACATCCAACTTCAATGTCCTATAAATTATTTAATTTTCAATATATATGCACATTTTTTGCACAGGATTTATTGTTGAATATTTGTTAATATAGTAATTGTGTAAAAATAATCAAAAAATTGAATAATTTAATTTTATAAACATTTTTTGTACAATGAAATTTTTTAGATTTAAAAAATAGTCATTTGCCTTGGTACACTTTATAAAGAAAATAATCTATAAATATTTATTTAAAAAATACCAATGTTAAGTAAACATTTGGAATTAATTTGCTGACCTATTTTTTAAAGCAATAGTGCTTTTGAAATTTATTAAAAAAATTATTCATTTTGTATGCACTAAAAATAACTTTTTTTCGACATAAAATCCATAATAAAATATATATATACATATTTATAGTAAATATTTTAGGTCTACAATATAAAACTCACTTCTGTATAATATGTTACACAAAAATTAATATGAAATATGAAATAGATTTTTTTTAAAGTGTACCAAGGCAAATGACTATTTTTTAAATCTAAAAAAATTTCATCGTTCAAAAAATGTTTATAAAATTAAATTTTTAAATTTTTTGATTATTTTTACACAATTACTATATTAACAAATATTCAACAATAAATCCTGTGCAAAAAATGTGCATATATATTGAAAATTAAATCATTTATAGGACATTGAAGTTGGATGTAAATACTGCTTTTAAATTTCGTCGAAGACTGTTACGTCCCCTTAACATTATCTTTTTGATTTAAATAAAGTTTCCAAACTATTCCTTCCTTCTAATTATTTTTCTTCGCCCCAAATTGCCCTACAAATAGGACTTTATTCCCCTTTCATGCAAATTCTAAAAGTAAAAGTTCATTTGTTTTACTAAGTCAATCATTTATAATCTTCATATTTTCCTCAAACATTGATAAATCGGAAATAAATAGTTGTTCTGGATGCGCATATTCACTTTCTTCTTCTAAAATAATCTTTCTGTACAATTACTATCAGAAGATTCATGAAATAAAATCTCCCACCTGACGGCTGTGTGGTTAATGCAAGGGTTATTACAACTTATTTGTATGGAATCTCCTTCCACGCTAAAGGTATTGAGGATGTGTGAGTGAGAGAGAAAGGAATATTTCCTAGAATTTTCTTCACCAAACGGAAATAATTTCCGTAATAAATTTACACGTCTTTTCTTGTTACTTCAATACTATAACTTGTAATTGAACCATTTTGAAACATGAAGCACCGTTAAAAGTTTAAATGCGTTTTTTATTTCTATTTTATTTCTTATATCATTTTGTAAATATTGAAAAAAAAAATTTGAGTTTAAGTAATTAATATTAAAGAATTTCCATTCATGAAAGATTGTGGGGAGAGGGAGGGAATCACTGTTTCGTCTGCACTAACATTTTTGAACACGGGCGTTTTTTGTAGCGTAAGCTATTGAGATTGTCGTAAACACGCTATTGAGACTGTATAAACAATGACTAACTTGCTCGTACTTTAGGTATTAACTGAAAACCTCTTTAATATTAAATGAGGTAAAAATCATTTATAACAGTGATTTAAAACGAGAATTTGCATATAGTGAAGAGTATAAATGTATCTTTGTAGTTTCAAATAATTATTATTGTTTGGATAATGAGGAACTTGCACAAGTGAGGAAAATTAATATTTTTTGTATTTTCTAGTGTTATCCAACGAATATATTTGAGCAGTGCAATTATTTTTTATCTTTATGCTTTCAATTAATCAAAAATTGAGTTTGAAATCAAAGCAAAAGTCACGTGACTAAAACACATTAAAAAAACCGTGACGTAATTACGCATAGATTCCGTCGAAGTTTCGAGGAGGAACCTGGTCTAAAAAAGGTTTTAGACTGGTTCATCATCTGCGAGTTGACGACACAAGCAAAAGTAGCTTTTTCCGGCCAAATCGCAAAGTGAAAAATTAAATATTTTTTTAACTATCTATCCAAGCTCAAATTTTTGAAAGAATGGTATCGATTTTCATGATTTTTTCTCTACTTTTATTTAAAAATATAACCAAAAGATGCGAAATTTCCTTATTGGCTGACATCATTCTCGAGATTGTTATTTTTTTCAATTTTGGCACTTCACATGAAATTATACATTGTAACACTTTAAGACGTAATACTTATTTCAGAAGAGGAAACTGTTATGTCTTCAGTAATACAAATTTGAAAAGAAATTTAAATCTTTTTTACAATTTACTCAGACTGGCCGGTGGTTTAGAAATTACTGATCATATTGTGTTCATTGAATAGTTGCTGCATAGACCAGAGTTATCCGGTATTAAATGTAGACCATAATTTTACATTAAAATAGTTCATTCTAAAAGAGGCACGTAATAAGTTTTGAAAAATAATAAAAAATTTATACCTGTGATCATTAGAGGTCGGCGATATATCGATACGACGATATTTTTATCGATATTTCTAAAAAAATATCGACGTTAAAAATATCGATAAAAGTTACCGATATATCGATATTTTCAAACATTTTTAGTTTTTCAATGATCGTTTTGTAGTACCATGTTATTTTTTTTTTTTTTATTTTCTTTATTCCCTTTTCAAAAACTTCAAAACTAAAGTTTGAACTTGGATGAGAGACAGTTAAAATGTCACCAATATTCAATATTTTGCCATGCACTTAAAAGCTATTGAAAATTATCTAAATTTTTCTTAAAATCACTGCACCAATTAAGCGAAAATATAACTTTTTTTTTAATAGATTCATTTCAGTTGAAAAAGAAGTCACCTTACAAAAAAGCAATCATGAAAAGTAAAAATTTGCCCCGAAAAACTCTGTTTCTGGCAAAATTGAAAATCAAATTTAAAAAAATCATGTATCGATTTATTGATATTTTATCGATATTTTTTTCTATGCAGCGATATAGTATCAATATTTATTTTGATTGATATTTCCGACTTCTAGTGACCATACTTTATTTGGTCATTTGTTAAGTTGGCCCAATTATAAACACGTTCGTGAAAACGATAAAAATATGTTCGCGACGCGATAAAAATGTGTTCAAATCAACCTGCACTGTTAAAATTTTTGTTCCACCTTGCACCAAAAATTGGTTCCCATTTTGCTTCAACCAACATTTGGTGATTAATTTCACGATTTAATGGTGCTTACGGTCCAAGGTAGTACCATTAAATCGTGAAACTAAGCACCAAATGTTGGTTGCAGCTAAATGGGAACCTAATTCTGAAGCAAGGTGGATTCAAATTTTTAACAGTGTGGTGGATCTCAAGTTATGAGCATCCCTTTATTCTCTTATTATACTTTCTTAACACGTTGACTGCCAACTACGAGATATCTCGTAGGTTGTTCACTTACCCAGGACGCCAACTACGAGTTATCTCGTCCTTTCATTACTTGCCATGTTTGTACAGCTACGAGGAAACTCGTAGTATAACAGTGTAATTATGAATAAATGGTCTCAGGAAAGAGAATAAAAAATCAAGTTTGGCTTAAATGAACAGAAAATACAATTATACAATAATATATTACAATGTGCATTATTATTAAAGTTTTTTTAACATGATTAAATCAAATTTGCTCCTTAGACCGGAATCGTGGCGAATTCCGTGGCAGTCAACGCGTTAATCATAAAAACATTAAATTGAAAAAATCATGTTTTAAAAAACTTGATTGATCAAAATACCTATTGAAAAAAAAAAACTATTCAATTTCACTCTGTTGGTATCAAGTTATGAATCTCTCCTTTATCTATCATCTATAACTTCCTTCTCTTCCAAACCCAATTATTTTTCCCTTCATCTCACATTAGTATTAAAGCTTTTCTTTTATCGATTTCCTCCCGAATTCTCTCAATTCATCCATAATCATCTCAAATTCCTCCCTATTCATCTCAAATGGTTATTATCCCTCATCTAAACGATTTAACATATAGAAATATTTATAACATTAAATGATGGTACTTAATAATTGGATATAGGTAATAATCACAAAAGCAACTTATATAATTCCCATGAAGGTTTATATTAATTTTCTAGACTTAACTATTGACAAAATCTTATTCAAATCGGGTTTTTTTATTTTTTTTTTTATTTTTTTTATTTTTCTAATATAAGATCAGAAAGAAACTTTGGTACAAAGGTTGACAATAACGAACATAGAAAAAGTAAGCTATTCCGATTTGATTAGCAGAATTTATAGTATTAAAAAGAAATCAAACGTTTTAGATATAAATTATAGCAATGTCCTATTTTCCATACAACCAAGACGTCTTACACCCCTCTGCATATGAAAATGTATATTTTCTCATTTTGTACACATAAAAATAAACATGTGCTCTCTACATTTTAAACTACAAATTGTCCCCTTCCTCCCACATAATATAAGTAATAACTACATTTCGCTTCCCATTCAAAACCAACTACCCCTTCCTCTCTCCTTCATCTCAATCTCCCTGCTTACTTCAACTCAAATCACTTTTCCTTCACCTCACTCTCCAATTTCAATGTAAAACTTTCTCCCTGGAGTTTTCATTTCATTTTCAACTCTTAAATAATTATGATTCATCTTTTATACATATTAAAGTAAAAATGTGCTTTCTACATTTTAAACTACAAATTGTCCCCTTCCTCCTACATATCATAAGTAATAACTACTTTTCTCTTCCCATCAAAACCAACTACCCCTTCCTCTCTCCTTCATCTCATTCTCCCTGCTTACTCCAACTTAAATCACTCTTCCTTCACCTCACTCTCCAATTTCAGTGTAAAACTTTCTCCCTGGAGTTTTCATTTCATTTTCAACTCTTAAATAGTTATGATTCATCTTTTTTACATATTAAAATAAAAATGTGCTTTCTACATTTTAAACTACAAATTGTCCCCTTCCTCCCACATATCATTAGTAATAACTACTTTTCTCTTCCCATCAAAACCAATTACCCCTTCCTCTCTCCTTCATCTCAATCTCCCTGCTTACTCCAACTCAAATCACTCTTCCTTTACCTCACTCTCCAATTTCAGTGTAAAACTTTCTCCCTGGAGTTTTCATTTCATTTTCAACTCTTAAATAGTTATGATTCATCTTTTTTACATATTAAAATAAAAATGTGCTTTCTGCCTTTTAAACTACAAATTGTCCCCTTCCTCCCACATAACATAAGTAATAACTACTTTTCGCTTCCCATTCAAAACCAACTACCCCTTCCTCTCTCCTTCATCTCAATCTCCCTTCTTATTCTAACTCAAATCACTTTTCTTTCACTTCATGCTCCATTTTCAGCATAAAACTTTCTCCCTGATGCTTTGACTTCCTTTTTAATTCTTAAATGGTTATGATTCACCTTTCAAGAATTAAAGTAAAATAATAATGTGTGTATAATGATTGTAGAAATGGATTATATAGCAATGAAACCTCAAAGGCAATTTTAAAGATTAAGGATATTTGATGCATCATAAAGTCAAATGCAAAAATATTCTAAAATTATCTTAGGCCCTAGCGCAAAAATTTACAGCCTATGTTATTGTATGTGTTTTATACACATACTAATACATGAAATCGTTCTGTCTAAACAAACGAATGAACGATTTTTCATTATTACATTTATAGAGGTATAACTTATTCTCTTACTTTAAAAGTTTATTCAAAAGACTTTATTCTTTAAATTAAATTATTGACCCTAGAGACATCAGTTAATTATAACAAATTAGTAGTTTGTGATAATTATAAGACGGGAATAAACAATAGGTAAGTTCCAATAACACATATTCACACTTTAACAATTTGATCATGTAAACTTTGAAACGAAATTGTTGCGAAACGAACATAGTTTTAGTTACATGTTAAGTTAAGACTTATGAAATGTAACTTTTTCTACGGTAAGGTTTATTCTTAACTTTTAGTAAAAAACTTTGACCCATGCAATAAAGAGCCATGATAATAATAAGTAATAACTCATGATAATAATAAAATGACACGAATGAATAGTAGCTTAATTCCAATGAGACTCGCATTTTGTCCATTGATTCATCATTCGATATTAATAATGAATAATGAAACGGAATTGACTCGAAAACAAATTCACGCTTTTGCTAATTACGAAGCTATGTCCTTTGTGTTACATTTACTATTGAAAATCATGCCGTACCAAGATTGGAAAACAACTCAACAAAAATTTCATATTTACAAAAAGCAAGTTAAATTTCCAATATCGACAATCATTGACTACATTCTACAAAAGCAGTTAATATTCATCTTCGGCATAAGAAATTTGGATCTATTATTACTTTCAACATTCAATAAATGCAGGGACACTGGTGGTGGATTACAATGGTGAAAGATTGAATTCTAAGTACTTCTTATGTATTCCATAATTATCAAATGTCATTGGTGAAAAAATAATAAAAGTATTAACTATCGATTATCACTGATAACTGACTATAAATGATAGCTTAGTTAGTATCTCGCGTTTCTTTTGAAAATATCATTTTTTAATTCAATGGGAATTTTTAATACAATATGGATTTCTTATTTCACTGTGAATTTCAATGCAATAATGCAATGTTTATTTCTAAATACAACGTGAACATCACATGAATCAACATTAGATGAAATGTTAGAAGTATGTCCACACTTTCAATTACTAGCTTTCCAACGCTGAAAAAGAACTTGTCATGGCAACACATGTCGTAGACCAAACATAAGAAAAAATATGTAAAGAAATAAAAAATACAAAATAAATGAATTATAACTTACCCCACGACATAACAACCGAAAGCACCCGCCATCAGGCCTGGTTTGCAGAAATCCTCGAACTTCTCGGTCCAACAAAGAAAGGACAAGTCTAAAATCACAGCCTACCTATCCAGCAGTCAAGCCAGAACTGACCTGCTCGGGTCTTTGTGGAGTGCAAACAATTGGTTAAAAAATGCAAAATACAAAAAGAAAGAAATTCAAGCTCGAATGAAGAATCCCCGTTCGGTTGGAAAAAGAAAAAAAAACATATAAAACATCCGTATTACACGGCAACACATCTCCTCCCCTCTACCCGACAGCAACTGAAATTCAAAATAATTTCAACACTCGCTTACCTTACCGCTTAAAAACGAAGCAAAACAAAAGAATTCAAATAAAAAGAATTTGAAGAAATCAAATAAGTCTAAGATTTGAAGGTTGGTGAAAAGACGAGATACCGGCGTTGCGTAAGTATGAATCTGGTGATGAGAAATTTTGTTAAAATATTCCCACGGTGCTAAAAAGTTATATGGATAATTTTCGAAGGGGAAGGGCAGGAAGTATTGTAATTTTTTTTTTAAAGAAGGATGTTTGTGTGAAGTCGAACTTAAAGAAGATTGGTAATCTCGCCGAAAAGAGATTGATTATAGTTGGTTTTGCGGATTGAGGTGGAACGGGTTGGAGTCTTTTAGAGAATAAAAGCAATTACTCGTACCTGGTCCTACAAAAAAATAGGCACAGCAACAGGATGTAACCCGTTTGAAAAACCTAACTATTTGGAAGGTTGAAGGTAATTGACCGATGGTGATGGTTAAGAAATTGATGAAGGCAGTTCACACATTGAGTGTTTCTAAAATTAGAAGGTTACATGAAACAGAAACTTTTTTACTATGGCAATTTAGTAACATTTGCTTGGATTAGTTTGCTGATTCTGTCTAGGTAATTATACCAGCCCATGACCCGTTGCAACGTATGAGGTTCGTACGCAAGTCCTTAGATACGTTTACCAACGAATCGGCACTTTTCAAACTGGTTCAAAAATGGGCAGACTTGATGGTAGTTAAATATCTCTACAATTTCAGGAGGTTATATTAAACAGAGAAGAATAACAACGGAAAAAGCGGGGCTGTTTTTTTTTTTTTTTTTTTTTTTTGGTTAGGATTAATAGTTGAATTTGATTATACTTTCCAATCAAATTATGCCGACCCATGACTCGGTTGCAATGTGTGAGGTTCGTACACAGGGGCTAAATATGTCAACCAGCATCGATGCATTTCAGACAGTTTCAGAAATAAGTTTGCACGTTGGTGATTGCAATATATAATTTGGTATAATTGCTTGGTTATTAAACTGGGAGATTTACGGGTTTTCTATCAAACTATATGCAGAGGAGCAGTTTTCCTAGCTTCAGCATTAAGTCATTACGCCATTTGCTATGTTGCCACATTAGACTTGTCTAGTTGTCCGACCAATTCTCTTTGGTTTGGTTTGTTGGCTCTTCCTCATGGGCGTCGCCAGGAGGATGCAAGGGGGTGCACTTCCCCCCCCCCCTCCCGATTTTGAAAATTAATACATATAATAAGCTAGAAAGTCACAGAAAAAAATCGGATGTTATTTTGAGAATAATTTTCGTTGTTTATTACTTTCAATTACTCATATGTTAACAGAGGATACTTAAAGTATTACATTCAGTCAAAAAAAAAATTATATATATATATTTTTTTTTTTTTTTTTTTTTTGCATTTCTTAACATTTTAGAACATACTGATGAATTTAAAAAAGTGGTATAGAAAAAATGTCTGCCTTTTGTGTCTGTGGTCAGCATGGCTCCCGTACGGATTTACCTACAATAGGCTACCTTTGCATCCGGGTTAGTGGTAGCCATGTGACCTGTCATTAAGGTTTTTGTTAAAAAAAATTTATGTTTTGTTAATATTTTGTTTGCTCAAAAGGTAGCTGCTATTGAAAAAAAATCATGCTTTTTAGTAATTGCTAAGAAACGGCTCTTACGATTTTGATCAAAATCGCTGTGATAATACCTCTTAAGATGTTCAAAACATCTCCACCTCCAAAATTCCCATAGAAATTCGATAAAAGTGTAAAAAGTTGAAAAACAAGTGTCTTTAACACAGAGTTCTCTACTCTTGAGAATAGCTTATCAACGACTATTATCATCTGATTCACTAACAAGAAAGGATAATGTAAGAATTATAAAATTCGATAAAAGTGTAAAAAGTTGAAAAACAAGTGTCTTTAACACAGAGTTCTCTACTTTTGAGAATAGCTTATCAACGACTGTTATCATCTGATTCACTAACAAGAAAGGATAATGTAAGAATTATAGAAAAGTATATCACCAAATTCGCTGGTTTTTTTTTTTTTTTTTTTTTTTTTTTTTTTTTGCCCATCTAAGAATTATATCATAACTGACAATTTTTTTGAATGAATGAAAACTGTAAATTGGATCAATCTACGTCAAATTTAAATGGAGTAACTAGTATTATAATGTCACTGAAAGTTGTGCGATGTTCCACACTCCTGATTTTTTTATTGTTGAGACTTTCACTTGTGTTGATGAAAATCTGCCCAATTGGCGCATAATTGAGGAGGAGAATATATTGAATTGAATAACAGAAATAATACTTGCACCTTTTTGTTGCGCACTCACTTTCTGAGTTGCTTTCTCAATTCTCCGAAAATGTTTAGCTTTTAGATTATTACACATCAGTTACCTTGAGATCTAATTTCAAAATTTAGTTGAGCATTTTGCTCATTTTTACGCACGTCGTCTGGATTATTTTCTATTTTTGACACTTATAAACACTAAGAAATGCAACTCTTATGAACATACTCGAAAATTACAACCTGAAAACAACGCACAACATATTGAATAGAGTATCGATGTGCTTTTTTGTGATTTACATTTTATTTGTAGAGTAAGGAGGTTTTTTTTAAGGTGTTTTCTCAGGTAATCTCAAATTTCCTATTTCCTTTTTCAATAAAGAAATCAAAACTACCAATGCAAACTTTCACTCTAGTTTTGTGGTATTATTTCTGTATGCTTGGCATATTTTTAGTTCTTCTTGTAAATTATTATTTTTTTTTTTTTTTTTTTTTTGCTACGAGGTTTTGCCTTTTCAGCGACATCCGGTGTATAAGGAAAACAATATTTTCATTTCCCTTTGTAAACATATGGGTAATTGAAAGTAAAAAATATTATTACTGTATCAGTAAGCACAGTTACAATTTGAAAGCTTGGGTTAGGAAACAAAGGAAGAGGACGCAGTATTATCCTTATGAGCGACATCCGGTGTATAACCGGAGGTTACCGTCCCACAACTGTCCGGGGGTAATCGGTGAAGTACTGAAAACTCGCCATTGCAAAGCAACACCGACTAAGCTCAAGTGACATCACAGAGTAGGTCTCAAATCGCATGAACCTGGGATCAACCAGCGAGAGCTCACCCGTGTCTCCTTTAACGACGCCATCAGTGCCTCGCCAGCTCAATCTTCTCCTCGCGAAACTCAACTCGCTCGTCACGGCCAGCGCACCAGTCCTGCTACAGATGTACTGAGACCCGACCTGCAGGCCGCCAACTCTTCTCTAGAGGCGACGACCTTTATTTCAACAACATCAAAACAAACACAGACAAAAAAAATACAAAGACAAGTAGGAAAAGATAACAGATGTAAAGTAGTTAGGCCACACGGACTTCTTCATATGTACTGCCGTCGCCGCATCCAGTTCAGCCGATTGTCGCTGCATCGCTGCTTCGATGATTCTTCGGATACCCAAATGGAGGGGCTTTCTTCTCACTAGGTCTGCTTCAGTGAGTCCGCCAATGCTCGCCGGAAATAACTTGGCCCTTATATAGTTGAAGAGCGCACACCGCAGGATGAAGTGAAGCACAAAGCCGTGCTCCCCGCACCAAGCGCGCACTCTTTCTGAACAGTCGGGTTTGGTGCGATGGGAAGACTCCATGTCCGGTCAACACTTGGTTGACAAAGAAGTCCCCATGCACCTGTGGGTTTTAACCATCTAGTAGACGCTGAAGACCGGCAGCCCGTGAGCGGTCATTTCCGACGGGTTTGCCAGTCTCGGATCATATCATCCAGCAAAGATTTCCTGATAGCGGAAAGAGGAATGGGGATAACTTCCACAATCTCATCTTTACGCGTGGCCTCTCTTGCCAACTCGTCTGCTTTTTCATTTCCCTCTATACCAACATGGGCTTTAATCCAGTGGAAATGGGTAGGGACACCATTATTGCGCAGGACGTTACGCGTATTGAGGGTAATGTCGGCCAAGGGATAGGATCGCCTTAATGCCTGGAATGCGGACCTCGAGTCCGAGAAAATGTGCGCCTCTCCCCGGTCGAGTTCCCGCGCGAGGACGACCGCTTTATTAGGCGCCAGGGCTTTTGCATCGAAGACGGTCGCCTCGTTACTCAGCCTAAAGTTACATTTACGGATGAGTACGCTGTCGGCATAACTTGCTAACCCGCACCCAACCAGGTTTTTCATTTTGGAACCATCGGTGTAGATCGAAAGTTCCCTTCTGTTGTCTCCATTGAGGTTGAACTCAACTCTTGCCAATTCACAATGCGCCGATGCAGGGCCCGTCTTATTTGGCAATCATTCGGTCCGACCTCTCTTCCCTCCAGCATGATTGTCCCGTTCCCCTGCTTAAATCTGAACATCATCTGGGCACATTTCGCTTTTATATCAACCGACACGCAACCGGCAATTACCTGCAGTGCGTCCGTTGACGTTGTCTTCCAGCACTTGGCGACCTTGAGCAAGTGTGCTCTTTAAATGCCATTTAGCTGGTTCCTCATGCGGACTGTGTCGCGGAACCACACTCCACAGCCGTGGAGGATCAACTTCTCCGTCCCAACCGAGGTCTATCGTCTTGATTGTCCCCGGTCTTACGCCCCAAGTGGCCCGGGTAAATCATACCAGCTTATTTCCGAACTTCTCGGCTTTATGTATAACTTCCAGGAGGTGCTCGGACCAAGTTAGTCTGTGGTTAATTAGTACGCCAAGGTACTTCAAGCACTTGACATGTTTTATTCTCTTCCATTTTAGTTTGATGCCGGGGATGTGTGTGATATCCTTCCGGCAGGGAAACATAATGCAGTTGCTTTTTGGGTCGCGGAACTGGAGCCCGTAATCCAGCGCCCAGTTCTCGATGATCTCCATGATTGGCCGAGCCATTGGCGCGAAATTACAGGAAGTCTAGGCCTTCATCACATGCAGGATGTCCTCTGCGAAAACCTGAATTCAGGTTTCGTCTCCGTGGTTGATTCGGTCCAAAAGTTAATTCACAATAAGTAACCACAGTACGGGTCCCAAGCTTGACTCTTGTGGTACTCCCACGTTGCTCTCCAGGGTGCTATCTCCCCCTTCCCAAATGACGGTGAGCTCAAGGAGGAAACTCTTCACGAGTTGTGTGAGCTTGTTCGGCACTCGGTAGTTAATCATCGCCTTCAGGATGTCGCCGCCTCTGTTGGAGTTGAAAGCAATGGTCACGTCCAAGGAGATGGCACAGGTCACCAGCTTTTCCCTCTTGGCTCGTTGGATTTCCGAGGTGAGTTTGGTTTGAGCCATCGCCGTATTCAACCCCTTTTTGGGTGCAACAACTTGTTGTTCTTTAAGTAGTGACAAAGTCTGGAACAAGCCAGCTTGTCCAGAACTTTGGCCCAGACCGGCAGGAGGCAGATCGGCCTGTAGCCGGTAGGACTTGTAAGGCCCTTTCCTTCGTTTGGTAGTAGAACTACCGTTGCGCACTTCCATTGTTTAGGGTAGTTGCCTTTCCGCCAGCAGTCGTTCTGGAGTCCATGTCGGCTTCGAAGACCTCTCGGATGATTCCGAGGATAAGGCCATCCGGTCCCGGGGCTATGTAAACATATGGGTAATTGAAAGTAAAAAAATATTATTACTGTATCAGTTAGCACAGTTACAATTTGAAAGGTTGGGTTGGGAAACAAAGGAAGGGGGGGAGGAATCATTGAATAGCAGGAGGATGTAATATGGAAATTAATTCCTATGTCATTTTCGTAATGTATTGTTTCTGGAAATGATTGATATTCTGAATGTTATTTTAGAATTCAGTTGAGAATTTCGTTGAAGGACTAAGGTTTTTGTTTTATTTGTGTACTAGCATATGCTATGTATGTTTCTTTCATTTAAAAAAAAAATCTTCTTTTTGCGCCTTTGTATTTTACTCCAGAGTACAGATGCAACTTAATCATTTGAGTCAATGTCTTGGTCTCTCGTATTTAATGACATCACTACCCAGTTAATAGACTAACCCCATTAATAATTTTCATTTTAAAAGAAAGTAACAGTGAACCCAATAAATTGTTTGTTTAAAAAAGTATCTTCACCACCAGGGATGCAACCAGAAAATTTCTGTGAGAGGGGTTTTCAGTCAAGCACGAAGTTTTCTCCAATACTTTCTTTATAAAAAAATATATACAGAAATTTCCCATTCCATATTCATTTTTAGAAAATGTACTATTGTTTGGCACAGCATGGCCCTAGTGAAGTTCTTGTGCCATAAAACCTCAATCAACCAACTCATGGGGCCTCATAGCCCAGTCAGGAGAATATCGGTCTCGCAACCAGATGATGGTTGCGAGTTCGGGCTTGGGACCGCCGGGTTCGCTAAAGGTGATTGGGGCACGTTAAACCAGTTGTGGTTGTAAAGTCTCCCAAGTTCCCATACAAATCCATACCTCTAGGGGTGGCATAGCCAAGTCTTCTGCTGGAATCTTCTGCTTGGTATTGCCTCTAAATTAAGAAGCTCTACATACGGGCGGTAGTGCTGCCGTCTTCTGGGTAGCTACCGAAACGAGGTAGAAATGAACTCTTCGGTGGTTATAGGTAGACTTGCGCACTCCCTCTTACGAGCGAGTGTGTGCTTACATCCTGTGCAGTACTGCCCACTACCAATCTGTACTGGATATGGGGTTGGCACAAAATGCTTAAAAGAAGCAGAGGTATTTTAGTCCTCATAGTCCTTGATAAGAAGAAGAACCAACCCATTCCATATTTGTCACGTGTCCCCAATATTTCTACATTTCATTAATCTGCCACTTAAATATGCCAAAATATTACATGTGTTAGTCCAGCATTTGGGTTATATAAAACACCCCAACATAGAACTACATCTTACCTAGATCCCGAATTATCCATGACCAAACGGTATAGTGGTTAGCGTGCTAGCTTCTAGACCGCGAGGTTGCGGGTTCGTGTCCCGTGTTAGGCATGGGTGTTTGTAAATGTATGTTGGCTTGTCTAATGACGAATGTTTCGACACATTATAGCCCTCGTGTTGCTGACGGCGCCAGATAATTTGAAAACAACCAACCAACCAACTAGAGAAGTAGTAACATTTTTAGCCAAACGAACAAACGCCTATATCAGATTAAGCAGGCTGAGTTTATTACACATTTATGACTCTTGCAATACTAGAGCCATGTCGCAGTGAAACACTATCACAGCATTTCAAAAACGAAAATATCCATATTTTACATATTTTTAAATGAGATTTTATATTAATAAATATAAACTTCACTTAAATGAGAATTTATAAATATATTTAAATAAACCAAAAAAATTTACAATGATTTTTTGATGCTATGAGATTTATAAGTCTATTATTTATTTTAATGTTCTTAGATCTAACATCTACTTTAATTCTTTGCACTCGATGCCTTTTTCACGCGGAGGGACCAGCAACTCGAGACATTTTTGGTTCGGTTGGCGTTTATGGATTTGCTTCATAGAAACTAAACACAGTCATTGGCCTTGCATCAAATTTTAGCATCAATCTTAGTGGTCCTCTCGTGTTTCGGCATCTAATCGTGAAGTGCCTGAGAGGCGCCGCTCGAGTGCAAAGGGTTAATACTATTCAGAAGGCTTACTCTGTCTGAATGCTGGTAAAATTGAAATGTATTCTTTTTTAATTACTTACGTGATTACTAGGTTACTAAGTATATCGTATTCATTCATACGAATGCATCGGAATGCAAAGGAGTGTCAGAGGAGGCGCCGCTCGAGTGCAAAGGGTTAATACTATACAGAAGGCTTACTCTGTCTGAATGTTGGTAAAATTGAAATGTATTATTTTTTAATTACTTACGTGATTACTAGGTTACTAAGTATATCGTTGTCATAATGAAAACACCTTATGACATTATCGTGTTTATGGAGCGCTCTATTCCCTCGAACCATACTCAATTGTAAAAACGATTTTAAAAATTCCAACCATAATATAATTGCCCTTTATAGCCATACACATCCTTATCCACTGAATAGACAGGTATTCTGAGACTGAATCAGTCGGCACCATAATGCCATGATTCGTATAGTAGGAGTACTAATTACGCATGTATGATATAAGCAATAAATTTAGTGTCAAGCATTTACAGAACACCCCGCAATTAACACAAGTTCTTTAGTTCAGAAACCAGTTTATTCAGCAGTTAAGTATATGGTAGCAAACTCATTTCCTCAAAACGCTCACCACATGTGTGAGGTTGAAATCCAAAATAACAAATATTTAAAACAACCAAAAGCAATAATTAAAAGGTTAACATATATCCTAACTAGACTTTCCTAGCTGGCTGAGTACTGAGTGAATAAAAGAGCCACTTACTGCTCATTGCTCTGGATCGGGAGGTCACCGCTTGCCAGCATCAAATCTCCGATCCCCGGTATAAGAACTTTTCTTTCTCAGAGGTCAAGCAACCCTACTTCTCTCTTCGAAACCTCCGGGCTAGATGATCTACTTTCTTCCCCTAGCAGCTTCCAAAAACCCCTCTTCAATTCCAACCCCCACGCGCAACATAAGTAAAGAAGTCAGCCCGCTCATTCGTGCAATTCTCATTGACGTAGTCCAAAGTGTCAAAAGAGGCGGGCTATGATTTTTACACCAGGAGGTTTCTTTAATTATATCATACTAAATGTCATAATGAAAACACCTTATGACAATCGTATTCATTCATACGAATGCATCGGAATGCAAAGGAGTGTCAGAGGAGGCGCCGCTCGAGTGCAAAGGGTTAATACTATTCAGAAGGCTTACTCTGTCTGAATGCTGGTAAAATTGAAATGTATTCTTTTTTAATTACTTACGTGATTACTAGGTTACTAAGTATATCGTATTCATTCATAAGAATGCATCGGATTGCAAAGGAATGTCAGAGGGGGGCTGGGGGACACTGAAAACCTCTTCTCCCCCCTCCCCCCCCCCCCCTCCTGGATGCGCACATGTTCACCACAGATTTAATCGGAAGATTTCCCGATTATTCGATGACTTTCGAACATTTGTTCTACTTTGACACATTCTAGGCTTATTTCTCTTCAGTTGAACTTCACCGTGACAAATATATTTTGCATAAAATTTTAAAAAGCCAAGAATTCAAGAAATAATCATTTCGGAAGACTGCGGTAAGTTTTGATTTTAACATTTCCGAAATAAAGAGTATTTTACAATTTTCAATGCTTAACCTTACAAATATGTTCTAAAATTATATTGTTTGCGATTTGCAGAATTTTTATTCGACAATGACATCCCAAATACTCTTTAGAAGTAATAATTTTGATTCAGTATTTAAACTAATAGCAATAAATTCGTTCTGTGACTTTTAGTTTTAAAAGTTTTAATTGTTAATTTTAATTAAACATTTTTAGATTTTATTAACAATCCATTTTTAATTAAAATTTTAAATTAATTAATTGATTATCCCGTCACATGTAGACATCCACGGAAATGAATTGGCTGACACTCTTGCTAAGGAGGGACTAGAACACCCTGTCCTCTCTACTCAAGAACTCACATATCAAGAGTTATACTCAAAGAAAATAGCTCAAAATAAAGCGAAATGGCATATACCTCCGTCTCACGAATGGTATAAAGCCAAAAAGCCAGGACACTCCCTATCTCTTCCTTGTGATAGGCACACCAATACCCGTCTGTCCCGACTTGCTAGTGGTCACCTTAAAGGCCTCACATATTCTGGGGGAAGCAAAAATGTTCCTCTTTGCCCTAAATGCCAAAAAGAACAGGCATCACCTCAGCACATTTTGGACTGCCTTGGACTGGACTGGGAGGACATTTATAACTGTCCACAACTAGTGTCAGACTTCATTAATGTCAATGGCTTCAATGATATTGTCTGACTTCGTCAGACAAAAGGGAGATTAGAAACAACAACAACATATCGTCATATAAGATAGAAGAAAAGAAGTCTAGCCCTCATAGGAATGGGTCTACACTCCCTTGCAAATTATCCTGCCGGTGCCCCTGCTCTTCTTTGCTTTCGTTAAGCAGGTTCTCAGACTATTGTGGTTTTAAATCACTTTGCCCTCAAGATAAGATGGTATCTTTATGATATAAGTCCACTATGCTGTGCCGACCAAACGGTATAATGGTTAGCATGCTAGCTTCTAGACCACGAGGTTGCGGGTTCGAGTCCCGTGTTAGGCATGGGTGTTTGTAAATGTATGTTGGCTTGTCTAGTGACGAAAGTTTCGGCGCATTATAGCCCTCGTGTTGCTGACGGCACCAGATAATCCGAATACAACCACTATGCTGTAAAATAGAAAATATTCTACAACAACGTTTGACAAAACCTTATTGTATAACTATTTTTTACAATAAATGCTATTAAACTTATGGACATATTTTAAACTAGTTTCATTTTACACGATAAAAGGAAGAGTAATAATATAAACCCATAAAAATAATTTTTTTAATATAGATCTTTATATGCATTGCCAATTTTTATATTCATTAACATAGCGCTGTTTTCTGTTGCCAGCGTGTGCTTGTTTTTAATATGATGCAAGCACCATCTCTATCAGTAAAATATACGGTAAACTACATTTCAAAATATATTAAAAATGAGTGTGAATTTATGCACTCACATCCAGGTATCTTTTATTTATTCTGATTATTTATTTATTTATTTATTTATTTATTTATTTATTTATTTATTTATTTATTTATTTATTTATTTATTTATTTATTTATTTATTCATTCATTCATTCATTCATTCATTCATTCATTCATTCATTCATGTATGTATGTATGTATGTATGTATGTATGTATGTATGTATGTATGTATGTATGTATGTATGTATGTATGTATGTATGTATGTGTTTATTTTTTCATTTATTTATTTATTTATTTATTTATTAAAACAATTTTAGAAACAGGGAAGAATTTCTTCTATGATCGGTTAAATGCTATTTTAGAGGGATTGGATGATGGCAAATTGGGTTTTTTGTATTCCATAAAAGTGATCTTTTAGTGGCAATGGCAGGCCCCAAAATTTGATAGAATGTATTCCCAAGCCGGAGAACTCACATGGAAGTGTTTGAAGTTTTGGTTACCTCCGGCAGGGAGGAAAGTGACACCCCAGCTCGAGAGGAGATCCCCCGAGCGTACAGCCCTGCTGAAAAAGCTTTATTTGAAAATTAGGTATGTATTACAGGGATGTTTTATGTATAATAAATAATTTGTAAACAATATCAGAGAAAACAATTCTTCTTTCTTTAAACTAACATTGAAAAAGGAACAGAAAACAGAAAATATAACATTGACACAACAGCAATATATTAAGAAAACACAAATTTTATATAGATATTGTAACTAATACCTTATTTTTTGAAGTTATTATAAATTATATGAGATTAATGTGTACTAATGATTTTTTCCTTATTTTTCATACCTAATAATAGAATGTATTGTCATCGACATCGAATGCATCGGACAAGTTTCAGCCCGATTGGATAACGGCAAGGGGGTCAAATAGACCTCCACCACATATTTCCCCGCCATCGACAAACATACATACACACAATATCGAAGTTAATATAACGGATTTAAAAATGTATATATATATATATATGGATACGTTGATGGATAATTTACAGATTTGAGGGCAAATCTAACTTATAGCAAACGAAATGGCATTAATATATATATATATATAGTATATTCCAGTATATTCCGAATATACTGGCGTTAATTGTATATTAGGAAGAGCTGCCTTTTAGCTCATTTTCGACAGTGCCAAATAATTCTTTACCAAATGCTACACTGTTAAAAATTTTGTTCCACCTTGCACCAAAAATTGGCTCCCATTTAGCTACAACCAACATTTGGTGCTTAGTTTCACGATCTAATGGTGCTTCCGGTCGGAGGTTGCACCATTAAATCGTGAAACTAAGCACTAAATGTTGGCTGCAGCTAAATGAGAGCCAATTTTTGGGGCAAGGTGGATAGTATAGGCAAATTAAACCTAAATTTGGGTCTAGACGGAAATAATTATTAGAAAGCTGAATTCTTCTGAAATAGGTTCTTTGGGCCCACCTGAACTTCTCCAGAAAAGTCCCAAAAAATCCTCCTTGGGCAACATTCTTAAATTTTGAATTTAAGTCCGCCATCTTTGATTTTTTTAAAAACTCTATAACTCAGCAATGCACAATCATAAATAGGTTCTATTGGTGTCAAAAGTTTCTTTTTAGCAAGAAGAACTTGTTGCTGCAATAAAAATTCTAAAAAATAGAGTTGATATAATTTTAATAACATAAAACAGGCCTAAAACCTGCAAAAACAGTATTTTTCCACTAAAGGTTTGTAAAATTTAGAATTTATTCGATTAAAATCTTTCGTTTTCTAAAAAACTGGTATCGCCACTATTTCAATTAGTTTCTTTTTATACAACTGTTATTGATCGTTTACGAGTTTGGAAAGCTGAATAAAAATGGAAGAAAATTGCGTTTTCTGATGTGAAGGCGGAATGATAAAAACCAACAGTGTCAATGTAATAAGAGGTTTGGTGAATTTAAGGAATATCAGTATAAATAGAAAAGATGGGATTGTGAAAAAAAATCGAAGGCCTTAATCATGTACGAATGTGTACAGTGCAGAAAAAATTATACCAGACATGGGAGTTACATTTCAGCAGATCTACCTGGAGGAGTAATGCAACAAAACCCCTTTTCAGAAGTGATCTATATCCCTTCTATTTTAAAACATGCTGCCTTTTTTGCTGGGAGACAGTTGATAGGGAGCTTACAAGAAGAACCCACATCGTTACCCAAAAATTTCAAGTAATTGGAGTAGGTGTGAAAAGAGGGGTGATAATTGGTGGAAATTAGTTCTACATCACATTGACAGCTAATGTGATCTGATAGCGCTTGTCATAAAAACTGTGATGCATGGTTTTCAATCGTTGTTTCAAGCATGTCAGGTGAGCCATCTGAAAGGGTGGTCTGAAGACCTGTTGGTGAGTCGAAGTTAGATGCTTTCAATAAATTATGCAACTTTCTGGATACCAACAATGACTGCCAGTATCTGCTATCCGATCTTATGGAGATGCTCTCAAATTTTAATACTAAAAGTGCCAAGTTATACAGTGAAAAGCGTCTGATTGATCTATTAATAGCACGCTACGACAGTACCGTTCTTATTTCAGCTAGCATGAAGTTTCGGGACAGTTATTTCTTTTAGGCCAGTTGCATTGAAGATTTTGGTGGAAAACTGGTACGCTAAAAAAAGACGCCTTTGATGAAAAGAAAAGGATTATAGATGCGGCAATTAGCAACCTTCAAGAAGAGATAAGATCTCAAGTTTATGATTGCTCGGCATTTCCAACCTGCAAAGAAATATCAAAAAGGGGAGAAAATAAAGTTGATAAGATGCTTATTCATCTGCTTTCTGGTAAAATAAAACTAATAAAATTTGCTTTGCAATCAGAAGTTGTTGAGTGTTGCGCACTCTAACATTTCTTCAGTGCTCCCACGATCATTTGTGTCAGCTGTGCGGGTTGGAATTGGAGTGTTTCTTCACATGCGTTTCCGATCAAGATTCTAATTAACCTTCTACACAATTTTGGCTGGTCTGTTCCTACAGAGAGATTTGTAAGTATGAAACTTCCGTAACAGTGAACACTTCAGGAGAAGTTCAGGATAATTTATTTGTGCAGTATGTCTTTGATAATGCGGATCACAACACTCGAACTGTGGATGGACATGGGACTTTCCACGTGATGGGACGAGGACAGTGTGTGACGCCTTCTTCAACTGTTCAGACGAATTCACGTATTCCACGACCAACGGCAACTATGGTTGGAAAGTTTGGATTCATCCCGATCATTACTCACTACCGACTTAAGAACCATGGATTAAAGCGCCTAGTATTGGAATACGTCTTTTTCCTGAAATTGAGGCCCATGGATGACAAAATTGGAGACATATACCACTGGATTTGGATGGCGGGTCCCAAGTAAACTGAAGAATCCAAACGGGATGGAGTGGTTTCATGGAGATTTCCGCAGGAAAAAATTGCTACGAAAAGTCAGCAGTGATACTCTTGCCCTTCGTCAATCTTCAACCTTTTAATCCCACCTCAATGTACACCTACCTTCATTTTACGGCTGAAGAATGTAGGAAGCAACAACAAAAGGGTATTGTAACATTTGATCAGCTGCTTTTCATTGAAGCTAGAGATTTAGTCTCTCCGGCTGATGAAACTAATGAGCTATCCAAGGTAATCGTAAGACTAGGTGGATTTCATCTGCTTATGAGTTGCATGGGGGCCGTGGGCAAAATCATGGATGGCAGTGGTAGTATTGAAAAAATGTGGGGTAAGGTATTTGCTAAGAATACCTTTGTGCATATGGTTAATGGGCATGCTTATTCAAGAGCTTTACGAGCTCATTCGCTTTCTCAGGCTGCTATAGCGCATCTGATTTTTTAGAGTTGTGAGGAAGATAGATTTTTAATCTCTTCTGTGGTCAAATCTCTCAGGGAAATTCATAACGAGGTGATAAACTTATCATCCTCCAAAGAATCTTCTCTGTCCAAAGTCCAACCATTACTGAGGATTGTATCCGACGCGATGAAGGCGCTGGAAAAAAGAAACCGTGCAGCTAAATTATGGCTGCAGTACTTCAAGCAAGTTTCTATAATACATGATTTCGTGAAAGCAGAAAGAACAGGTGACTGGTATTTTCATCTCTTCTTTGTCCAACGCATGTTTAGTTTACCTCCATGCAGCAGGACATATTCATTAGAATATGGCTAAAATCAAGACTACTTTGTCGGATCAAGAGTTTGAATGTTTCGTCAGTCAGGGTTATTTCCCAATTGGGTGATCAGATAAGTTTTGGAGCGGCGTTTGGACGGACGCGACTATAGAGCAGGTCCTATCGCGATCTATGAAGGTTAGCGGTGTCTTGACACAAGGGCGAAGTATGTCTGATAGTGTCGTAGCGCGTTGGATTTGCTTAATGCCAGGAAGTCTCCAAGCAACGGAAGCAGTAGAAGCTTTCGCAAGAGTGACAGGTGAATCCTCCGACCAGCACATTTCTTTATCAAGATCGTGACAGACTCGAGATACCAGTGATTTGAAGAATTTTTTTTATTTCGTACCTGTGTTTCAACCGGAGAAATTAGTGCAAAGCATAAACGAGTTTAATGAAAGACACACATTTTTCAAATATATCGAACACTATCTATGCTTCTTTAAACATACTCATTTCTAAATCTTTTAAACGAATTCTATTATAAAATAAGTTTCCAAACAACTTTTGTTGTAGAATAATGTCTAAAAATTGCTGTTTTTTATGTTTTCAAACCGATTTTAAGTTAATGAAATTATATTAACTCTTTATTTTAGACTTTTTATTGCGGTAACAAGTTCTTCTTGCTAAAAAGAAACGTTTGACACCAACAGAACCTGTTTATGATTGTGCATTGCTGAGTTATAGCGTTTTTTAAAAAATCCAAGATGGCGAACTTAAATTCAAAATTTAAGAATGTTGCCCAAGGAGGATTTTTTGGGACTTTTCTAGGAAAGTTCAGGGAGGCCTAAAGAACCTATTTCAGCATGAATCAGCTTTCTAATAATTATTTCCGTCTCCAACCCTAATTTGCCTATACTAGGATCCAAATTTTAAACAGTGAATTAGTAGAGTATTGTTTCATTGCGAAAAGTTTTAAAACTAATAATTACAAAAAAATTTATAATATTCCAGTTAAAAATTTAGTGTTCCCAGTTGCAAATTTAATACGCTGAATTATGAAACGTTTGATTATTAAAGCAGCTACACAAACCACTAACGATATCTTTCACAAATAATTTTATTTATAAAACTCAAAAACAATTTTTTTTTTTTTTTATTTCATGCTATGCTCCCCTATTCTATTTTCTTGTTTATTCATTGCTAAACCAAAATGTTAACTAATTTTGATGCTTATACGTTGTTTAACTGGCCTTGATTATATAAATTCTTTTCCCTTAACAATTTGGAAAACAAGGGGATTACAGGAAAATAAATTCCTCAAACAATTACTCAATTAATCAATTTCAATCTCAATTTTAACAATAACTCAATTAATCATTGTTACAAAAATCGTCTATAAATAATTGTAAATAGTGGCGTATTTATTTTTAAGTTATATTTATTCTGTATAAAATTGTAAACAATCACGCATTTTTTCAAGGTTCTATTTTTATTTAATTTAATTTGTAAACAGTGATAATACAGGTTAGAAAAAGGTGGCAACACCTAAATCAATCAGGAAATTTCAAGTCCTTTCGATCAAGCTATTGGTTAACTGGATTTTGCTAGAAATTTCTGCTGCGAGACTATAAAAGGAAGCTGAAAAATAGAATTATAGCAGACGAGAACTTAGCTTGGTTTTTAGCTTGGACGATAACTTAGTTTGTTTACTTAGCTTGAATTATCGCTGTGTTCGAAGTTGAATGTACCTAAGCTTGTATTGAAGCTTGATAACAATTGTACTGCTGTTCGAAGAAGTTTGTAAGTCTTCAAAGGAAGGATAAATTATAGTTTTTATTTTGTAAAAACTGAGTCATTATTACCTCTGAGAAAAATTCATAACGTTACCTTTCACTCAATAACAATTTTTATCTATTTTATATATTTTAAAAAGTATATTACACTATAAAGGTAAAGGGACATTTGGAACTTAAACTTACTAATGTCAATTAACTTCTAAATACGGCAACTCTTCCAGGAAATGTTCGATAGTTTATAGATATTGGATGACAAAAAACGCTAAAAGACGAGAGGAATCCAACTTCCTAATTAATACTATTTATGAAAAATCCCTTAAAAAAAATGCAAAATTGATTCAAAAGTCCCCCCTTAATTATATTACTTCCTTATTAACTACATTATACCCTCCTAATCAATTGCATACTGCTAAAAAATTAGATCACCTTGCACCAAATATTGGTTTCCATTTAGCTGCGACCAACATTTGGTGCTTAATTTTACGATTTAATGGTGCTACCTTGGTGCTTTATTTTACAATTTAATGTTTAATATTTACCATTAAATCGTGAAACTCAGCACCAAATGTTGGTTGCAGCTAAATGGGGACGGTGTGTTTTGGACGGTATCGTCGACGGAATTTTTGGTGTAAGATGGAACAAAAATTTTAACAGTGTGTATCCCACTTTAATTTTCCCGTTAATTTCCCCTCTCAAAACTTAATATACAAAGTGACTATACTTCTGTCATAAGTTAGAACTGAATATTGACTTGATTACATGCCAAAAAGGGTAAAATGATAAAACATAAGAAAAACTAGGGATGTGAAACACTCGTAAAAGTGGTCACTACATTTAAATGTGACGTGGAATTACCATTTTCATATTTTCATTCATTTGAAAAAATAACAAATTTTGTGCTATGCACTTTTCAATAATTCTTACATTATCTTTTCTTGTAATTGAAATGGAGGAGAGAAGAAGAACAGTCGTTGACGAGCGATGCTCAACGGGTAAGAACTCTGTGTTAAAGACATTCGTTTTTCAACTTTTTACACCTTTATAGCATTTTTAAGAGGATTTCGGAGGTAGGGATGCTTAGAATACCTTTAGAGGTATTACCTCAGCTATTTTGATCAAAATCGTTCGATCCGTTTTTTAGCAATTGCTGAAAAATGGGATTTTTTTCAATGCCAGCTATTATCTTATTAGTAGAGCGGCTAGGCGTCAAAAAACAGCCGAAAACTGCACTTCGTGAAACAAGTCTGTAATTTTGCACATCGATAGATAATGTCATTCTAATCATTTTAAGAAGTGGGGCCACTCGGATTTCACTTCCGGTCGAGGTTTTATACTACTTCAAAGTTAGGCATAAAATATGCAGGGTTTTTTCAGTTAAAAGCGTAAATTATAGGTTCACGGCCAAAAATATTAGTTCTCTTAACACGTATAATATGTTAAATAGTTAGGCTTTTATTAGAGAATAAAAAAAATTAAAATTTCAACCGGAAGCTATTAATATTTCGACCGGAAGTGTATCCCTATTCAACTCCAACAACTTGAACTATACATATAAAACATATTCCATTTACTTATTATATTATAATTAGTTAATTTAATATATTATAAAACTTATCAAAAAATATTATAATATATTAAATATATACCAAAATTAGAAAATAAGTTACGACCGGAAGTTCGTAAAATATCTATATACGTATTAGTAGAGCGGCTTGTAGCCAAAAAAAAATCCGAAAACTGCACTTTGTGAAACAAGTCTGTAATTTTGCATACTGATAGAATATGCCATTCTGATCATTTTACGAAGTGGAAACACTCGAATTCCACTTCCGGTCGAGTTTTTATACTAGTTCAAAGCTAGGCATAAAATGTTCGTTTTTATCAATAAAAATAAGTATATGTGGGGTTACAGTCAAATCATAAGTTTTATAGACATGTTTAATATGTTAAGTTTCTAGGTATAGATGAAAGAATAAAAAATTTGTAAAAAATTCAATCGGAAGTGATTTGCATTCGACCGGAAGTCTATCTATAACAACTAAAACTGCATCCAACAGCTCAAACTTAATATATGAAACATATGTTACCATTAAAAAGAGAATTTTAGTGATGTTTTATGATAAACTAAAATTAAAAAGCGACTTCCGGTCGAAGTTTTAGACTTCTTTTAAAGTTAGACTTAAAAATGCACTCTTTTAAATTATACCACCTTCATATAAACTATAAACGGTCACAATTAAAAACTATTAAAACTACATGTTGTTACATCAAATTATAACGATGGATATGCTAGATATAAAATGAAACATTTCAATCGGAAGTGACTGAAATTCCGACCGGAAGTTTGCTTATAAAGAACTGATATTGCCCATTTACCAATATAATAGGGGGGCTAGAGGGAAAAACTGCATTTCGTGAAACAAGTCAGTAATTGTGCACATTCATAAAATGTGTAATTCTGATCATTTTAAGATGTGGAGAAACTCGGATTTAACTTCAGGTCGAGTTTTTATTCTAGTTCAAAGTTAGGCATAAAATGTTCGTTTATATCCATAAAAATAATTATATGCATGATCATTGCCAAACCATGACCTCTATAGACACGTGTAATATGTTCGATTATTAGATTTGGAGGAAAGATTAAAGAGAAAAAAAAAGGATTACCCGGAAGTAAATCGCTTTTCGACCGGAAGTCTATAACAGCTTAAACTACATCCAACAGATTAAACTACATGTATGAAACATATGCTACCAATAAAAATGGAATTTTGGTGATATTTTATAATGAACTAAAGCTAAAAAGCGACTTCCGGTCGAAGTTTTAGATTTCTTTAAAGTTAGACTTAAAAAATGCGCTTCTTTAAATTTTACCACCTTCAAAGAAAGGTTCACAATTAAAAATTATTGATATTACATGTTGTTACATCAAATTATAAGGATGGATTGCTGGATGTAAAATTAAAATTTTCAATCTAAAGTGAGCGTCAGCTTATAAGGAACTGATACTGCCCATATACCAATACACATAAGTATCACAGTAATATCGTCTCAGATAGCCGAATCTGAGTCTAAAATACAATTAAATATCTGAAAATATGATCAATGAAAAAAATAAAATGTTCAACTTCCGTGTCCCCATCCCCCCCACCCCAAAAAAAAGGAGAATGCGATGTGCATCCCTTGAAAAATAATCTCCTGTCTTAGTCCATATTTGAGAGGATTGTAACTAGTGAGATTTATATTTAGGTTATAACTTAATTGTATTGAAAAAAAATTCGTACAAGTGAACTTCCGGTCGGAATTCCAGTCATTTCGGTTGAAATTTACCATTTTATACTTGGTATAATCATCATTCCTTTTCTGAAACAGCCGACCAAACTGTATAGTGGTTAGCGTGCTAGCTTCTAGACCACGAGGTTGCGGGTTCGAGTCCCTTGTTGGCATGGGTGTTTGTAAATGTATGTTGGCTTGTCTAATGACGAATGTTCCGGCGCATTATAGCCCTCGTGTTGCTGACGGCGCCAGATAATCTGAAAACAACCAACCAACCAACTTTTCTGAAACATCAAATGAAATCTTCCGGCTATCTGAGACGATATCACCGTGATACATAAAGGTATTGGTATAAGGGCAGTATCAGTTCCTTATAAGTAGACTTCCGGTCGGAATTTCAGTAATTTCCTGTTGGAGTTTTCCATTTCATGTTCAGCACATCCATCCTTATAATTAGATGTCACAACATGAAGTATTAAGAGTTTTTAACAGTGACCCTTTATAAGAAGATGGTAAAATATAACGAGCACATTTTTAAGTCTTAACTTAAATAAATCTAAAACATCGACCGGAAGTAACTTTTTAAATTTAGTTTATCATAAAACATCACCAGAATTTCCTTTTTATTGATAGCATATGTTTCGTACATGTAGTTTAAGCTATTAGATGCAGTTTTAGCTGTTAAAGATAGACTTCCGGACAAAATGCATATAACTTCCGGTTGAACATTTTTTACTATTTTTTTTAACCTTTTATCCATATTAAACATATTACACATACCTATAAAGTTCATGATTTTGGTTATGACCCCACATATAACTATTTTTATTGATAAAAACGAATATTTTAAGTCTAACTTTGAACTAGTATAAAAACTCGACCGAAAGTGAAATTCGAGTGGCTCCACTTCGTAAAATGATTAGAATGATATATTCTATCAATGTTCCAAAATTGCATATGCTCATGCGCAATATTGACGAAAACCTTAAGTACCGGTCCCATGGCCACCACTAACTCATACACCAAATTTGAACATTGTAGGTCAATTCGTTATGCTGACCTTGTATACACGGACACACAAACAATTTTTCTAGACCACATTTTTGAATACAAGGCGTTCCAATACGTGGGTAAAAATTAGAGGTTGGAAATATCGATCAAAATAAATATCGATACAAAATCATTGCACAGAAAAAATATCGATAAAATATCGATACATGATTTTTTTATTTGATTTTCAATTATGACAGAAACGAAGTTTTTCGGAGCAAATTTCTACTCTTAATGAATTCATGCCAAAATTGTTTTAATAAATAAATTATAAAAATTGTTTTTATAAATAAATTATAAAAATTGTTTTTATAAATAAATTATATTATCAATCAGAATAAATAAAATACATTTGGATGTCAATGCATAAATTCACATTTATTTCGAAAGAAGAAATTTGGAAAAGTAGTTTATCGCATATTTTGCTGATAGAGATGTTTTTAATATTTAAAATTAGATGCAAATTCCAGGCATATATTGGCAACAGAAACGGCGCTATGTTAGTGACTACTAATAAATGATCTTTTGATGATGCCATTTTAACTATCTCTCAATCAAGTCCATACTTTAGTTTTGAAGTTTTTGAAAAGGGAATAAAGAAAATCGAAAATACACATGGAACTGCAAAACGATCATCAAAAAACTAAAAATGTTTGAAAATATCGATATATCGGTGACTTGTATCGATATTTTTAGTATCGATATTTAAAAAAAAAATCGATAGAAATATCCTCGTATCGATATATCGCTGACCTCTAGTAAAAATGCAATTAAAAAAAACGCGTTTTTTTTTTTTTTTTTTTTTTTATATATACCAATATACAATATTTGTTTCCCTTTGATTGTTTCCTATTTGTCTCTTTGTTTCCCTTATGGATAATTGAAAGTAAACACTTATTTCCATACTTTTTTTTTCTTATCCCATAACATTTCCCTCTTTCAGGTTAAATGTCATGTCATTCTGACCAGGTTAAATGTCAGGTCATTCTGACCAATGACTTTATTAACAACTTTTTGAAAATTGAACTTTGTTAATAATCACGCTGTATATTAACAATTTTTTATGTTTTTCTATTCTTATATCGATTATTTGTAAACCCACAAATAAAAGAAAATAATCTAATATATAATGTGTTAACCAATACAAATAAATATTGAATTCTTTTAATTGAAAATGAGATAATAAATTGTTTGTATACTTATAACGGTAGAATTAATTCTGAGGTATCGTTTCACTGTCTAGAGAATGACACAACATTTTGATCCTAAAAACACCAAATAGAACTTTCAAAAAAGAACTCAGAACAAATATCAAACAACGAAAACCAAATCTAGACGATACATTTGATATGACCTTCGCAAAAAGGTAAGAAAGGGCAAATGTACGACTCAACAAAAAAGGAATTTTGAATTCAACAAACCAGTATTCAGTAGTGGAGGATTACAACGCCCAAATAAAATAATCTGACTGAACTTTCTAACGAAATTATATTTTGTGGCTTTTTTTTCTTCTTTTTTTTTTCATCTGTTCCCCTATGATATTAATGTTCAAAATTTGACTCAAGTCTGCGTTTTCGTTTTTTGGTTTTAAAATATTACCAAATTCATTACCTCATTTACAATGTCATTTTATTTCTGAGACTCAATTTGCTTTGTATATTAGAGTGGGTTTGTGAACCTGTTTCGTATCACGTTCATTAGTGTAGTAAACTTTAAACGTGTTTTCTGAAGAATGACATTTTGGTGTTATAGGACTTCACGCCAACGGTCATAACTTCATAATAAATCAGCCGATTTACAAAATTCTAATTTTGTTCCGAAAACACAAATTGTGAATATGTTTTCTACGGAGAATCTAACATATATTGTCATAAACAAATTTTATGAATATTTTAATCTTAATTTTTTGTTAAAAACTATGCATTATTTTAAACTTTTTAATTAAAAATTTATAATTAAATAAATATTGTATCCAAATCCAAAATTCTCCATAGAAACATGCGTCAATATAATATTTTTTATTTGCAGTAAAAATCATATCTCTAAGTTAATTACAAGTTTATTTATGTATGCTCTAATAATGTCCTAATTAGTCACTTTAATTGCAATTAACTGATTAAAAAATGGATGGAAAAAAAAGTTTATATATATAAATGCATCATTTTTAATTCTGTTATACTGCTAAAAAGTTTGACATTATTACCTAAAAATTTTAAAAAATCATCTCAATTGTATATGTATACCTTATAACTTTTTAATTTTATTAAGGGGGTCCGGCACCTTAAAATTCTTCAAAATATCTATTTTTGATCTTACTGAAAGATGTTGTCCGGTTGTAGTACTTATCTACGTGTTTAAATAGGCGTCTGAATGGTAGTTCATTGGAGTATAGGAAGCATATATCACAATGTAGTGTTCTCCCAACGTGAAATTTTATATGTAAGATTATTTCCAGCCATTATTAATGGCAGACGAATCACAGCCACATGTGCAATGATTCATTGAATAAGCAAGTAAGTTTATGAGCTTCAAAGGAAGAGAAGGCACCACGAGAAAGGCCATCCAGATTGAAACCCGCCAAAACACAGTTTTTATCAATGTTTCAAAGGTTAGGCGTGAACGATTATTATTGAATAATTACTAATTTGATTTTTTTTTTTTAAGTTTTATCTACTTCATTCCACACAATACAAACTAATGTACTTCGATAATTTAGTGATTGGTGTATTCTACAAATTGATGGTAAAAGGGTATTTTTTGGTATTTATTCAAAACTTTGAAGTGAATGCTTGAAGTAAATAAAACAATTTTAACAAAATGTACAAAAATAATGTTAGTATCCATTTTATAGAAAAATCATTTTTTTTAACAAAAAAATTTATTTTTGAATATTTTTAATTATTAATATTTGTTTTAAAAATGTATAGAATAGTGTTTTCCTGTGTTATACCACTCTTTCATTACTCATTGTAAACTATTGCCTTTCAAATATATAACATTTAGAAATTTTAAAAAATTTAGGAAAAATAGTTATTTTTTGTATTTTCTCTAAACTTTGAGGTGAATGCGCGATCGGAAGATATTATTTATTTCAAAAAAAAAAATTTACAGTTTTTCTTACGAAGATGTGTATCAACTTTTTTCACCTGATGCGTTTCAAAAACAATTTTTTTTTTTTTTTTCGAACCACCCTATTATGTACGCTCTACTACGACATATTTTTATTCACAATGACTGCTAATCTGGCCGAGATTTGGAACAGAAGAAGATCTTGGAGAAGAAGATCTTGTTATGATTTTTTTCCTCAAGAAGGGGAACTTATTTATTGCAACGATATTCCAGGTCCGACATCTTTCAACATACAATAAAAATATGAAGAATGCAAAGTTTTCATTAATTCGTCAAAAAGAAGTCTAAAAGCTGTGTGATTGCGATTGCATAATGAAAATGAGCAGGTTTCTGTACCAGTTGACCATTCAGTTTACACTGTTAAAAATTTTGTTCCACCTTGCACCAAAAATTGGTTCTCATTTAGCTGCCACCAACATTTGGTGCTTAGTTTCACGATTTAATGGTGCAACCTCGGACCGTAAGCACCATTAAATCGAGAAACTAAGCACCAAATGTTGGTGGCAGCTAAATGGGAACCAAATTTTGGTGTATGGTGGACAAATTTTTTTAACAGTGTATTTAAAAGAGTGTTCCGAAAATCCTGAATTAGTACTTAGTCATGTTCCACATTCACAACACAGATGGGCAATTTGACGTGATTTGAAAGGGACTTTAGAACTTAATAAACCGAGTAGGGACATTAAATTCCTCCGCTTTCTTTGTTAATCGAACAGCCATAATAAAAAAAGAATATTAAATATTGAACAATTCAAAAAGGGAGTAACTTTAACCTAGAATCAGGAAACTAATTTTATTAATCTAAAACAAGTTTTAATTCGTCCGTTTTTCATAAAATAGTCTTTTATAAAAAACAATTTCTCTTAGGCATTACTAAACGAAAGAGAATGCTTCAAATACTTTTGTGAGCAGCTCCTAGGTTTATCTGAAGCAAAGCTAAAGCTAAAGGAAGGGCTATTTGTAGGACTTGACATCAGAATATTGAGCAAGAATGGAAATTTTTAGCTCATAATGGTTAATAAACGAGGGAAAAGAATGGAAATATTTCAAACTGAAAGCAATTACCTTTCTTGAAAACCAAAAAGCTTCAAATTATAAATCTCTTGTAGAAGTTTGTAGATTTTAAGATATCAAGTTTTCTCCATTCACACTTTGGCTATTTCCTTGAAAATTTAGATTTAGTTAATATAGAGCAATGTGTAAGATTCCACAAAGTCTGAAACGAAATGGAAAAGTGACACTAAGGAAGGTGGAATACATGAATGGTAGCGGCAACTACTCCTGAATGTTTTATAAGAGACGATCATCGGCAAGTTCAAACGAGAAAAAGCGGAGAAAGAGATATCGCTATTGTAAGAATTTGTAATCTTTTTCATAAACTCATTTATCAAATAACAGTATATGACATGGCTTGGTATATGTAAAAATATACATTTATGAAGTGATAAAATCAAAACAGAAATGTGTCAAAATACCTTGATTTATTTTCTCCAAAATATGAAATCATTTTGTGAAAAAAGTAACGTATTGAAAAAATGGATTTCAATTTGGATCAGTATCGAAAATAGGGTAAAAATCAATTATCAAGATTTTTTTGCAAATATCTAAGATTTGTTGATACAAAATATCTTGATTTATTTTCACTTTAGGGAATCATTTTGAGAAACAAAACTCACGTTATTAAAAATGGATTCCAATTTAGAACAGCATCTAAAATAATATACCAATTAATGATCAACTAGTTATTATTGTAGACCTGTGTATTTTATAATTATCCTGGAGAAATGCTCTGACATATCACGAACGTGTCGGGGATACAATTATATTATTTTGTGAAATATGAAAGAGTTAAGAAATGAACAATGATTGTATAAGGCAAAATACTTATTTTAATGATATTTTATTCAGTTTTCTACAGGTAAAATTTCAAAAATTAAATTTAAAATTAAAAAAAAAAATCATAATCTTTTTATGTATACACATGAAATTATTATTTTTTGTCATTATGTTTAATTTTGCCTTAATCCAAATATGTTATTGTGTAAATAAAAACATTTTTCAGTTGATCTTTGCATTTTTTCCAGCACTATATTCTATAATATAGTGCTCTATACCATTTACCAAAATCAAGTTTTGTAACTCATCACTTTTCAAAATCAAAAGATTTTGTAAAAAAAAAAAAAAACATCAAATTATTTTTGCCAAACCGCTACTGGCTTTGGTGCATTTTTTCCATAAAAAATAAAAATAGAATTAATTATGTATTAAAAATGGGGGGGGGGAAATGCATCGTATTAGAATATTTAGAAATGTTGACAGTAAACCTTAAATTTGGACAAACAAATTAACCCATAATAACAAAAATTAAAAAATAAATCTTTCCAACTTCTTAATTGCGATTCCCAACTTTTAAGAGCAATTACAACTTATACAAGCGAATTTGACCGCAGATCAAGTTTTTTATCTGTTTTACCACCACGTGGAACGCCATCGAATCTTTGTCATTGACTAACTTTTTTTTTTTTGCTTCCAAAATTTGATAGAATGCGTTGGCATCGACAACGAGTATATCTGCCAAGTTTCAGCTCAATTAGTTGACAGCCAGTGAGTTAATTTGTAAGAGGCAACATAAACATGTGTATAAGCAACCTTTTCGTAACAGCCCAGTAAACTTGATAGCATTATTTGTCATCGATAACGAGTCTCTCTGCCAAGTTTTAGCTTCATTGAATGATGGCAAGTGAGTTAATTAGTCAATGGTAACCACAATACAAACGCTCAAAAAAGCGTCCTTTTAGTGATAACCCCAAAATTTTAATAGATTAGTTCTTCCTTGATTTCCCCCACCACAAACAAACACACAAAACGAAGTAAATATAAAAGATTTTAAAATATGATTATTTTTGTACCAGCAGTAGCAGCGGTAAACTTAATCGTGATTCTACCGATCAGGCAGTAACATTGAATTTATTAAAAACCTAAAAAGAAAAAAAGAAAAGAAAAAAAGAAAAGAAAAAAAAAAGAAGAAAAAAAAAGGAAATGTCCCTAATTTTCATATTTTAAAGTTTTATTTAACTTAAAAGCAAAATCTGTGTGTGCTCTCGAACGAATATCAGTAATGGAGAAATAGATTAAATCAGTTTTAATCAGAAAACAGCGTCGAAAGTAATGACTTTCTAAACTTTTCGTTAAGGTATTCGTATGCTAAAAAACTATGTTGCAGATAAAATATAACTTAATAATTTTCGAAACAAAACTACAATTAAAAGACATAGGTTTGTAAGTATTTCAACAGAAGTTTTCAAATAACTTTTTAATTTTAGAGTCGCAATCGACACGGTTACGGTTGGTTAGGTATAATTTTTATTTGCTTCTTTTATTTCTTTTATTTTCTATATTTCTTTTATTTTCTTCTTATTTTTTTATTGTTAAATTGGCAAAACACAGTTTGAAATACATACGCTTACAATAATATCATCTTTAAAAAATATATATATTGCCTAAACATGATAGATAAGTATTAGATTGTTCGGAACTTCTTTGAAAAATCAATAACACTATTAAAAAAAAATTTTAGAGCATCCATCATTTTCCTTAAGACAATAATTTACTATATAAGGACGCTTACAATAATATCGTCTTTAAAAAATATATACATTTCCTAAATATGAAGCATTAGATTGTTCGGAACTTCTTTGAACAATCAATTATACTAGTACAATTGTTTTTTCGGAGCATCCATCATTTTCCTTGAGACAATAATTTACTATATAAGGACGCTTACAATAATATCGTCTTTAAAAAATATATACATTGCCTAAATATGATAGATAAGTATTAGACTGTTCGGAACTTCTTTGAACAATCAATAATACTATTACAATTGTTTTTTCGGAACATCCATCATTTTCCTTAAGACAATAATTTACTATATAAGGACAACAGTCTTTTGTCACAACTATTCCTTCCTACTATCTTCGAAATCACTTTCTAAGAAAATATATTCCGAACCTTCTTCCAACGATGCATTCCTTTATATTAATCACGGTGATAGCTGTCTTTGGTGCTTTAATCATAAGCGAATATGCAAGTGGGATACCAATTGGTAGTGCGGCTGCTGCAGCCACAGATGAAGAAAAGAATGGACAACACTATGTGATCTAGGAGGAGCAGGTGCAGGTGCTGGTGCAGGATATTGTTCAGGAGCTGGATCTGGTTCAGGAGCAGGATCTGGTTCAGGATCTGGGGCTGGTTCAGGAGCAGGATCGGGTTCAGGAGCAGGTTCAGGAGCAGGTTCATGAGCAGGTTCAGGTTCAGGAGCAGGAGCTGGTTCAGGATCTGAGGCTGGTTCAGGATCTGAGGCTGGTTCAGGATCTGAGGCTGGTTCAGGATCGGGTTCAGGATCTGGGGTTGGTTCAGGAGTAGGATCGCGTTCAGGAGCAGGAGCTGGTTCAGGAGCAGGATCGGGTTAAAGAGGAACAGGAACGGGGGGAGCAGGAACTGGTTCAGAATCTGGGGCTGGTTCAGGAGCAGTGTCTGCTAAAGGACCAGGATCGGGTTCAGGAGCAGGAGCAGGTTCAGGAGCAGGATCGGGTTCAGGAGCAGGTTCAGGAGCAGGAGCAGGTTCAGGAGCAGGATCGGGTTCAGGAGCAGGCGCCGGTGCTGGTGATGATAAATAGTGAAGAGTCATATGCACACCTACACGATAGGAGCTCGCCTCATATATTAAGCTAATTTTACTGACTGCTACTTAATTTTACTGCTACTTACTTTTATTTTTCAGCTAAAAATTATAGAAATAAAGTACATTGCATTTTTTTTATGCATTTAGCTTAATGTATTTTTTTGTTTGTTTAATATATGTTTAAACCTACAGACCGTCTCAAAACTATAGATGCACACCAAAAGCTATGTTCTAAGAGAGCAGGCAGGTGAATTTATTACAGATTAATTTGGCCGCGTTACACAAAGTGGACCTGCGTTCGTCATTATAAGGTTCGCTAAAATATTATCACATAAAAGATGCCCAGGAAAGGACTAAAGATAATGAAACAATAACTATGATATTATTAGATTTATTAATCACCGCATTAAAACTCGTAGTTAACACTTCAGATCTATTCATATTTCTATATACTTAAGTTATACTCATTTTTATTTAAGCCTAGCATTTTAAAATCTGATTTTGATAGAGAGAGAAACGTTAGTACAAAATGACCCATCATTTTTTTTTTCAGTTCCGGAGAGTTCAGTTATGGAATATACTACCTCTCTAAGACAGGTATTTGAAAAATAAAACTTGTAAAAACTCATTACAAGAAAAGTGCTTTCTTCATTGGCTAGAAACCAACTCCATGTGAAAACTTTAAACCCCCAATTAACTTAATTGACTGAAAACATCAGAGGATATGTGAAGGATTCAAACCTTCTTCGAAGGACGAACTCTATTTTAAACTTTCCTCAGTTGTCCCCACAACCAAGGACAAAGGTTGTGCCCTTCAAACTTCCCAAGCAAAACCGGATATCATCTCTGATAAAAACAGGAACCCCTTTTTTAAAAATTAAATTTCCTGAACACCCCTCAAAGTTCAATTAAAAAAAAACTGAACGAAGATGTTGTAATGCATCTTCTTTACAACAAGCTGTAATTCAAAAACATAGTGAATTCAACAAAGAAAGCATTGTGTATTAGGGTGGCTCGAAAAAAAAAATTATTTTGAAACGCATGAGGTGAAAAAAATTGATATACATCCTGATAAGAAAAACTGTAAAAATAAAATTGAAAAAAATAATATCTTCCGATCGCGCATTCACCTCAAAGTTTGGAGAAAATACGAAAAATAATTATTTTTCCTAATTTTTTATTAATTTCTAAACGTTATAAATTTGAAAGGCAATAGTTTGTTATGTGTAGTGAAAGGGTAGTATAACACAGGAAAACACTATTTTAGGCATTTTTAAAACATATATTAATAATTAAAAATACTCAAAAGTAATAACTTTTGTAAGAAATAATGTTTTTTTTGTAAAATGGGTACCAGTGTTATTTCTTACATTTTTTTTTAAACATGCTATAAATCATTTGGTTCACATTTTTTTTAAGCTTTCTATCCCAGTGATGCACTTCGAAGGAAGCTTTTGTAGAAAAATCGGGCATTATGGATCTTTAAAAAAAAAGTGTTACTCTAACGTCTTTTGTATCAGCGCCACCCACTTTTTGTCTTGTCTCTCTACATTAGCGTTCCACAGCTTGTTGACAAGGAAACGAGTTGAAGTCTGATTTCAATGGTCCCTAGTAGCACAGAAACGCTGGCCAATTTCGCCAAACATAGGCCAATCCCGATGTGGAACGTTGTGAATCGGTCGTTGGAAACAATATTATCCCATTTCGCACAATTCTGGATAAAATATAGAAGAGCTTTTGATACGCCGATGCACAGTTTTAGACTTTGGATATTGCATTTATGAGAAACAAAATTATGTGGGGTTTTCGACTTGTTTGTTTGTTGAAAAATCGTGTATTTTGGAACTATGCTCGGCCAGACTAGCTAATCTTCCAGTCTTCCCCTGTTTCCTCCAATGCAGTTGTGCTACCTCGGATGCACCAGTCTTTACTAACTAATGTTCGTTTGTTATTCTTAATAAAGGAGAAGTCCTATTACAAGCATTCCAATTAATAATGTCCACGTAATCAGTGGCAATAAAGTTAAGTTTGGTTGCTTTGAAATGCCTGATTGTCTTTCTCTGTTCTTAGGTCCTTCAGAAAATTAACTTTTTTTTAATTCGAAATCAATGTGGCATGAAACAATTAAAATAAAGAATACCACTTGCTTGAGTTCATTCGATGGATTACTATCACTCGCATATACTCTAAGTAGTCTGCTTTCTGTTGTTAGCCACTTAGAGGGGATTGGGTTAGCGAGCTGCCAAGTCATTGGCCTGATCTAATCGCTGTAAAAATATCAAGAAAATATAACTGATCTGTGCTCGGTACTTTCATCTCAGCATAAGAAATTGATCATTCAACACGTAAAAAATTAGTCGAGGTAAATTTTGTCACAGTTCCTCAATTTTCTATCTATGAATCTTCAATTTTTGATCTCACTGAAAGATGTTGGTCCTGTTTTAGTACTATCTACGTGTTTAAATAGGCGTATGAATGGTAGCTCATTGGAGTATAGGAGGCATTAGTGGTCTCGCAATGTGCAATTTTATCTGTCACATAATTTCGAGCCAATATTAATAGCAGTCCCAATCACAGCCACGTGCGCTATGATCCAATGAATAAATAAGTTTATGAGCTTCAAAGGAAGAGAAGGCACCACGAGAAAGGCCAACCAGATTGAAACCCGCCAAAACACAGTTTTTATCAATGTTTCAAAGGTTATGCGCGAACAATTGTTATTATATAATTACTAATTTGATTTTTTTCCATGTTCTATCTATTTCATTCCACACAGTACAAACTAATGTACCTCGATAATTTAGTGATTGGTGTATTCTACAAATTGATGGAAAAAGGGTGTTTTTTGTAGTTATTCAAAACTTTGAAGTGAATGCTTGAAGTGAAAAAAAAAAACAATTTTAACAAAAATATGTATATAAAAAAAATAACGTTGGTATATCCATTTTATACAAAAATATTTTTTTTTAACAAAAAATGTATTTTCAAATATTTTTAATTATTATTATATATTTTAAAAATGCATAGAATATTGTTTTCCTGTGTTATACCACCCTTTCACTACACATTACTAACTATTTGCTTTCAAATATATAACGTTTAGAAATTTAAAAAAATTAGGAAAATAGTTATTTTTTGTATTTTGTCCAAACTTTGAGGTGAATGCGTGATTGGAAGATATAATTTTTTTACAAAGTTTTTTTTACAGTTTTTCTTATCAAGATGTGCATCAACTTTTTTCACCTCATGCGTTTCAAAAATAAAAAATAAAAAACATTCGAACCACCCTAGTACCCAAGCATCTCTTTTTGGCTCATTTGCACACACAAAATAATAAGCAAAATAAATAAAATAATAAAATATCTATATTATTTAATAACATAGTAAAATCATTTCGAACAAGTTAGGAAAGAAGCGACTGCATTAGTATTTACTAATAGGGATAGAGTTAGGGATAAATATTAGCATTAAGTTTGTCGTTTTTTAGAAAGAATCAGTTAGTTTACATTCTTAGCACTAGGCTTTAACACAGACAAACCATGTCTAGAAATGAACATTAAATTGTAAACATTAGAATGTGTGATAATTGAAATGTAAACAAAAGATCATAATAAATGAAACTTGACTAAAAATAATTTATTGTATGTATATCTTAAAACTACATTACATTAAAAATGTGCATTACATATTTTATTTCTGCCAAATCAGAATAGAAATACTATTCCCTTTAGAGTCTCCACACTTTATATGTTCAAGCTACTAACACGAGATTTTCTTCACCAGGAAACATTAAATACGGATCAGTTACTTAAATAAAAATTACTCACTTATAAGTTATACTTTTATCCATTTTCTGGCTTCTGGTTCGAGTTCGACGAATTAGTTAAGAAAAATACAACAAGGTAGGCTTCGCTTCACAAGTAAAAGTGTTTATTCTGTTATGGACCCCATACAAAAAAAAATTAAATCATAAGTTAAATTCGAGTCATTCGATGATTGAAAAATGACGGCATATTATGACCCAAAATTATCGAATCATTTAATATTTAGAAAAAGACGTCATTTCATGACCCAAAAAACTTGCGTAATATGATGACCAAAAAATTGAAGTGATTTTAGAAACGTCAGTTTGTATGAACATTAGATGACTTCAAAACTGACTTGATTTTTTACTGAATAACGTCATTCGAGAAAAGATGCCCTAAAAATCACGTCATGCTACTGCTTGCGTAATTAATTGGTAATTAATTGATGTGTAAGTCATAGGTTTTATTTAATTGTTCATTATTTTATTTAATGTGCAATTAATTTTAATAAAGGTTTCATTATTTTTAAATTATCGTCTATACAATTTGTAATTATATTTTATAGCATTTCATTATCATATAATTAATGTCAATTTTAATTAAATTATTGTCACAATTTACTTAATATTTCACTGAAACTTAATTCATGCTCCATTTAATTTTAACGACTGTTTAATTTAGAATTGAATAAAAAGTGAACAAAAAAATTCTGGAAATTCTTCCTTGGATCAGGGCTAGATTTAGAAACTGATTACTATATAGGCACAACATAGCAGATGAAGCCCCCAGTGGTAGAAGTGGGAAACAAAAAAGTGGGGGGATGCCCAAAAGTTGGTGATGAGTACAAGCCCAATTAATTTAGAATTGAATAAACAGTGAACAAAAAAATTCTGGAAAATTCTTCCTTGGATCAGGGCTAGATTTAGAAACTGATTACTATATAGGCACAACATAGCAGATGAAGCCCCCAGTGGTAGAAGTGGGAAACAAAAAAGTGGGGGGATGCCCAAAAGTTGGTGATGAGTACAAGCCCAATTAATTTAGAATTGAATAAACAGTGAACAAAAAAATTCTGGAAAATTCTTCCTTGGATCAAGGCTAGATTTAGAAACTGATTACTATATAGGCACAACATAGCAGATGAAGCCCCCAGTGGTAGAAGTGGGAAACAAAAAAGTGGGGGGATGCCCAAAAGTTGGTGATGAGTACAAGCCCAATTAATTTAGAATTGAATAAACAGTGAACAAAAAAATTCTGGAAAATTCTTCCTTGGATCAAGGCTAGATTTAGAAACTGATTACTATATAGGCACAACATAGCAGATGAAGCCCCCAGTGGTAGAAGTGGGAAACAAAAAAGTGGGGGGATGCCCAAAAGTTGGTGATGAGTACAAGCCCAATTAATTTAGAATTGAATAAACAGTGAACAAAAAAATTCTGGAAAATTCTTCCTTGGATCAAGGCTAGATTTAGAAACTGATTACTATATAGGCACAACATAGCAGATGAAGCCCCCAGTGGTAGAAGTGGGAAACAAAAAAGTGGGGGGATGCCCAAAAGTTGGTGATGAGTACAAGCCCAATTAATTTAGAATTGAATAAACAGTGAACAAAAAAATTCTGGAAAATTCTTCCTTGGATCAAGGCTAGATTTAGAAACTGATTACTATATAGGCACAACATAGCAGATGAAGCCCCCAGTGGTAGAAGTGGGAAACAAAAAAGTGGGGGGATGCCCAAAAGTTGGTGATGAGTACAAGCCCAATTAATTTAGAATTGAATAAACAGTGAACAAAAAAATTCTGGAAAATTCTTCCTTGGATCAAGGCTAGATTTAGAAACTGATTACTATATAGGCACAACATAGCAGATGAAGCCCCCAGTGGTAGAAGTGGGAAACAAAAAAGTGGGGGGATGCCCAAAAGTTGGTGATGAGTACAAGCCCCCCCCCCCCCCCTCCCCAACTATAAATTTTATAATTTCGTATCTTATAATGAAAATATTAATTTGTAAGGGGACAATTTTTACCTCCTAACACTAGTATTGAACAAGGGTTCAAAATTTGTTGCTATTTTAATGAATATTCTGTTACTAAGTTTTTTACTTGAAAGTCAGAGATAAAGTGAAGTAATAATTCAACATTTTATACATTACTGTTTATTTAGATTTAAATAGTGCTTCAAAATGTGCATAATTTCATTAAATTAAATTAATAGAGAACTCTAAAATGTTTTTGTTTTTTTAAATAGCTTGTCTTTTTATGAAACAAGAATAGAAATTTTACTTAAAAGGAAGTTCCTCCAAAGTTAAAAGTTGACCAAGTGTAACAGTATTTGTAAATAAAAATACTTATATCTTTATTATACAAAGTAATATAATGCATTTTTGATATACCGTAATTTTTTTTTTGAACTTTTGAAAACTTTAAATCACTTTTTCTCGGTGTCACTACATTGAAAGGTTGATGTTATTTTTCTGTATTAGTTTTTAGACGAATTGAGTGTTTTTAAAAGTGGGGGGATGGATTTCAGTAATTTTAGAAGTGGGGAGACGCATGGGTATTTTCTTAAAAAGTGGGGGGACGCGTTATCCCGCGTCTACCCACACTTCTAGCACTGGAAGCCCCCATTGATGATTATTTGTGTTTTTTTATTACCTTCTTGATTAAATTAATGTCAAAAAATTTATAATTTTGTATAGTAACTAAGAAGTTATTTAAATTTTTTACCATTATTGTATGGCATTGATTAAGTACACTGAATAGATTATTAATTTACGCAATAATTCAATTTTAATTACATATATTATAACAGAAAAGGAATTTTCATAAGTACAGTAGAACCTCGATTAACCGTCCCTCTTTCACCTGGAACTCTCTGTTAACCGACCATCCTTTAGTCGACATCAAAAATATCAATTACTATATAGGCACAACATAGCAGATGAAGGCCCCATTGATGATTATTTGTGTTTTTTCATTACCTTCTTGATTAAATTAATGTCAAAAAATTTATAATTTTGTATAGTAACTAAGAAGTTATTTAAATTTTTTACCATTATTGTATGGCATTGATTAAGTGCACTGAACAGATTATTAATTTACGCAATAATTCAATTTTAATTACATATATTATGACAGAAAAGGAATTTTCATAAGTACAGTAGAACCTCGATTAACCGTCCCTCTTTCATCTGGAACTCTCTGTTAACCAACCATCCTTTAGTCGACATCAAAAATATCAATTACTATATAGGCACAACATAGCAGATGAAGGCCCCATTGATGATTATTTGTGTTTTTTCATTACCTTCTTGATTAAATTAATGTCAAGAAATTTATAATTTTATATAGTAACTAAGAAGTTATTTATATTTATTACCATTCTTGTATGACATTGATTAAGTGCACTGAATAGATTATTAATTTACGCAACAATTCAATTTTAATTACATATAGTATGACAGAAAAGGAATTTTCATAAGTACAGTAGAAACTCGATTAACCGTCCCTCTTTCATCCGGAACTCTCTGTTAACCGACCATCCTTTAGTCGACATCAAAAATCTCCTAAATGAGTAATAAATCATTTGCCCTTTTTAAAACCGAAATATTTTCCTTTACACTAAATTTTCATAAGTAATGGTGAGGCTTTTGATCGTTTTTCAAAAGGACTGAAATTGTTAGAGCAATAATCATATGCAGATCAAACTGAACTATTGCTTTTAAGGGGGTCCAGTACAGAAATTTCTTCAAAAATCCCAAATTTTTTTTTCTGATTTAAAAAAATAGTTCATACATTCCTGAAGAGAATGATGTTTTTATCTTATTCCTCCTATGATTGGAACGCCACAAAATTACCTGTGATTTAAACATCACTAATGGGCGTAACACCTTGAAGCGTCTGCTTCAAGTGCGTTTTTCGAGCACTAGTGTTTTTCACAGATGTTGCATATTCAAATCGATATATCTCCAGAACCATTAACAATTGGCTATTCAAATTTTTGGAGCATTTAATTTATATAGTTTTAAATATTTTGCCTTCACAGAATTTTATTTTTTTAATTCTGTTTTAAAATATAACATTTAGCGTAAAAGAAAACATAAAAAAAAGCAAAAATTTCAATATTTTAACTTTGAGAATTTTTTTAATTTTTTTTAATTCACCTATCAAAATTCTGAAAAAACGAAATTTTCTTTATATAATTATGTATTACAGAAAGCTTAAACTTTGAAAAAAAAAATTCTTGACTTATATCAAAATACGCAAACATCAATTATTATGGATTTTTCTTGGTTTTTAAATTTTTTTTAAATAACTAAATACAATATTTAAAAAAACATTTTCTCAAAGATATATAAATAGTATCTCATACATAAAATAAATTTTCGACATAAAAATGTACATAAATAAAGTTTTTTTTTTATTTTCGGTACCGGACCCCCTTAAAAAGACGTCGGGATAGAACCGCGAAACAACGATTATCAAGATTACGACAACAAAAACTCATTTCCAACAATTATGTCATAAAAAAAAAAAACATTAAAAGCCCTGCATTCAATAAATGAAAATAATTTACTTTTTTTTTTTTTCCAACTCTCTATTATCCAGCATTTTCGCTTATCCGACCTATCTTCGGTCCGAATTAAATCGGTTAATCGAGGTTCTACTTTTTAAATCGATTCGGGTCTCCTAAAATTCGGGAGCCCAAGGAATGAGTCTTACAGGCCATATGGTAAATAAGATCATGTTTTGGATAATTCTGGTGGACTATAGCTATTATAAAAAATTGCCTACGCAAGGTACTGTGATTTTTATAATCGAGACAATGTTATTAACATAAAAGAAATATGCACTTGTTCCCATTGCTTTCGAAAAATAAAGTAATGGGGTAGAAAAGTGGTAAAACTTTCAAGGAAAAATTTTTTACCATTATTGTATGGCATTGATTAAGTGCACTAAACAGATTATTAATTTACGCAATAATTCAATTTTAATTACATATATTATGACAGAAAAGGAATTTTCATAAGTATTTTTAAATCGATTTCGGGTCTCCCAAAATTCGGGGCCCCAAGGAATGGGTCTTACAGGCCATATGGTAAATAAGGCCATGTTTTGGATAATTCTGGCAGACTATAGCTATTATAAAAAATTGCCTACGCAAGGTACTGTGATTTTTATAATCGAGACAATGTTATTAACATAAAAGAAATATGCACTTGTTCCCATGGCTTTCGAAAAATAAAGTAATGGGGTAGAAAAGTGGTAAAACTTTCAAGGAAAAAAAGTTTACCATTATTGTATGGCATTGATTAAGTGCACTAAACAGATTATTAATTTAAGTAATAATTCAATTTTAATTACATATATTATGACAGAAAAGGAATTTTCATAAGTATTTTTAAATCGATTTCGGGTCTCCCAAAATTCGGGGCCCAAGGAATGGGTTTTACAGGCCATATGGTAAATAAGGCCATATTTTGGATAATTCTGGCAGACTATAGCTATTATAAAAAATTGCCTACGCAAGGTACTGTAATTTTTATAATCGAGACAATGTTATTAACGTAAAAGAAACATGCACTTGTTCCCATGGTTTTCGAAAAAGAAAGTAATGGGGTAGAAAAGTGGTAAAACTTTCAAGAAAAAAAAATAAAATATCGGTATTAATGGAATGAATTAGAACATAAAATAAATTCACAGCTATTAACTACCATCCAATTAACAAATTCAATTCCCATTTTCCAAAAATAGGGTCTTAAACGAACACTGTGGACACCTTACAATTTGTGATCTGCACCTACCTGCAAATAATCCTGTCGAAGCTCGTGAAGAATGTATTTACATTACAATGGACAATAAATATTTAATTTTTAAATACTTTTTAAAATATTTTCTCAATCCTAAAAGAAAAGATTTTGCTTTCTCTTGAAAAGTATATTAATAGTAAAACTATTTTTTTTTTTTTTTTTTTAACAATTCAACATAATACAACCAAACAGTATACAATTTTTTTCTTACAAAACAACTTTGCTAAAATAGTACACTGATATAAGGGAAAATGAATTTATCTTTAACTTAAAAATAGTTGCTTCGATTACATACTCTTTGCCCAAACTACTGGATTGAATTTAAAGATTTTTTTTTTGTTTTTCAACAATAATTTTTGCAAATATGACTCTTTTTTTTTTTCTTTTTTTTTTAAGAATACTCATTTGTTCAAAAAGGAAAGTAAACTTTGTAAAATATTAAATATTATAATTTTATTTTTATGCAGAAAAAAAAAATATTAATATTATATGAACAAATCTAATAAAGCCAGAATCTAGTTTTATGAGATAAATTATTCTCAACTAACTCATTACCCTTATGAACTTCGAATTTATCGAATTTAGCACCAAGATATTCAGCTCTACAAAAAAGCATACCATAATATTTTGCTCAAAAACTCAATCTATGTATAAGAAATAGTTCCTTTTTTTTTTTTTTTTTTTTTTTGGAAGCGGGCACAATTTCTTTTTGATGTTTCGTGTATAAAGTGGTGAAATTGAGGATAGGCTTGAAAGGAGGTATACTTGCAATAAGTTGATAAGTGTTGTACTGAACAATACCGGGACACAGCTATTTGAGCAACCGAAACCCCAGGGTATTTAGATAGTATTATAATAAACCTTTAAATACTTTTCCGAAAATTATTTTGTCGGAATAAACCTATTGCCTTCCAGTTTCCATGTGGCATGCACTATTTCGGGAATGTATTTTTAACATGTAATAATTTACGGAGTTATGTAGCTCTATTTGACACTATTTGGAATAATTTTATAAAATGCAATAGAAATATTTTTCAACAGAATTGTACGATGCTTCCAAACTTTCATTTTCAATCAACTTCAATTTCGTAATAAAGAAAAAAAATCAATCCTTGTTGAAAAACTTTAAAAAAAATTACTTTTTATTTTTATTTTTACCAAAAAATAAGCAATATTCATTCGAAATTGAAACTTTCTCGATTTGTTCTTGTCAAAGTAGTTGTGTACGCAAGGTATGGATTTTATAAGAAAGAGCTCATTTTTCGTTCGATTCATACTTGAATCGACAAAAAGGACTTGAATAGACGAGATTACTTGTTGTAAATGACGTTTAATGTATTACATCATCGTTTTCGAAGCGTTACTTGACGTACCATAAATGTCACCTATTGTAACACATCAAAATTGTCCAATAATTGGAAGAATAAGTTAATATTGTCAGTTTTCTTTTTTGGGAATATAGTACATTCTCAGTAGCAGGGCCTGATCATTGCCTAGGCCCACAAGGCCAGAGCCTTTGGCCCATGATTTTAGGGCCCCCCCGAAATTGGCTGTAAACTATTTTTGTTTCACACAAGCTATGTGAATATCTTTTATAACCTGTATAAAATAATTTTTACATAGAAATCATTTCGCATTGATCCTGAACCGCCTTTAGTATCCCAGAGTGTATTTATTTAAATAAACCGTTGAAAAGCGTGAAAGCGTTTTTGAAAATAGGAAAGAAAAAAATTGAAAGGAAGTCTTGACGAATTTTAAGTGAGATCAGCAAATGTCGACTCTGAAGTTGTGAATAATGCTGCAGATATTGTCGTCATATACACATTGTTATAGTGAAATGCAATGTTATACATAACAAAGTTTTTCCTTCTTTGATTTATAAATTTGATTGTTTGAAATTTGTTTCTTTATCTGTGATAAAAAAAAAAGTTTTAGAAAACAATATTAACATTAATTCATCAACTTTTTTTATATTTCATGTTAATTTATGTGACTTGGCGTCGAGTCCATTTCCAATAAATCACCCGTTTGAAAAAAGGGCCCCCGAATGTGTCCGGGCCTTGGGCTCCAACTTGTCATGATTGGGCCCTGCTCAGTAAGTGATTAAATTTATAAAAAAAAAAAAAAACTTGCAGCAGACTTTTTGACAGCTTAAACAATTAATATACATTGATTTGAAATCAAAGGAAAATAACCCATTCTGTAGAGAATTTGTGGAGATTGATAATTGCAACAGTATGAAAGATAATCCACGATAATCCACTATTTATGTAGTAGAAATAACTTGTAGGGATGGCACAACTTCACGTCCCACTGGTATCAGCTTCGTATCAGTTGAAATTCGACTTTGTATCAGCTTCGTGTCAGACGAAATCGAATTTTGTATCAACTTCGTATCAGCCAAAATCCAATTTTGTATCAATTTCGTATAACTTGAAATCGGATTTTTATCAGCTTCATGGCATGAAAAATCACATTTTGTTTCTGCCTTGTAGAAGTTAAAATCAAAATTTGGATCAATTGAAATAGATTTTTATAATAAGTTTAAATCAAGATTTGTATTATGTTAAGAATGATTGCTTTGTTTTGCTTGGAAGGATATTTCATTTATTGTAATTATTTACCACTGCACTACTAATATATGCACTACTAAAATACTCCAATCTGTAGAGAATTTGTGGAGATTCATAATTGCAACAGTACGAAAGATAATCCACGTTGAAAATTGTATAAAAATTTAAATTATTTGGAAACCACATTACATTATTTATGTAGTAGAAATAACTTGTAGGGATGGCACAGCTTCACGTTCCACTGGTATCAGCTTCGTATCAGTTGAAATTCGACTTTGTATCAGCTTCGTGTCAGACGAAATCGAATTTTGTATCAACTTCGTATCAGCCAAAATCCAATTTTGTATCAATTTCGTATAACTTGAAATCGGATTTTTATCAGCTTCATGGCATGAAAAATCACATTTTGTTTCTGCCTTGTAGAAGTTAAAATCAAAATTTGGATCAATTGAAATAGATTTTTATAATAAGTTTAAATCAAGATTTGTATTATGTTAAGAATGATTGCTTTGTTTTGCTTGGAAGGATATTTCATTTATTGTAATTATTTACCACTGCACTACTAATATATGCACTACTAAAATACTCCAATCTGTAGAGAATTTGTGGAGATTCATAATTGCAACAGTACGAAAGATAATCCACGAGGAAAATTGTATAAAAATTAAAATTATTTGGAAACCACATTACATTATTTATGTAGTAGAAATAACTTGTGGGGATGGCACAGCTTCACGTCCCACTGGTATCAGCTTCGTATCAGTTGAAATTCGACTTTGTATCAGCTTCGTGTCAGACGAAATCGAATTTTGTATCAACTTCGTATCAGCCAAAATCCAATTTTGTATCAATTTCGTATAACTTGAAATCGGATTTTTATCAACTTCATGGCATGAAAAATCACATTTTGTTTCTGCCTTGTAGAAGTTAAAATCAAAATTTGGATCAATTGAAATAGATTTTTATAATAAGTTTTAATCAAGATTTGCATTATGTTAAGAATGATTGCTTTGTTTTGCTTGGAAGGATATTTCATTTATTTTAATTATTTACCACTGCACTACTAATATATGGATCTTCTTTAGAAGAATATTTAATCCCTTAAGTTTTGTTACAGTAATGTTCATGTCAAATACTATTACTCAAACAGTAAACAAATGAAAAGCTAATATCCATAAAAAAAAAAATTTAGAAATACATGAATAAAATAAAAAATTAATATTGTACATTTGAAAGTATAAAAAGTTAATGGACAATTCTCTGGCGCACAAGTCAAACTATTATATAAAATGAAATTGCTTCAACTTTTAAACTATTATTTATAGTTATAGCTAATATGAAAATTGTTTGTCAAGCTAGAGACCTCATACACAAGTACTAATCACGAGCATAGCGGCTATCACATCAGCGAAAACCTAGACCAGCGTTTGTCATCACTACCTTTTAGAGACGGGCCGTATGATTTATGTTAGAGCTTTTCGCCAGCCGTATATTGATACCAAACACGCCAAAAATCTTTAATTATTATCGATTGAACAGTACAAAGCAAGTCTGAAAACTGAAGGAAAAAAAAAACATTGATTTTTTTTTCTTAATAAAATTACAGTTGATATTTGATTCTTTTTTCCAAACTAATAATTTTCATCTTTACAAAAGTCAAAGTAAAAAATCACAGTAATACGAGATATTACAACAGTGCTCAACCAAAATGTCTTCATACCAATGCAAAAATCAGTGTAAATGCATAATATACAGGTGTAAATTTCGGCAATAGTGAATACTACATCGGCATAACAACCAACAAAAATGATCATCATCCAATATAAATCTCGGCGATGTCTCTCACCATATCGGCACAAACCGATATGGCTCGGAAATAATTGCCATAACATCAGCGTAATGTTCAACAAAAACGGCCATCACCACCAACGCAAATAACGGCTAAAGAGGCTGTTACATTAGAGTAAGCAACGGCAAAAAAGTCATTGCATTGCTTGTTTGGAAAGCCTGAACATACGCAGGTTCCGTGGTTAGACTTGTAAGCAAGGTAAAATCAGATATTAACAACAGCGTAACACCTACCGAAAACGATCATCACACCAATGTAAATAGCGCCGAATGTAATCTCTTCTCCGAATGCAAATCTTCTATTATATCAGGGCAACAACAATATGAATCTCGTCTATAGCGATCGACATAGGGACGCAAATATCACCAATAGTGGCCATTACATTTGCGTAAGTCTCAGTAAAATATCCATCATACCAATATAAATAATGAGGTTAAGATATTAGAAGAAGCAAGATCGGCTCATTCATGATAGAAATTTCGGTCAACAAACCTGAAAATCGCGGAATTGTACCGTATCTGAAATAAAAGAGAAATTTTGGGGGGAAAGAGAAATCTATTCCATTCTCGAGAAAAAAATTCGAAAAACGATGATTTTCTTTGAGATTTATGGGGAAAAAAGAAGGAAAATATGACAAATAATAATAAAAAAAAAAAATTAAAAAAAAAAAAAAAAAGCCAATCGGTGGAAGAATCACAACTCTGAAAATAGCTAATAACGGTACGGAGACAATGATGAAAAAAATGCCGATGAATCGTCACAGAAATGCTGGCGGTTTTCAACCAACAAGCATAAACACCAAATTTCCAAAAGAAAAAAACATTGGCGCAGCTTTTGGCGCAGGCGTGCCATCCCTGAATTTATTAGAACCTCACAACATATATGCAATAGCGACTAGCCATTCTTTATTAAGGAGACCATCTCATAAAAATCTAGGCATATATTATTTTGCCACTTTATAGAGGATTGGTTAGGCCAAATCTAGAGTGCAATTTTTGTCACCTCATCTCAAGAAGGATATTTGTTGGAAACGGTTCAGCATAGAGCAACAAAAATGATAGGAAAAAAACGGTCGTTGATGAACAATGCTAAAGGGAAGAGGACTCTGTGTTATATACATTTGTTTTTCAACTTTTTACACCTTCCTAGCATATTTACGGAAATTTCGATGTTGCGGATGTTTAGAACACCTTAGGAGGCATTACTACAGCGATATTAATCAAGATCATTAGAGCCGGTTTTTTTTTTAAATGCTGCAAAACATTTTTTCATAATTTATACAAGCACAATATTGATAGAAACTTTAATGACAGGTCCCATGACCACCACTAACCCGTATAAAAATTTAGAACTTCCTATGTCAATTCGTTCGGGAGTTATGATGACCACGTACACAGACATTTTTTCTAGACCACTTTTTTAAAGTTGGAATGTTCCAAAACGGGGAGAAATACAAAAAAAAAATCGAAAAAAATTTGTTGACCAAAAATAATAATTTCATTACCCTATGTTAACATGTGGGTAATTGGAATAATACTTCTAAGAAAAAAAAATAGCATACTTCTAAAGTAAATAGCATAAAACTTCTACAACTAAATCTTTTCGGCAAGGCTGAATCTTTTTTCAATATACAAATCTATAAATTTAAGGGAGTATTCTACTGTAGAGGCATGAATTTCGCCTGGTTTTTGAAGCGCTGTACAAAGGAAACAAAAAATATTTTTACCATCAATTTTTTTTATCATTTGTTTATTGATGTTTTATTATTACATAAAAAAATTATTAAAAAAAAATAAATTAAAATTGACAAAGTTATGAGCAGTCAAAGTGGGGGATCAAAAAAAAAAGAGGGTGTCCTGGCGTGCATTATTCCAACCCTCCTGGTGATCTGAAACATAAAATCTTAATTATTATAGATGCCGCTATCGTATAGCCCTTGGATAAGTTAAAAAAAAAAATTTAAAATGGCGGCAGTTTGAAAAAAAAATTTCAAGCATTTTTTTTTCAAATTGCCGCCATTTTAAATATTTTTTTTTTAACTTATCCAAGGGTTATACGATAGCGGCATCTATAATAATTAAGAATCCGTCTGTTTTTTATGTTTCAGATCACCAGGAGGGTTGGAATAATGCACGCCAGGACACCCTCTTTTTTTTTGACTCCCCACTTTGACTGCTCATAACTTTGTCACTTTTAATTTATTTTTTTTTAATAATTTTTTTATGTAATAATAAAACATCAATAAACAAATGATAAAAAAATTGATGGTAAAAATATTTTTTGTTTCCTTTGTACAGCGCTTCAAAAACCGGGCGAAATTCATGCCTCTACAGTAGAATACTCCCTTAACTAAGAAATTACTTCCTAGATCTATTTCTGCAGGCTTAACACTCCTAGATCAGGGGTCGTCAGACCACGGCTCCGGAGCTTCTTGTTGATATTTGTGGCTCTTCACGGAAATCAAGAATAAACTGAGAAAGCAATTAATGATAACAAATTTTCGCTTTCTTTGGGCAAACCCCTTATAAACTTAGAACATATCAAACCCGTGAAATAAGGAATACGCGACAAAACTCAAAGATTAGTAGGATGGACTGCCAATACTGCTCTCAAATCCCAACGCAAACTCAGCTTCCACAGCGGTCCCTGGCATCGTCTTCATCAAACCTAGGCTTCGTAGGGTACTAGGTACGGGTCGTATGGGAAATAAGACCCTGTAGATAACGCCACTTTTTCTGCACATTAGCTGTTCTTGCAGATACCCGACATACACATAATTAATCACGGACAATTACGCAGTACATCAAGATCAGTGGCGGCAGAGTAGTAAAAGTGAAGGTTGGTTGGTTGTTTTCAGATTATCTGGCGCCGTCAGCAACACGAGGGCTGTAATGCGCCAAAACATTCGTCATTAGACGAGTCAACATACGTTTACAAACACCCATGCCTAGCACGGGACTCGAACCCGCAACCTCGCGGTCTAGAAGCTAGCATGCTAACCACTATACCGTTTGGTCGGCTAAAAGTGAAGGAGTCCAAACTAACAATTGCATGTCTTTGGAAAAAGATGTGAGCTTCATAATGTTACTCAATATATACAAACCAAACTACAAAATGATTACAAGGGTCAATCCAAGTTTTTTTACAAGGTCTATTTTTTGTGAAAAAAAAATATTAATTTTGTGAAAAATTTCCAATTTTATATATTTTTGTGAAACTTTCATGCAATAATAAAAACAATTTAAATTTTTTTTTAATTTTTGATGTTGATTAGATACTTACAAGTATTTACAATATCCTTCTACTCCTAGATGATTTAAATATCTCAATTACGATGCAAATTTTTTGACATAGAATTGTGTGAAAGTTCTACTTATTGGACAATTTCGTGAAGGGTCCGTGAATTTCCTTCTGCATAGACCTCTGGATTAAATTATCACAAAAAAAAAAAAATAATAATTATAAATATTAATAAAATATACATTTCAAAACGAATGACTATAACAAAGTCGGCGTTTCGTTTAAGCATGTGCCACACCAAAGAGGAGTGAACCTCACAGCTTTTGAAAATGAAGAGATTTCACAAGAAAAAGTTGAGAACAGGTTTTGAATCATTTGTTTAAATATAAAATTAACGAATATCTATTTATTAATATTGCAGCAAGAAATACAATACTCATTTTTTAAAATTCACGGTTTGAAATGAACAAGCTTAGCTGCCTTGAACTCTTTTCTATGCATCTCAGAAAAATATGGAATTAAAATTAGCGTTACCTAACCATCACAAATAATTATTAAAAATCCTTGAGAAAATTCAACAAATAATGACAGAGTAAAGGTCTTCATTTGAAAGGTCTACAGTTCAAGAAAAATCAAGATAGAGGAAATATAATAGCAGGTTGGATTGCTGAAGTTAGGTATTTGAAGTAGGAATACTAATCCAATAATTTTGCCTTTCATATCATGCAGTGACTAATGATTTACAAATACATGAAACAAGAAGACACATTGTCTATCACAAAAATAGCTTCTGCCAAGCAGTTTAGCATTGTCTGTTGCTGTGGAAACAAAATTAGTCCTGTTTTCAACAGGGACTCCCAAGAGAAAGACATCAACATTGGCTTGCTGAACACCCCGATGGTGACATGTCAGAAATATCAAAATAGAGATTATAAATAGATGGATTTCATAGATTACCAAAATAGATTGATTCAAGTAAACAATTTCTCATCAGCGATAAATGCCACTTGGTAACCTTTTGCCACCAATATTCTGCATGCAATGCCCTTATTCTAAATCAACGAATCTTGTTTCTATAGCGACCACCATCATCTAGCCTTTCTGGCGAGAGCTACTCTCCTGATACAGCGCAAGACTTGCCAAGGTAAAATTGTCAATTTTTTTTTTTTAAAGAAACGAGTTGCATAAATGTTCTTAAATACTATTGGTAGCCCTGCTTTGCATAAGCATTTCATACTAAAGATTTAATTTTGTACTTCAGCAGAAAAGATCTTTAAATTGGGTCTTTTGAATATGTAAGTTAATTTCTTTCTGGTAATTAGTTATCACTTATGTTATCATGATTATTCTGTTATATGTGAAATCTTGAAAATCTACCATACTATTGTAACAAAATTACCTTTCATTAACTTTTAAACATTAACTTGTGCAAAACTGATAGATTTGTCTTAAATAAGAGAAATATTTATAATCTAGTTCAGTGTGGCCACAAAATTCAGGAAATTAAGTTCCCTGATAAATCCCTTACAGATTTCTAAACAATTCCCTGATATTATGATACACTTTTTCCCAAACATCCAATTTTTCCAGATGAGTAAACACACTGATCAAACAAAATATGCATGCTAGAGATAATATTGCCTTTTTCGAAAAATAGTTTTAATGGTAGTGAAAAGTTTAAATTATTCCGTAACATTAAATTTCTAACGATTACTGCAACAAATTTCCAATTAAATGGCAGCAAAATAAGAATGAACGGGAAAACGTGCCTTAAATAATAACTGAAAATGTCCCCATTTTTGTGAAATTTAAAAGAATTCCCAGGTATTTCCTTGATTTTTTCCAGAACCAGAAAGCTCCATGACATTTCCCTGTATTCCAGGTTCTGTGGTCACTGTAGTTGTTAAAAGAGTAGAATTCCTAATACACAGCAAGCTCAATTAAATTTATTTCATGAATCATTTAATGAACTGATCACAATTTCAAATAAATATAAATAAAACAGTCAATAAAAAGTTTATTGAATTTTGTACAAATGATGACAGTAACCTTTGTACATTTTTTAAATGTTTTATATAAGAAAATGATGTAAAATACTTAAAATCTCCCTGCTCTACAGTACCATATTTCAAAGAATTGTTATAAATAAATTGTAACAATTAGGACATTCCTTTTTTCATTTTAAAATTAAGTTAGGAATGCACATAAAAGGAATAGGTATCAAAATATAAGTATCTTGTGTGAATAATATTTAACTTCTTTATAGTGAATAAACCAACAAAATTTAAAGAAAGAAATATTATCATATGCACGTTAATAAACTTATATAATATTTATATACATTTTTTGCAAGTCAGGGAAGGATTTTCATTTCGCTACTATTTAGTGGGGAAAAAAATAGACAAATGTGCAGGGTTGTTGAAACTTCAAATTTATAAATTGAACAAAAACATGGAATTCCATTTTTATTGCTAGAAGTGATAGCAAAAATAAACATTTAAATTTCAACTATGCTACATGGTATTTAAACCTGTTCCCTAATAGATTTTTTTATACATATAATTATTGAATAAATTAGTAAATATGAAATATCATAGTTATAAAACTCAACTTAGCAAAAGTATCATTTAGAACAGAAGCATGTTAACTACAGTTGTCCATATCTTTTATTAATACAGTAGTAATGAAATAATGGTTTAATGTATTAATAACCAAGCATTATAAAAAAAATTGCAAATATTAGATAAATATTTAGATACAGGACTTATGAACTAGGCGAGAATGAAGTAGTTCGATTGAACTTTGTGAGCGAGCATAGTTAACAATCAAAATGTTGATGGATAAATTAGCAGTGGTAAGCCCAAAGGCAATGCCATAATACCTGGAACAGTAATTGGATGGAAATTCATAAAATTCAGCAAGTTTCAATATTCAGAAAGTCAGTTGTTTCAAGAAAGGATTTAATACAAAAACAAAAAAAGGATAAACATTATCAATTATCATCTAGAAACCACAAGTTTTCATTTTGAAGAATTTTTACATTATATAGCAAGAGATAAATATATATATATAAACTGAAAATAATTTTTGAAAAAAAAGCAGACATTTTATTAATTTTTGTGACTTTAGGTTTTCTAAGCAAATTGGCACACGGGGCATAATATGCTACAAAATTCCAACAAGTACATGTGACCATATTTATAGCAACTGAATTTTATTTACTAAAATGTAAATGCTTTGGGAACTTACGAAAATATTACTTCAGTTTAAGTTCAATGTTAATTTATTACAGATACATTAGACTTTGAGCAGATAAAATTGCATTTAACATAGTTTTAATCAGAGCTGCCACATAAAATTATGAGCTGGCGAGATTGTACATGCAGAAAAAATCTATATTCAATTTAGATCAATACAAATTAAATTATTTAGTCTTTTAATAACCAACTATTGGCAAAAAATTCACTTAAAGATATTTATTACAACTTTAATATAGTCTTTTCCTGTTACTATCTTGACTTCTTTGGAAGACCATTACACCACCAATTATACAAACACACAAGCCAAGAAGAGCACACACAATTATGAGAAATAGTTTAGTCCCTGACATTGGCGGAGGTGGATCCTCAACGTGATCTATAAAATTGAAGGAGTATAACAATAAATACAAAATAGTAAAACAAAATAATATTGTACAATTTGCTTTAATTTAAAGAGAATGTAATTTATTTTTTAAGAAAAAGCCAAGCTAAATGATACTTAAATCAGTATAGGTTTTCTTGCATGTATAAATATAGAAAAAACTACATTAATCTAGCACACTAGCTAAGTTTAGTATCGATAAAACTACTCTCAGAGAAGGGATATCTAAATATTAACATGATAAAATACACATATTCTAAAAGAAATCTCAGTACTGTTACAGAATACTTCTCGTTTTCAAGGATTAAAAAACTCTTAATTTTAAGTGTGGTGAGAAATTACAAATTTTATTGTAAACTATGAAAATCCAATTTTCTTGAACTAGTGAATTTTTAATATACTATGACTTTTGATCAAATATTTTAACAAAATTCTGCTATTTATTCTAATTGAAGAGGTTAATCTATTTCACAGGATTTTTTCCAGCAGTCAAGAGAAACTAAAAATGAGTTTAATGGCAAAATAAAGCTTAAATGTACAGAGAATTTAGAATTTTTAATCTACAGTATTAACTGCTCGAACAAGGATATTTTGATAAACAGGACAGGGAGTACCCACAGCTACTGTATACATACAAAGCCAATGGTATACTACAAAAAAAAATTCAACCCCCCCCCCCCCCCAAGACAGAATAACTCAAAATTATCGAGAATAGTTCGAGTGAAAAGGACTACCCCACATTTGCATTTCAAACGGCAAAAAACCAGGAAAATTATCACCAGACAGTCTAACAACCAACGCAAGACTATTGCATTTGTTGCTGCTTTTACCCACATTGAAAACAGGCAGCCGAGCACCAGGAGAAGCCCTATTCTGATACCTCTTGCATGATAGGCAGGCATTCTGCCATTTGGTCATAAAACCAGTGCATTTTTTTTTCTGAATTGTATATTAATAATGAATAAAAAATATTTGTTTATAAACTAATTTTAAAAATTCAATAAACAGGAGTTCATTAACAATAAGAATAGCGTAAGTATCTCACCTCGAGGGGGTGCAAAGAAAGCAGCTGCAGGAGCTATTTTAGAACGATCTTCCTCCTAAAATATGTGAAAAGAAAAAGCATTCTTAATTATTCAGAACCTATAATATAGGATTCTAAAATTATACTACTATTAAAAAGTTATCCAAATATTTCCATATGGGTCATTTTTCTTGATTGTTAGAGTTTTGGATTCATATTAAAAAGAACTTTTAGATTATGAACATGAAGAAAATTAGGTAACACTACGACCGTCTGCAAAACAAGCAGCTGTCAGGACTAAGGTACTAATTTAAGGGGAACAATAAGTGTGCTTTTGAACATCGATAAAATGAAAACATGTACGATTCAAAATCTCATTTAAAATCAGAAAAAACGATTATGTTTATGCTTGATTTTCGTCAATAAAGATGTAGTAAGAGATTTTTTTTTTTTAATAATTTAGTAAACTGTTTTAAGACTGAAAATGTTCATTAAGCAAAAACGCAGCTACAATGCATCGTGGTTGTTTTTCCTTTTCTACAAATGAGCATTTCCTGACTTTGAGTCTAACATACATACTAACCATACCTTTACATCTTAATTGAAATCTAAATATTGTTTTAACCAAATAATATATTTACTTCTAATATCTTTATATTTTACAATTCTATTTCACAAACTATTTCAATGTTCCCTACAAGTCCGTAAAAAGGAGTGTCTACTGCATTAAATAGAAATTTATTACTACTGTTAAATAGATTTACATTTATTTTAAGGCTAAGGTTAAGTTTTCTTTTCTAGATACATGTATAAGATCAAATTATCTATAGATATAGAAATATAGCATTTACATTCATCATCAGAGCACATTTTATTACAGAAAAGAAAAATTAAAGCCGATCATGCAGTGTTAACATATTTTGGATTAATTTACTTGCACAATAAAATTTTGCAATTAAAAAAAAATCTTGAAACACTTGTATACTGATGACATCTTGACAAAATATTAATGTGGAATTAAGAGCATATATTTCATGATTTACACTTGAAAGAAGGACTCTTTACAGAGATACCAACTTTTAATCAAAATAACACTTTTAAAAGTAAATGTTAAACTACTAGTAGTCAACCTACAATTGGTACTTTACTTTTTGATGTCAGAAATTTCGGAAACCCTGCAAACAAATGTCATCCTGTGCGAGGTCCACTGATTGCAAATATTCCTATGCAGGACTTTCGGCAGTTATTTTATGTCCAGTTAAGAAGGTTAAATGTTATGGTAAAATTGTAAGCAACTGGCTGGCCTTCAAGTCAAGTTACCAATAAGTGTATTTTAAATTTCAGAAGTAACTATGTGGCTTATGAATTATACAAACTTAATTCTGAAGGCAAGACACACTGCAGCAGCCAGTGAGAGTTTCAGTAAAGTGAAGCTATTTTGTACATCCTCATTTCTGGCAGTGATGCTGTTAGACAGAAGTTTGTTTGGCCGTCAAAAGTTAAACATTAAATCCCAATAAGAAATAATTAAATGTATATTGTAACACTTTCGGAATAGTCCTAAGAATTTTTTTTTTTATTGACAATAAAAAAATATATATAAATTCAAAAAGTGAACGCAAAAGTGTTAAAATATGTTGTTTTTTTTGCATTTAAGGCTTTTTAACTTATGACGGCAGAGTTGATAGTCATCTGTAAATAGTATCAAGTTTATTTATTGTCATTCATGAAGAATTTTGTTTTGTGCCTTTACAATCTATTGAAAATAATAGAATGCAATTACATAAAAAATGTATTAAATTGAATCCTGAAGATTACGCTTTGATAAAGATCATGTCAAAATTCATAAATATAGAAAACACGCACATTATATGATTTCAAGATATAATTACTACACTGTATATCCTTATTAATGTTGGGAAACTGATAATTGTAGTCATCTCTAATAAACACATTAATTTAAAACTAGGTTCGTGGACCTGCATTACTAAGTATTCGTAGAGACATATAGGTCTTTGAATTAGTCAAAAATTATTAGTATTATATAATTTAAGCAAAATGAATACCATGAAAACAGAAGCCAATAATTGTGCCTCTTCTGTACATTAATTCATCATAACCAACATAGAATGCTTCTTAAAAATAAATTTTAAATAAAAACCATCTTAGTCCATACGAGAAATATAGTCAATTTATACTCAAAGCAAGAAAATTGTTTGTTATTCCAACAAATAGGAGACTGCTGGTTGAAGATATCACTGCTACCTGAATGAAAAATAGTAGCAGCGTGATTGTCTTTTAAAGAAACACTTGATGTTTTTAATTGCACAGTCTTTAACATTGACTGTATTCAGACCTGTTGATGATTTTCTTATGCAAGTCATTATAACTACATTAAATATTACCAAACACTCGTTTGTTTGCATTGAAGCTGTTGCCAATGATATTTTGTCTCCGTAGAAACTATCTAGACATAAGTAAAGCATAAACGGCAATACAATAAAAAAATATTTTTTGCATTTAATTACGGTTTTTGTGTGTTAATAATGTATTTAAACCATGATAGTAATTAATCTACTAACAGACACAAACTTGATACTGATTTTGTAGCCTTTGATATATAGATGGGTTACTGGTACATTCATTCAGATGTATCTTTCATTTTATAAATATGTAGAGATTTGAACATAGTAATAATTTACCTTTTCATCAGGTACTTCTAATTCATACAATTTCATGGAAATTAAATCATGATTATCTGTAAAGAAAGACACTATTGTTTAGTAAAAACTATTTTGGATATTATTACAAAATTTTACAGAAAAGTAGGAGGTAAGCCTATAGAGGAGAGTAGGAAGGGGTGATACATTTTTTACAAAATATTTCTTATAAATTATTTTCTACTGTTACAACAATGAAACACTCTGAATAAGATCTTGAAATATTTCAACACACTTTACAAATTATAAATAAGATACTAATAGCTAATATATTATTTTTATAAACCAATTTAAATGGCAAGAAAAATGTCCCATCCCTCACTTATGTGATGGAGGGTTGGGATATTTTTTTAAAGTTAAAATTCATACATAATTTTTACAGAAAATATGAAAAATATAGTTTTTCACTTTAGTACCTAAGGTTTATTGTGAGTAATAATATTTATTTTACCTAACATATTTTGTGAAAGCTTACATTTTCTTCAAAAAGAGTATTTAAAGCTCTCCATAGCATCCTCTTTGCTCTTGACTCTACCAACTTAGAATACAAAAAATTTCTTGTTTGGAAATTTAACAACAAAACTACTTAAAACTATATCGTGGGCTACCTTTCTCCCAATCTATCGCTTACACATTTATTTACAATACAATCAATATTATCATTGATATCTAGGTGCACCCGCCAAGTTCACTGCCAGGGATCATTTACCGGAAGCCACTCGACAGTATTTTGACCCTCATATCTGCGTATTACAGTATGCCTGAGAGCTGACATTTTTTTACAGATAGCTCTTAGCCACTATAGTAAGACACTTAGGTGTCAAGTCTCCAATTTTATTGGTTGTTGAGATAATCAAATTCGAAACGACATATTTTGAAATCCACCCAAAACTCGCTCACTAATCGTCAAATTACTAAATTACTTCAAGCAGAGCTAGAACTATGAAACTTCCCATACAGCACACATCCTCCCAAGGATGTCCCTAGGAAGTCATTAGGAGTCCCGGGGATGCCTGGGAACTTCCCAGGGACCTACTTGGGAGGATGTGTGCTATATGGATTGGTATGCTGATAAGGTTTAACATGTATACAGAGAAAAAATCTAAAAATCGAGATTTTCCCTTCCGAATCCCATAAAGGGGGCAATATTTGAAAAATTTGAATCTCAATTCTAATACATTTCTATTGGGGCTAGAATTATAAAACTTAGAATACTAGCAGTTCTTAGCATATATAAATAGAGGAAAAACTCACCACATGCCACAAATAATCAAAAATCAAGAAACAATAAAAAAAAAGTGTATTTGGCATTATAAAATCGAACATTGGCAATATTTTATCGCCTTTGAAATGATCGCCATTTGTTGATTTTTTTCCCCTTTGCCAACTTTTTTTGCATATCTGAATAAACTATTTAAAATAATTTTATATTAACATCATTCATATTGAATGCATATGCATGTCATGGACTGCTGCCCGATAAATTTAACTTTCCTAGAAAATCTTGTGTAATTCTCTGCGTATTTGATAATGTTGAGAATGTTTTTTAAAACTTCCTTAAAACCAAATAATAATTAAAAGAATAAAGTAGTCGGCTAGTTATACAGTTCTTGTAGTTGACCGCCAACAAAAAGTTTGTCAATAGTCGACTGTGTAAAAGTATTGAAAAAAAAACATGGTATGCTTAACCCTTTCAATCCCAGGAAATTTTCTTGCAAGTTTAAAAATTATGAAAGCTAAACATTTTAAAACTAGTTAATGTTGTGCAAATAAATAATAAACTTTAAATTAGTACCTTAAAAAAAGAAATGAAATCCCAACAAAAACATTTATGTAAAAAGGCGCCAAGTTCTTCATGCAATGATTATGGCAGTGAAAAGTATTGAGATCTAAAGTTGAGCCAAGTTTAAAGTTGTAAACAGTGGGCAATGAAAATTAGTAAAATTTTGTTCATAAAGTCAAAATTCCCCTGCATAGGCCTAAATATCTAGCTACAAAAATTCTTGTGTGACTTGGCCGTTATGCGCAAGTGAAAAAGAATACGCAATGGCCAAGTGTCACAAATACTTTTGCAGCAAGATATTTAGGCTATGCAGGGGAATTTTGACTTTCAGAAGAAAATTTAACTAATTTTCATTCCCCATAATTTACAACAATGTTAAACTTGGCACTATTTTAGATCTCAATACTTTTCACTGCTATAATCATTGCATGAAGAACTTGGCATCTTTTTACATAGATGTTTTTGTTGGGATAAACAATTCTCCATGTGACTTATCAATCTGAAATTTCCATTTTTTTCTGTGTTCTTTTTTTCCGCATTCTTGGTAATTGTTTGCCTTTCTTACTTGTCTTGAATACTTTATTTTATTTATCACACAATTCAATTCCAAAAGAGATATTCTTACAAAAGTAAAATATTACAAAGCCTGGCAAACTTCTAGAGTAACTGCCTTACCCAGTAACTCAGGCAATACTGGGTGGACCTTTTTTATCCTGAGTTTTTTTTATATGAATTTTATGGAAGAAATAAACACTAATTCAAAACCCTCTGTTTTTACAGATAAAACTTCTGAGGTAGACCCGTCGGTAGACAAGGAGACCCAGAAGGAGCCAACCGAAGGAGTAGAAATGAATCCTTCAACGGAGGTAGAAATGACCTCCAGTCAACCATCAACATCCAGAGAAGGACAGGAAGCTATAACTAGCATGACTGCCTCTCTGGATAGAATAAAATTGAAAAAAAGAATTTCCGGAGCGCAAAAGAAAAAGCTCAGCCGGGGAAAAAAGATCGCTGCTGGTACTTGGGTTGAAAAACCCCAAAGGAAAAGTGAAAAAAGACAGAGTGACAGGATGGATCAGGATGTAGCCAAAAAGACTGCCAAGAGAGACAGACCTGGGGGTGAAACCTACAGGGAGGCTCTTACGGCGGTCAAGATGGCTATACTCCTTGATGGACATCCTGAAAAACGTTTTTCAGAGGAGCAGGCTATTGACCTAGAACTCTTGATAACAAACAAGATAGAAAGGAATGAGGAACACCCCGCCCCTACCTTTCTATCTTGTAGACTTGAGAATGGGGCTCTTATCATCAACTGCGCAGATCTGGAGAGCTCTAAGTGGCTGGAACAGACTGTCAGTGGTATAACCCCCTGGCAAGATCAAAAACTTTTGGTGGGTGAGGCAAGGAAACTTGTCAGAACCACCAAAATTATTGCTAAGCTTCCGAAAGTTTGCAACAAACTGGATGCAAAGGACATTTTGAAAAAAATTGAGGTGCAGAACGGTGGGCTCACTCCAACAGAGTGGAACATCTTAAACATGAAGAAAGACCCATCCGGACATACGATCGTCCTCAATGTCCCTGAATTGGACGCGGCTACGCTTGGTAGAAGAGGATATAAATTCTATATCGGACTTCACCAAGTACAAGCCAAAGTCCTTGAAAAATCCACAAAAACTGATGGTGAAGCTTCTTCAAGCCAACCTCCACCACAGTAGAAGTGGTACAACTAACCTCAGTAAGAAATTTCTTACTGAGGACATACACTTGGCCCTGATTCAAGAACCCTGGCTCGTCAGGGGTAGAATCAGCGGCCTAAAAGGAACCAAGGGTAAGTTAATCTATGATTATAATAGTAATGCTAGAACCTGTATCCTTATAGACAAAAACATCGAAGTTTTACCCCTTACTGAATTCATTAATAGGGATCTAACAGCAGTGAAGGTCAGACTCAACATAGAGGGAAGAGACCGAGAAATTGTTCTAGGCTCTGTCTACTTGCCCTATGAAGAGAAGACACCACCTGACCAATCCCTGCACAAACTAATGCAATTTTGTGCAGCCAACAAATTGCAGGCAGTCCTTGGACTAGACTGCAATGCACACCACGTAGTCTGGAATAGTACAGACACGAACAAAAGAGGTGAGTGTCTTTTAGAATTCATTCTTAATTATAACCTTGATATTCTAAATAAAGGCAACGATCCGACCTTTATTACTTCTAATAGATCTGAGGTAATTGATATTACTATTGCTACGCAGACTATTAGTAAAAATATCAATAAATGGAAAGTAGATAGTAGACCATCAGGCTCAGACCATCAGAACATCCATTTTGAAATTAACTCTAACGTTAAACTTGATCGAAGCTTCAGAGACCCTTTGAGCACAGACTGGAAAAAGTTCCAGGAGGAGCTTAAGGGGCTAACTGAGCTAGGGAACAAACCAATTAGAGATATATATGATCTAGAAATTGCAGCAGAGAATCTGCATAGTAATATTTTTGAATCATATAATAACAACTGCCCAGTTCGGACTAAGAGAGCAAAACACCAATGTCCATGGTGGAACAACTCTCTAGCAACCGAAAAAGCAGAAGTCAGAAAACTCTTCAATAGAGCTAAGAAAAATGGTGAATGGGATAACTATAGGAAATCCCTCACCAAATATAACAAAAATGTAAGGAAAAGCAAAGAAGACTCTTGGAGAAAGTTCTGTGAAGAGATTGAATCTATCTCTGAAGGAGCTAGAATCCAAAGAATCCTTAGAAGGGATGAACCAATAATGGTAGGCACCTTAAAGGATGATGATGGTAACTTTGCTAATACTGGGAAAGAAGTCATGGAAATCATGGCAAAAAACCACTTTCCAGGATCTAGGGATATTCATAGCGATGATGGCCAACACTTCATTGGCTCAAATAATAGAGTTGGTAGAAGTCAATGGGCCTATGCGAAGAATATCCTTAATCACAATAGCGTTAGATGGGCTATATCCACTTTTAAACCACTCAAAAGCCCTGGACCAGATGGAATAATGCCCATCATGATACAGAAGGCAGAAGAACTAATTATCCCAGTACTTACTAGAATTTATAGAGCTAGTTTGGCCCTGGGATATATCCCAAAGATATGGCAGAAGACAAGGGTTGTATTCATCCCTAAGCCTGGAAAAAATAGCTATGACCAGGCAAAGTCCTTCAGACCAATCAGCCTATCTTCATTCTTTCTTAAAATCATGGAGAAAATTATTGACAGGCATATTAGAGAATACATGGGAAGCAACTGTCCCTTGCATGATCTACAGTTTGCCTATCAACCTGGAAAATCTACAGAAACAGCACTTCATCAGCTTGTTTCCAAGATAGAAGACACCCTGGAAAGAAAGGAAATTGCTCTTGCTACTTTTCTTGACATACAGGGTGCATTTGATAATACCCCACATCTATCTATCCTTAATTCCTTAAGGGACACAGGGATAAACCATATACTATGTACATGGATTGAGAACCTGCTATCAGATAGAACTATTCAAATGAACATCTTTGATGAATCTCTTGAAAAAAAGGCTACCAGAGGTTGCCCTCAAGGAGGTGTCTTATCACCATTACTTTGGAACCTGGTAGTAAATAACCTTATTAAGCACCTGAATAATATAGGTTATTATACGCAAGGTTATGCGGATGACATTGTCATCCTTATCCTTGGTAAAGATTTCAACATAACTTGTTCACTTATGCAGAATGCATTAAGTTATGTTAGTAAATGGTGTACAGAGAGGGATTTGAAGGTTAGTCCGCAGAAAACCAATCTTGTACCATTCACCCGCAAAAGAAAATGGGATGGTTTTTTCATCCCTAAACTTTTTGACGTTGAAATCAATGTGGCTTCTGAGGTGAAGTATTTAGGCTTATATCTTGACCAAAAACTCACATGGAATAAACATGTTGACTACAAAATAAATCAAGCAAAAAAATGCATTATGACATGTAGGCGCATGCTTGGAAAAAACTGGGGTCTACAACCAAAAATGATGTTTTGGATGTACTCAGCAGTCATCAGACCTATGATTACTTATGCCTCTGTGATCTGGTGGTGTAAAGTGGAACAAAGAACTGTGAAGGACAGGCTGGGTAGTCTGCAAAGACTAGCCTGCTTGTGTATCACAGGTGCAATGTCCTCGGCACCCACCAGAGCATTAGAGACCATATTAGATCTGACCCCATTAGACATCTTCATTTGCAGCACTGCAAGAATGACTGCATACAGAATGATGTTAAAACAACAATGGTATGACAAGCCTACGGCTAAAGGGCATATCAGCATCACCAGAAAAATCCATGAACCTACTCTTCTGATGCCTTCAGACACCTTGGAGAAGAAATACATGTTTGAAAGACCATTCAAGGTAGTAATACCCACCAGAGATGAATGGAATGACTACATGTTTAACCAAACAAACAATGATCTTATCTGGTTCACAGATGGATCAAAGAAAGACAACCTCTCAGGACTGGGAGTACATGGCGTATCACCAAGAATTAACTTCTTTAGAGGTCTTGGAAGGTATGCCACTGTGTTCCAGGCAGAGGTCCTTGCAATCACTGACTGTCTACGGATTAATATGAGAAAAGGCTACCGAGGTAAGCAGATTCTCATTTATAGTGACAGTCAAGCAGCCTTAAAGGCACTTAATTCATTCCAAATCAATTCAAAGGCTGTATTGGAATGTAGAAACCTTCTAGAAGAACTGGCATTAGAAAATGAGGTTACTCTTGTATGGGTGCCAGGACACAAGGGTATAGAAGGTAACGAAAAGGCTGATGAACTTGCAAAACAGGGATCGTCTTATGATCCAATAGGTGCGGAGCCCTTCTGCGGGATCAATTTGAAGACTGCAAAAGGTGTTCTTCATAAATGGGAAAAACAGGAGATGAATAAAATGTGGCGAAGTTCTTCTGGACAAAAACACGCTAAAAGCATGATTATCAGATCATCTGCGAAGATTGCTTCTGAAATTCTTAGATACCCAAGACTGAAGATGCAAGCAATTGTGGGCTTCATCACAGGGCATTATCATTTCAGAAAACACCTCCATACAATGGGACTCTGTCAACAAGACCCCATATGCAGGAAATGTCACAAAAACGAGGAAACGGCACATCATGTTATATATGAATGTGATGCTCTTGCCCTCACTCGATTAACTACTTTAGGAACCACCAACACTAAAGAATTACACCTTAGTTCCATTAGAGGTTTGTCGGACTTTATTGCTAAAGTGGGCGATCCGAACAAATGGATCTAAGAAACATTGGGTTTGGAGTATGGTACAAAATGCTACCCTAAAGCAGAGGTGCCACATATCTGACTAACCCAATACAAAGAAGAAGAAGAAGAAGAAGAAAATATTACAAAACTTGTATAATCACCATCAGTCATGGTGTCCCATATCTCCCTATAGATAAAATTTCAATAAAAGAGTTTATTGATAGAAACATGCTGATTTTTAAACTTAAAATTAACTGCTGATTCATAAAAGTTATATTATTGGGCCTATAAAACATGAGGAATAATAATGTTAGCAGCAATGAATGAGATTGAAAAATTATTGAAAATGTATTTATTTACTTTCGGTATTGCGAAATAACCTTTTTGTAACATAAACTCAAATAAACCTGAAACTGTGAAATAATTCTTAGCAATAAATATGATATTATGCCGTCTCTACATAGTTCAAAAGTCAAAAACGAAAAGCAATGTTGCTTTTAGACATAATTGCTGGTGTCCCATCCCTCCCTACTCTCCTTTACAGATTATTATAAATTACAATAAAAGCTGCCCATAGGGAAAGAATTTTTGTGTGGCCACAGCAGGTCCTAGTCAAGGCCCATTTCAACTGATGTTGCATCATGACTTCAGAAAATGCTAATTGAAATACCTACTTACAATTTGATAGTAAATGAGGCTTTTTAATTTTTCTAAAATGTTTGACAACAGTACCAGTTCAATGAAAATTTGGGACATTAAAATGTGCAAGAATGCTACACAACCAAGGAATCTTAGATACCAATACAAAAAGATTTATCTGGTACCTTGGCTTTGGTGCTATGCTCTGCTACAGAATAAGAAATGCAGGATAAAACATTAAAACGCTGTTAAAACAAAATAAGTTTCCAATATATTACCTGATAGATCGCCTGTAGTAGCAGATGCTCCAAAATAATAACCAGTAGGAAGACGTACTCCTTTTACTGTAAAACATTCTTGCCAAGCATTCTTTCCTTCAATATCTGTTGATACCTATTAAAAAATAATGTTCTTAAAAGACATGATTATGAGATATATTACAAACATTAATAATTTAAATCTTTTTATTTGCAATGATTAATTATTTGGAAAACATCACTTATTGACAGTTTCTAAATGCCTTTTTATATCTATCGTGGAAAGGTTTTATTTTTAATTGCCCTATGCTGAGTTATAAGCATAAGATGCACTTAAATATACATAGGAGTAAAAGTCATTTTCTCTTCCACATTGACCAAAATATAGCTAATACAGGAACTGTTTGCAGTCAAAAAATATCTAGTGACATGGATCTACAGATAACTAGATTCTCCAGTGCGACACCATATAATTCAGGTATCAATTATCAGATATTTATTACAATAAACCATTAATTGCTAAAAATTATATTAAATAGATACTTGAATGCTACCAAGTCCAGATATACAAGATGTTTTTTGCAACTCAAAGAAGAGCAATGCAAAACATTAACCAAACCTAGGCAAAGACAAGATGGTAATAAATATCATAATAAGTATAGATCATAATAAATAAAATTGTAGAAAAGAACCTACTTCAATAAAAAGCTGCATTTTTTTTTAATAGCATTAAAGTATATGCTTATTTGGAGATGGTAAGTTTTTTTTTTTACTTAAACACTACAAAATAACCCAAAACTACTAATTTTTAACGTAAGTTTTCTGCTCAATGACTTTGCACTTTTTTTGCACCAAAATTAACAGGCTTGCTTACACTTGTGCACCTAATTCAAAAAGTTAACTTTAATCTATGACCCTAACTGATGGTTATACGTAAAAATTTTAACAAAGTAATTTTTAATTAAAGTAAATGACACTGAAGTAATAAAATGTAAGAAAAAAAACTTACTGTGAGAATATCATTTTCATATCGTATAGAGATGTGAGTGTCATGCTCAGAATTGCGAAACTTTGCCTCGCATCCAGCAAGTTCGCTGTGTGTACCATCTCTGTCATGGTCATAGTGTAATGTACCATTGTTAACCATAGCAGAAATATAGGGATGGCCATGCTAAAAATAATTAACACAATCAAGAAAATAAATCTCAAAAACAGTACATAAATTTCTGTAGGTGAAATGGCTTTTTACAGTAGAGGTAGCCATAACACTACTTGAAAAAAATCCTGCTAAATATTCCAAATACATGCTACATCATACCTAATCATAGACAAATTGTAACTTTCTTATGACCCAGAAGCTCAAAATTTGTGTTAAAGAACTACTATATCAAGGGTTTGCAGACTATAATGCGTGCATTCTGATTGTCCCATATTTCGACTGAGAAAATGCCAAAGGCTGCTCTCTGATTTTAAGTTGGTATTTGAAAACAGTGTTACTGGTCCACCATATTCATCTCTCTATGTTTCGTTGTGTTTTCCTAATTTCTTGAGTTTGAGATTTTGCTGTAAGTTTATAATGGGTATAACATACAATAATCAGAATTGTTAAAATTTTTATTTAATTCTTGTTTATAAATTTTAAAAGCTCATATTGATAATGCTTTTATAAAACCCCAAAATAAAAGCAGTATCAATATCAGTTTTTAGCAACAAACATTTACATACCATTTTTATGGTACAAAAATTACTTCAAAATCACGGCAAACGAGACGAGTTGGTAGTCCCAGGGGTCAAAGTGATAAAATAAGAATATATAGGATTTTTTTTTAAAAAATATAGAACAATTTAAAACATCAAATAACTGCACAGTTACTACTGAACTTAAAAATTAACTCGTTTTACATTTATATACTCGTTATATTGTATTTAAGAGAATAGAAAACACACCTTTAAAAAAAAAAGAAATCGCCTGATCCTGAATATGTCATTCGTTATTGCCTCAATATTCCATCCCTAAATCAAGTTTTACTAACTACATTGTCATCTTGAGTCTTTTGCTTCCAGTATCTATAACTGCTTGAACTGCTCCAATTTCTGTAAGTATTTTTTTTTTAAATCCTGTTTGCAGTCTTTTGTTGGTTCAATGGGAATTGGAAAAATGGGAAATTTAGTGCCGAATGTGGCGAACCAGTTACTTGGTTTTCCAGAAACCCTAGAGACCATTTGGATTTGATAACACAACGTATTGTTAAGAATTTTTCCACTGAGGCAATGATGGCACAGTTTTCACGGTTTAAAAGTATTTATTCTCCCTTCAGAAAACTCACAAAAATTTATTCACAGGCAACAGTTTAATTACTCTCAAGCTTCAACACAAGCTTCAACAAAAATAACTTCGAATTCAGCGATTATTCAAGCTCACTCCAATAGGTAAACAAAGCGATCAGCTTTCAACGAAATCCGAAGTCAATCTGAAAACTTTCCCGTTCTCCAGTCCTTTATATACAAGCGCGTGAGACATTCTCGAAATTTCCAGCCAATTTATCGGAAACGAAATATCTCGAAACTTCTCGATTACTTTAGGTGTTGCCACCTTTTTCTAACTTGTATAATCGCTATTAATTACTAAATAAAATAGGATAAAAATAAATTACAATAGAATTTTGAAATAATACGTCACTATTTACAATATATACAGACAATTTGTGCAACATTTCCCCCTTCTTAAAGACTGCACGTCCCGGGCAGTGAAGTCCTTAAGAGGAAAGGCAATTCAATCACTTCTACTATAATATGGGGCTAGTCTATTGTTATGTACAACTCTAGGTTTACAGGAGGGTGTCCGTTGAATCCTTACCACGACGTCGTTGATCTTCTTAAGGACCACATACGGCCCTTCCCAGTTCGTCTGGAGCTTAGGGGAGAGTCCTTTCCGACGTTTAGGATTCCATAACCACACCTTGTCACCTTCCTGGAATGAACGTTCCGTGGCCTTGGCATCGTAGCGGACCTTCATGCGCTCTGTCATGATGTTGATTCTTTCTCTGGCGAACCGATGTACGGCTTCCAAACGTGCCTGGAGATCATCTAGATACTGGACAGGCGAGGAAGGGGTGTCCGGTGGTCGTCCAAAGAGGAGGTCGCAGGGTAGTCTAAGGTCTCTTCCGAAAATCATTTGAGATGGTGTATATCCGGTGGTCTCGTGAGTAGCACTTCTGTAGGCCAAAAGGAACAATGGAAGTTTCTGATCCCAATCTTGCTGGTTCTTGGAAACAAACAAGGAGAGATGATTCAGAATCGTTCTATTAAATCTTTCAACCATTCCATCGGATTGTGGGTGCAGGGGAGTTGTACGAGTCTTTTCCATGTCGAGCAAGTCACACAGCCCAGTGAAGACGGCAGAGTTGAAGTTCGTCCCCTGATCGGAATGTATCAGCAGGGGTACGCCAAATCGGGAGATCCAATTCCGTACGAGGACTTCTGCTACGGTTGTGGCTTCCTGATCCGGAATCGCGTATGCTTCTGGCCACTTGCTAAAGTAGTCCATGACAACTAGGATGTATTTGTTGCCATTAGTTGTGTGAGGTAGGGGGCCTAAGACGTCTAAAGCAATTCTTTCGAATGGTGCTCCTACGTTGTAACGTTGCAACTTTCCACGAGTTCGGGTCTTCGGTCCCTTTCGTGAATTGCATGCATCACAGGACTTGCACCACTTCTCCACGTCGGATTTTGCTTTGTCCCAGAAGAATCTCTCCCTGACTTTCTGAAGAGTTTTCGTGACACCAAAATGTCCTCCAGTAGAACTGCTGTGAAGTTCTTCTAGAACGTTCGTAACTCTAGAACTTGGAAGGATTAATTGCCACCGGAAGCTTTTGCCATCATCGGACTCCCATAGACGGTAGAGTACTCCATTCTTCAAGTGCAAAGAGTCCCACATAGCCCAATATCTCTTCATTGTTGGGCTATAGCATGCAATTTCCTGCCAACTGGGTTTTCCGGTAGCTGCTTCCATGAATTCAATGAGAGGTTTCACGTCCTGATCTTCGACCTGACTTTTTCGAACATTCTGGTCACTCCAAGGGTCCAAGTCTGAAGTAATTGAGTTGGTAGTTATTTTCCGAACGGCCGATGTGTTAACCCCAAACTTAGACTCGGCATTGGAACAAAATCGACAATTCTCCGGACATGGTCTTCTAGAAAGAGCGTCTGCATTTCCATGGAACGTTCCTTTTCTGTGATGGATATCCATGTCGTATTCCTGCAGGCGCTGGATCCACCTTGCTATTTGTCCCTCTGTATTCTTGAAATTTAGCAACCAAGTCAGAGACGCATGATCAGTTCTTAAAAGGAATTTTCGGCCGTACAAGTAATGGTGAAAGTGCTCAACGGCCTTTACTATTGCCAGTAACTCCTTTCTTGTGACGCAGTAGTTCCGCTCGGATCTTGACAGGCTCTTACTAAAATAAGCGATGACTTTCTCCTGTCCTTCAATTTCCTGGGAAAGAACGGCGCCCACTCCCTCATTGCTGGCGTCTGTATCCAGAATAAAGTCCTTGTTAACATCGGGAAAAGCCAAAACAGGCGCGGATGTTAAAGCGTTCTTCAGTTGATTGAAGGAGTCGTCACAGTTAGCAGTCCATAGGAACTTCTGCTTGCTCTCTGTTAGTCGATGCAAGGGTCTGGCGATCTTGGAAAAACCTTTCACGAATTTACGGTAATACGTGCACAGTCCTAGGAAGCTTTGCAATTGATGAACGTCTTGCGGTCGGGACCAAATTTGCACAGCATGGATCTTGGCTGGATCTGTGCTTACTCCATCGGATGAGATGATGTGTCCGAGATAACTGACTTTCCGCCTAAAGAGCTTACATTTTGATGGGCTAAGTTTCAAGTAGGCTTCCCTAAGCTTCAAGAACACGTTCTTCACATTTTGCAAGTGTTGATCGAAACTCCGCCCGGTGATGATGATATCGTCCAAATATACCAAACAGGTCTCGTAGGAGAGTCCTCTAAGCACAGTCTCCATTAGTCGCTCGAACGTAGCCGGTGCATTACACAAGCCAAACGGCATAACTTGAAACTGCCATAATCCTTGGCCGGTAGTGAAGGCAGTCTTCTCACGATCGTCGGGATGTATCTCCACTTGCCAGTATCCACTCTTCAAATCCAAAGTCGAAAACCACTGGTTCCCCGATAGAGTGTCCAAAGTGTCATCGAATCTTGGCAGAGGGTAGCTGTCCTTTTTCGTAATTTCGTTCAGCTTCCGGTAATCCACACAAAACCTGGTGGAACCATCCTTCTTTCGAACGAGTACGATTGGAGAGGCCCATGGACTTGAGGAGGGTTCGATAACTCTATTATCTTCCATTTCATGTAACAATCTCCCGACCTCCTCCTGTTTTGCGAAAGGAAGTCTTCGAGGATGTTGTTTAATAGGTAAATGGGTCCCAGTATCGATTCGATGTTGAGTAAGCTCTGTTCTTCCTACATCTTTCGATGACATGGAGAAAATGTCTTGAAATTCTTTTATAAGGTTTCCGACAATCTTCTCTTGCCTTCTTTCCAACCGAGAGTCTTCGAGAAGCTGGTTCACTAAATCCGCGGGTGGTGCGGTCGGAAGCTCCTTCGATCCTCGTTCGATGCTTGTAACAGGTGTGCAAGTGGCAATTTCTTCTCCTTTCTTGATAACTCTCTTAGAATCACCGATGTTGGCCATTCTCACATGCACCACCTCTTGAGAGAGATCCACAAGCGTCGCTCCTACTACCACTCCTTTCGGGACGCTATTCGATGATGGGAAGTCAGTTACTCCAAATCGGAAGGCCTTCGGGAGCTCTGTTGAACCTTTTACAACCAAATCTGTCATGGAGGGGATGGTGATGTCTTCAAGAGCTACTATTCGATATGCACACGGCTCTTCCGAGTCCAAACCGAACAATGGAACTTCTTCTTTCCCCGTTTGAAGCTCGCCTTTCTCGAAATTCAAAGTAATTCCATTTCTCTTTAAAAAGTCCAATCCAAGAATACATGAGTCAATAATTTCAGCGACGTAAACGGTGTGAGTGTAGGTGTGAAATCCAAAAGAGATGTTGACATTTAATTTCCCATGCACAGAAATTTTGTCACCAGTCACAGTCTGTAGTGAAACTGAAGGCGCCGTGTAAAGAGGTTGGCTGTCCAGGCGCCGGGCTACATCCGTCCGTAAGATGGTTACATTTGCCCCTGAGTCAACTATTAGACGACAGGGAGTTCCATTGATCTTGCCCTCCACGAATAAACCATGGTTTCCTCCTTGAAGGGATGAGATGTGATAGAGGCTGAGTGGGGCACCACCTGCTCTACACGGCGACCTCCGCCTCGCGAGATAGCCGCTCTTTAGTTTAACTGCTGAGGCTCGGACGAGGGTCTGTCCCCTCTCCTGTCCAATTCAGGGCAATCACGTCTGAAATGTCCTTCCCGGTTGCAGAGCCAACAAACCACTCTAGTTTTTCGATCCCTCGAGCCAGGAATATTTCTCATAATTCGCTCCATCTTGTTTTCCAGTTCTTGAAACTTCTTCGTGAAAAGTTCAGAGGAATCGTCTGCCAATGTTCCACGTACGAAACGCCGATCTTTTCTAGAAGCTTGCTGTGCGGCTTCTACTCTCATGGCATAGACGAGGGTGGACTTTAGATCTTTGCTGTCTGACATCCTGGTAGCTTGCTGTATGTCGGGATCTTTGATGGCATCCACGAAATACTGAAGAGACAGGTTATCTCGTACGTCCGAGGGACAGTCTGGGAAAGCGAGGAGCGACAGTCTTTCTATATCCGATGCCAATTCTTGAAGAGTTTCATTGGCCTTCTGCTGTCTCACTTTCAGTTGCAGTCGGTTATAATCCTTTAGATGTTGCTCCCCAAACCTTAACTCCAACGCACTTGCCAGCGCCACGAATTCTCCCCGCTTCTCTAGTGTCTGTAAAATGTCAGCAGCTTCACCTCGAAGAGATGCTGCGAGATGGAATGCTTTCGAAGTATCGTCCCAACCATTCGCAGAAGCAATCATTTCAAATTGCGTTTGATAAACGCGCCAAGACGACTTCCCATCAAAAGGGGCCACTTTGATGTTAGAGCGCGGCGCCATAAAGGGGATGGAAGCGTTATCCCAATTAGGTGACGCTATGGCCAGAGCTTCACGCGTTTCCATTTTTCGCAGCCTTTCTTCTACAACGTCAATGAATTTGTCTTGCTCTTCCTTTAAGGTGGAAACTTTTTCTTGCATGGTGGAAACTTTTTCTTGCACGGTGGAAACTTTTTCTTCAACTTCATTTCTCACTGTCTTAAGATCTTCTCTGACATCCAAAATATCCGCCTTCATTGATTGAAGAACACTCTCTGTGCGCTCCATAAATCTATCAACGGACGCAGAAGATGATTCTTGCTTGGATGCTAAAGCTTTAATATCCGATGATGTCGCTTCTTGGCTGGCGGTGATTGCGGCGGCGAGTTCAGCGTTAGTCGTTTCTTGGCGGGCTTGGCCGGCGGATATGGTAGTGGCGAGTTCGGCGTTAGTCGTTTCTTGACGGGCTTGTCCGGCGGCAATTGTAGCGAAAAGTTCGGCTTTCATTTCTGCTGCGGTGGTTTCTTGGCAGGCTTTCATTTCGGCTGCGGTGGTTTCTTGTTGGGCCTTCATTTCTTTTATTTCGGCTGAGGTGGTTTCTTGGCAGGCTTTCATTCCAGCAAGCATTTCCATCAACTGCTTCATTTGGTCTTCCATCATTCCTCTAGTAGTCGGCATTCAAGATGACTTGATCCCACTTCTGACACCACTGTTAAGAATTTTTCCACTGAGGCAATGATGGCACAGTTTTCACGGTTTAAAAGTATTTATTCTCCCTTCAGAAAACTCACAAAAATTTATTCACAGGCAACAGTTTAATTACTCTCAAGCTTCAACACAAGCTTCAACAAAAATAACTTCGAATTCAGCGATTATTCAAGCTCACTCCAATAGGTAAACAAAGCGATCAGCTTTCAACGAAATCCGAAGTCAATTTGAAAACTTTCCCGTTCTCCAGTCCTTTATATACAAGCGCGTGAGACATTCTCGAAATTTCCAGCCAATTTATCGGAAACGAAATATCTCGAAACTTCTCGATTACTTTAGGTGTTGCCACCTTTTTCTAACTTGTATAATCGCTATTAATTACTAAATAAAATAGGATAAAAATAAATTACAATAGAATTTTGAAATAATACGTCACTATTTACAATATATACAGACAATTTGTGCAACAGTATTGACGTCATTTTCAATTTGGACGACTTTTATGAAAAAATCGTGGCTAATATTCCGAAATCCGGGCCAGATTCTGCGCCAAGGTGGTTTTCGTCAAAAAATAGCAGCCCTACCATTTTTTAAGAGCAAGAGAATTTCCTATGGTTGCCATAATTAGGCGCAGTTTGGTGTAAACAATTCGTAGCGCAGAATCAGTATCGGATTTGGAATAAAAAAATCCATATCGAACATCATACAGTAAATTTTAACCCTTTTGTTTCCTTCATCAATTATTGACTGAGCACTCAAAATGTTCTTTAGTAGTCCTGCAAGTTAATCATAAGTTGCTTTTATCCATTTTTCTCGAGGCAAGAGTTTTGTTGCTGCATCTCTTTGTATTATGACCAATTAATTTACTACGTTGAAGGAGAAAACAAATCAGAAATTCAAGACTGTGTGCTATGGAAAAGTTCACATATTTACAACTCCAGCCGGTCCAGTAGAGATGAGTTGTAGGTTATGCAGCACGTGACGTCACAAAAGATAAAACTACAAACATCGCTTTTGTCAGGACTTTTTCACCTACGATCGCGCCAAAGAATCCGAAATATAAAAAAAGGCAACGAACGGCACTGTTATTATGAATTCGAAGAAAATATAGATCGAATCAATATAGAAATATAGGATATATAGGACAATTCTAAAATATAGGACAATATAGGACGTTTTTGACAATTTAAAAAAAATATAGGATTTATAGGACGTCTGCGACCCTTGTAGTCCAGTTTTGTTAGGACACATACAAATCAAATTCAGTTCATTCTTTCTAAAATTCACCATTTTCTTCAACAGTTTTTCTCTTCTTTTGAAACAAAATTGAAGCCATGTTTTTACAATATAGTATATCAAAGTCAAAGGCAAGAGGTGTTTTAAAAGCGTCAGTAATCACAAAAACTTTACGGTGAAAGGTGCTATCTACCTTAGTTGGACAAGAGAACGAACGTCAACAAAATTTCAATGCAACTGCGATTGTGATGCATAATAGGCACACTTCAATTACGCATTCCTATTGTCCCATATTTCAACTGAAAAAATATCAAGAGGTGGATGCTGATTTTAAGTTGGTATTCGAGAACAGTGTTCAGGGTTCATAATCATTTTCAGAAAAAAATTCCCCGAGATTTCTCCGAGTTTTCCACCATGGAGTTAATTATTTTTATCCACATTAATATAGTCAAAGCTCGGTTACACAAATTCTTCCAATAACTTGAAAAAAGTCTTTTCTTTAAGAATAACTTCTTGCAAGTCTATGTTATCAAATAATTCTGCAAATTTAATTCCTCGAGTTAGGGTTAAACAAATAACTCTGAAAAGTAGGATTTTTTTTTTCCAGGGTAACAACTACTTTTTCAGGTTTAAAGGGGGATTTTTCTTTTTTCCCTGAAAATTCCCTAAGATTTTAAGGCTGATTTATTTTCCTTGAGTTTTCCAGGTTTTTCCTTTTCTCCCTAAGGCATACGAACACTGGTGTTAGCAGTCCACCCTACTTGTATCTCTGTGTTTCATCGTGTTTTCCTTATTTCTTGAGTTAGATTTTACCATGTTTTTAATGAGTATCAGGAACAGATAAAATGCAGGATGGCCACAAAACTCAGGAAAAAAAGTTCCCTGATAATTCCCTGACAGATTTCTAAAAAATTCCCTGATTTTATGGAAAGCTATTTTTTTTTCAAATTTCCCAAATTTTTCCAGATCTGTAGACACCCTGATCAAATAGAACATGTATGCTAAAGAGATAACACGCCAATTTTTAAAATATAGTTTTGGTGGTATAGGAAAGTTTAAATGATTCCGTAAACATTAAACTTCTAACGATTACTACAACAAATCTTCAGGTAAGTGACGCCAAAACACGGAAGAACAGGAAAACATGTGTCTGAAAATTTCCCTAATTTTTGTGAAATTTTAAAAAGTTCCCCGACATTTGCCCGATTTTTTCCAGAATCAAAAAGCTCCCTGACATTTCCCTGATTTCTCGGTTGTGGCCACTCTGAAATGGATGTACAAGCATACGATGTATGCAGGAAATTTGCTAGACCTTGCAAGAAATTCAAATAAAATAGCATTGTTTCTTGGGGGGGGGGGGGGGATTGCAAGAAACCCCACACAGTGGAATGTTTCGCATTTCAGCAAAAGGGGCATTGTTCCACACAGTTGCTTTTCCCCTTAAAGGAGAAATTCCAGTATCTCCGAGAAGAGGGAAGTTGAAACAAGAGGAGAGCTTCATTTTCTATTGAATTTTGATTCTGAACCTGAGGAAACATTTTGGGAGGAAAGGCGATGGGATAACAAAAACAACAGGGCAGAAAAGGCTATGGGGATTTTCAAAGGCAGTATGCAAGAAATCCATTCGTCAATGGACATGGGGGGTTGTCCAAAAGTGTAGAGCTTGCTCAAACAATGGGAACTCTTCCAATAGACCCGAGGGACCTGATTTTGGTAAGAGACGAAGAAAAGATGGTCTGCACTTGACTAAGCGTTGGGAACAGACGTGGTGACCCTGATGGTAAAGAGACTTGGAACACTGAATACAGCATTCATCCGAGAGGTTTGCCATTCATAGCTGAGGAAAAGAATGTACTTGATTTCTTTGGGCTTGTGAATTCTGTCTCCATAAGGATTAAGCATGGGCGTAATTGTTGTTCTTCGAGTAGTGCTGATCCTGTGTTTACTACTCATGAGGATGCTTTCAGAGGAATGGATAAGGGCAAGAAAAAGATTCAACATTGCTACATTGAACTCTTCTTAAAATTTTGACCAGGTCCTAGAGTTGACTATCAGAGATTAGCGGGTTTGCAGAATAGAAAGGTTAATAAGTAAGTAAAAGCCCAATTATCTGGCAGTCAATCAACCGGAATTTTTTGAAAAACAAGTTGGGTGAAAAAATTGGAGCTATTTTGCCAAAAAAGGCGAAACATCGCCAGTTTTTTTTTTTTTTTTTTAATTTCATTTGAGATTTTGAAATTGAGTGGGGTTTCTTCATCTTTATTTTGATAGTTTTTAATTTTTAATAGCAAAATAGCTGAATTTGCACTGATTAGAAATGAATATATTATATAAAAAAATAAATTATTATTCCGGTTTATCCAGAATGCCAAAGTTCTTATTCAATCTACTGTGAATTCTCAACAAAAAATCTTAATATTCTTAATGAAAATCCTGTACTTAGTTTTTTCCGGAATATATCCGGAAAACATTTAAGTATAAATATGCTGTGGTTGTTTGCCGAATCTATAAACAAATCTGGTTTGTTTCGATTGTATAAGAAAGAGGATTTCTTAATTGAAATTCCATTATCTGCAGCATCCAGAAAACATTTTCCAGCAGATAATTTGGTTTATCTGCAATTCTAATAAAAAAGAACTTTACACATCTTGCATCTATTTATCCTTGCATTGATTATTGCATAAAAAATTTATATTCGTTTCCGGAATATGTGTAATTTGTTTATGCGGAATCTATATAAATCTATGGACTACTTTCATTGTAATTATAGCAAAGAAAGGTGATTTTCCACTTGAAATTACGTTTTCAACCGCATCCGGCAAAGAGTAATTTAATTGGGAAATTCAAAATTTGTTAATGGCTTGATCAAAATCCAGATAAAATCAATCATTTGGTTTGTAAGCTAGATCTACATATGGAACACGCATTTCAGAAAACTTAAAGTCATGTATAATGGATACATTCTATTCCATACAATATCGATGCATCCGCAATTCACTTATACCCATGATTTAATTTATAAATTTTCAACCGCATCCGAAAAATGTGCAATTCTGCCCAATGTATTCTAAACATTTTGTTCTTTTATAACAAAATATCGGTTTCTTACGATTAATCAAAACAAAACCTAATTGCATCCATTTAAATGCATTTCCTCCTATAATCATAATTAAAGGTTTGATTTGTAGGATAATCAACCCTTTTGTGCAAAAACGTCAATTGTTTATTTTTTGTGCGCAAAAAGCATGGGTTATATTTTATAGCATGCTATTAACGTATTTTGCAATCAATTAAAAAATAAATCTGCTTTGCTGTAATTTTATTTCATTAATAATATTTAATGTTTAGATTAGCCAACAACCAGACAATCAAATTCAAAACTGAATGTTTTGTAAATTATTCAGAATTTCATGGCGATTTGCATTACAATTCTTGTATTCCTTTTTTCTATAACATAATAGTCGATCTTTGAATACGAAGGTCGTCTTCGCGAGAATATTTTACTTTAGGGTACAAGTAGGTTGTGTGTGAGGAGGGGGGAGGACAATGGAATCACCAGGGATTCCAAATACAAAAGCCACTTTTCCAGAATTTTCGGAATCTGAACGCATACATGAAACTTCCACTCCAGAATGGAAATAAAGATAGTCCACTTTGTCCGCCCAGTAACCCTAAAATATAGGTTCAATTAAAATCGGTACTAACAAGGGACTTCTCTCTACTTTTTTTTTTTACACATTTTACAACGCTTAATCTAATATATTTTTTTTTACAGATTTCAGATATGAAAATTATTTAATTTTGGTAACATATTTCAAATTATTGCCGATTGTAAAGGTAAAATATAACGTTATTGTAACTAAAAAAGCTATGTAGAATATTTTTTAAATATTTCGGTTGTGATGATTTTAATGTTGGGTACAATCACTAGCATTATTTGCCGTTTAAATTTGGCAAAAAACGTCGACATTCAATTAACGGGAAAATTCGGTTATCCGGAAATCCTAATTTCCCAGCGATTCCGGATAATCAGGCTTTTGAGTTATTTTGTGTTGAGTTTTATAATGTTTGTGGGATAGGTCGTCATTTTTAGATTTGAAAGTCAAATTTTGCGGCTTTGTATACAAGGTGAGAGCGAAAAGTAAGGTGACTGATTTCATAATAATCACTGTATTATATATTTTCAGATAAATACATCACTGTCCTTCAAAGTAGTTCCCGCCTTCTACAATACACATCTGACAACGTTCATACAAGTTCTTGAAACTTCTGAAAAAATCCTCCTTTGAGAGTGTCTTAAGTCCCTTGGTAACAGCTGCTTGAATGTCTGAGATGCTTGAAAATCGGTTTCCCTTCAGTGCCAATTTCAGTTGTGGAAATAAAGAGGGTGTAATACTGTAATACTAGTATTACACCCTCCTTATTCCCCATATCTAGCGCCAGCAGACTTTGTCCTCTTTCCGCGACTGAAATTGGCACTGAAGGGAAACCAATTTTCAAGCATCTCAGACATTCAAGCTGCTGTTACCAAGGAACTTAAGACAGTCTCAAAGGAGGATTTTTTCAGAAGTTTCAAGAACTTGTATGAACATTGTCAGAAGTGTATTGTAGACGGCGGGAACTACTTTGAAGGACAGTGATGTATTTATCTGCAAATATATAATACAGTGATTATTATGACATCAGTCACCTTACTTTTCGGTCTCACCTTGTATTTTTAAAGCATATTTCGGGTTGGGACTAGACGCAAGTTTCAGGAAAAGGTGGTAAAATTCTTGTAGTCATTTTGATAATGACGTTGGTGTTTTTGAAGATTTTAAAGTATTTTAATGTTAGTTTGTGAAATGTTTGTATTGTGTTTGGTCTGAGTGTTGGTAAAAGTATGATGTGATAGTATATGATTATGTGGGTTGTCTGTTTGTGCTGGCATGAACAGTAGTGTTCATAGTATCTGGGTTCAAGTTGTGTCAACATTGCCTTATACCAGTGAAGACATAGGATGGTGTAGACCGGTGGCCGTTGCTAGTAAAGCTGCTGACTTTAGTGCAAGCGATTTTATGTGTTTGTTTACTGGGGTAGTTTTTCCTGGATATATGTGTTGGTGATTGTACTGTTAGTCATTGGATTTAAATATTGTATTTCATCGAGTAGACATGATCAGTATTGTGGTGAATGCTGTAGGATGTCGATGACATATGGGATCTGGTCGTTGCATCAAGGTAGAGAAATGCCATCAAGTATTTGGTGTATTGATTTATAGGAAATTAAAAGTGATTATTGTTGTCTTTACCTGGTGTTTTGTCGATGTGAAGTTGAATAATTGACGTTTATCAGGGATAAAACAGTCAAAAAAGGGAAAATATACACAGCATTATTTTGAACTGAATATGAATATATGAAAATAGCTTAATAAGAATATAATTGTGAACTAATGCTCATACAGATGAGTGATGCAGCCAGAAATTTTTTCTGAGGGAGGTTTTAGATAAGTTTAGTCGAATAAAGTCCAGTAAAAATAATAAAACTATAGAAAAAGGGGATGTAGAAAAACTTCTCAAAGAAAAAAAAAAGCGGAATCCGTGTAAAAGCATAAAATTTTCACCCCTGGTTTATGGATTGTTGGTGCCTTTAGTTTCTCTTTCCCGTTTTGTTGGGTACAGCGGCAGTTGTAAGCGGAGGGGGAGATGTGTGGTCAGTGAAGCCCACTAGATCACTAAGTGAATGCCCAGAGTGAGAGTATCAAAGTGTTGTGTACAAACTACTGTTCAATGCAACGACGCCTAAGAACATATGTGATATGTGCACTCATCAGTACGGTACCTTTTCCTTTTAGGAATGGCAGCATAATGTTTAGTGACTAGAATTACTAGTGTTTTTTGGAAAATTGTAGGGCACTTTTTAATTTTTAGGAATTTTTATGATTTTAAGGCATTAATATTTAGTGTTTAACATTAATACTTGTTTATATTTATTGATTGGAGGATAAAGCATGAAATAATTTTGAAAACTTGTTAAAATTAAAAAAAAATTATACACTTAACCCTCTGGTGACTCTGACCCTGATATCAAAGGCTGGTATTTTCTATCTCAAGATGGATTTGCACAATCTGCCTCCATGTATCACATATCAATTTTTAATTCCGATGGGTCTGGCAGACCTTGCCGTTCTGAACACCAAGTCCGCAATATAAATCAGGGTTTCCACTCAAATCACAGAATGAAAATCACTGACTTTTCAATGACTTTTAAGGACCTAAATAATGTTTTTAAGGACCTTTGAAAATTTGTTTTCAGGCATCATGTCTATATATAATTTTTTAGTAAAATATATTCTACCAGAAAATTTACAAGTTGGCGCATGCGTAATATAATAGGTAACAGAATTCTGATACAGTGTGGATAAGTGGTGGTCACGAGGGAATAGCAAGTCTGAGTAGTATTTTTATAAAATTTGCGGTTGGCACTACAACCGCAAAAATTAAGGACTTTTAAGGACCTCTAGGCATTTTCAAGGACTTTTAAGCACCTCTAAGCATTTTCAAGTACTTTCAAGGCCTTGAAAACAAGTTCACAAATATTAAGCACTTTTAATGACTTTCAATGACCGTGGGAACCCTGTAAATATACACAATATTCATTACACAAGCTACAAAATCAGTGGAATATTTAATACAATAAAAATTACTTACATTATGTGGACCATTCTGATTAGCATAGGTATCAAGAAATATACCTAGTCCGTGAAAAAAATTTACACTTCCAAATACAGAACCTAAGATATAAAATTTATATACATAATTCACTAATGCACAAATGCAAATATATTCTAAGAAAAATATATTTATAATCTAGGTATAATATATTTATCTAGGTAAAATATATTTATAATCTAGATAAAATATATTTATAAAGCCAAAAAAAATTAAAGGTTTGTTTTCTGTAACATGGGCGAAAATATCAGGGTAGGTAGATAGGAGAAAGTTTCTCTTTTTTTTTGTTCAATATATTTATAGCAAATACGCAAAAATAAATATTATCTGAGTACAAACATGCAAAATAAAATTTTTATCCGAGATGTAAAATACTTGGGTATTTTTATTTTGTGGGTCAGTATCCTGGTTTGGTTGTTTTCAGTTGGTTGTATTCAGATTATCTGGCGCCGTCAGCAACACGAGGGCTATAATGCGCCGAAACATTTCGTCATTTAACAAACCAACATACATTTACAAACACCCATGCCAACACGGGACTCGAACCCGCAACCTCGCGGTCTAGAAGCCAGCACGCTAACCACTATACCGTTTGGTCGGCTTGGTTGTTTTCAGATTATCTGGCGCCGTCAGCAACACGAGGGCTATAATGCGCCGAAACATTCATCATTTGACAAGCCAACATACATTTACCAACACCCATGCCTTACACAGGACTCGAACCCGCAACCTCGCAGTTTAGAAGCTAGTACGCTAACCACTATACAGTTTGGTTGGCCAGTATCCTGGGCATATACCCAAGTATTTACTGAAATTGTGTATTTATAATTTTTCTTCCAGTTTAACTGCTCATTATGCCATAATCAATTAATTGCTTAAAAGAATGTTTTTTTTTATACATAATTAAATTTTTTAGAAAGTATAAAAAAACTTTAAGGATCGAAATTTTTTATTGTAATTTTAGAGTAGATAGGGTTACAGGAAACAAACCATTTTTTCTTTGGCCTAATTTAAGTAAAATATATTATATTATTCAAATTAAAAGTATGCTTAAATATTTCATAAAATTCATTACCTGGTGTTAGTGGTTGTTTCGCATACCATATTGCCATTCCATCTCCAAATAAGTCCTTTCCTTTCCCGTACACTTTGAAATGAACCTGAAGTTCCCAATTTTTTACTTGGCACGGCTAGAAATATTTTATTAACATATAATCATTAACATAAAATAATGAAACATGTCACATTCATTAAACATTTATCCAATGGCACACTGCAAAGTTAAAGCAAATCCAAAATGACTTATCCTGCTGGCAACTCAAATTCAATCAAATTCTCAAATTCAAATCAAAATTTGCTCAACCTGTGATTTTGACAAGCATGTTTTTCTTTCCATTAGTGAGAAGCAAATCCCTCTTTCTCCCCATTTAACCAATGAAATAAATTATACTAATGTTCAAATTTATCTTTACAAACCCAAAAATAATGATATTCAATGAAATACTAAATCAATGTGATCCATTATTGCAGGGAATGTATGAAAAATAAGCCTCATTAGTATTATCCAGTTAAAATTAATCAAACAGCATTTTTAGAAGCAAATCTAGGCTTACATCATCCGATGTTGAATCAAGCGCTTTGAGCAAAATGAATTTCTGCAACACAGAGTTTGATTTCAGTGTATATGGACTTAAATCGTTTGTTGTGGCTTCGAAGTATCACTTAAAAGAATCTGTGAAGTGACGACTCATTGGCCATTTAGAAACAGGGCAGCCAATCACAGAAGCAGACAGATGTCTGAATATTTCCAGACAGGCGATATCTACATTATAGAAACAATTTCAAAACAATGGAACTGTTGCAAGAAGGTCTGAACAAGGTCGTAAACGAATGACAACTGCTTCTGAAGATCAATATCTGGCAATCACTGCCCATCATAATAGGAAGTCTACTACTACTCGCCAGTTAAAGTCAGAGCATGCAACTGCTGTATCACTGAAAATGGCTTAATGAAAAAGGCCTTTACACCAGAAAGGGATCATTTTAATTGGTGCAAAAAACATCAAAAATGGAGTGAACACCAATGGTCCCTGTGCTCTTTAGTGAGGAGCCCAGGTTTAGTTTTAAAGGCGATTCTAAACGTGTTTACATCTGGAAAGAGTCAGGAACAAAAAAATATCCCTCAATCATTATGGAACGAGACCGTTTAGGTAGTGGAGGTGTGATGATATGTTGAGGAATAATGATCGATGGACACATGCCCTTACACGTTTTTAACAGCGGATCTGTTACCGGCCAGAGATATCAGGATGAGGACTTAGAACCATATGTACGAATTTTCAGTGGTGCATATGGATCAGACTTTTTATTTCTGGATGATAATGCTCGTCCACATCGAGCAAACCTTGTAGATGAATTCCTTGAAAGTGAAGACATTGAGCAAATTCCATGGTCAGCAAAGTATCCTGATTTTAAACAGATCAAGAACTTACAGGACTACCTTGGAAGAGCAATTACAAGTAGACATCCTCCTCCAACAGATGTAAAAGCTCTGAAGACGGCATTGCTGGAAGAGTGAAAAATAATTCCCAAACTGTGCTTAACAACGTTATTGCCAGCATGAAAACAAGTTGTGATATGTGTATATATAAGTCGGGAGAGATCACATTCCATATTAAATTTGAAAGACTTGGTTTTTTTTCTGAGTTATTCCTTTTTTACTGAACTCTCTTTTTCACTTTTATTGTTTCATGCTAAAATTTTATATCATGCTTTTCTCTTACATTTTTTTTTCTTTGTATTTATTTGTCATAACGTTATGTATCATTCCAGAAAAATTCATGAAGTTACAGTTCACAGTTTCTGAGAAATCCGAGAATTTATGTGCATAAAGATAATTTTGGACATGAGTGTATATAAAATATTGTGATGAATTTTCTCAGAGGATATGATGACACAGCTTTTATGAACTAAAAGCTACAATTTATTCTTTGTTCAGAGACTGACAAAACTTCTTAAAACAGCGAACTCGTTATATCAGTCTTTAACAATAACTTCAGTGTATCAGGGATGAGTTTGGTAAAAAAATCAAAAAGCTGAAAACAAAAGTCCAAAAATTTTATACGTGAAACACATTTTAAGCTATACTTAAAAGAAAAATTTATTTTTACATGTGCATTTATAACACTGCACCATCTTTGTTTGTCTGTGAGCAAAAATGGTTTAAAATAATGGCACCTAGACGTAGGGATACACTTTGAGCTGTCATCAAGCATAGTACGGCTCCAAATAAAAAAAAACTCATGTGAAAGCGATGAAAATGGACTGTAGCGACCTCAAATAACAGATAAAACTTCTGTGCACTGGAGTACTCTTTTGCACAGAGGTAACGCATCTGTCTCGAGATGCCATGGTCCTCGGATCAAATCACGTCGCCCGCACAACGAAAGCTTACCTTACGCTTTATTGGTGACAACCAGACTAAAACGAATCATGCTGCCATCTATCGGCGCTTCTGAAAAGGAGAAAAAAGAAGAAAAAAACTTCATCGCAACATGCGATCACATACGCAACTCGCGTCCAACACCACAACGATGCAACTAGCATCACAAACTTCCAACTCCGATCAGACGTTAATCAGAACATCAGTATCGCTCCTTCGTCGCTGGGAGGAAGCTGTCTAGCGACCTCAAATAACAGATAAAACTTCTGTGCACTGGAGTACTCTTTTGCACAGAGTTAACGCATCTGTCTTGAGATGCCATGGTCCTCGGATCAAATCACGTCGCCCGCACAACGAAAGCTTACCTTACGCTTTATGGACAAAAACTTCAAAATTTCAGCAAGTCCAACAACTTTAAGCAATTATACCACATTGATAAATAGGCCAAATTTAATTAAACCCAGTTTTCTAAATTTTTAAGTTACAAGCACTAAAAATCTTAAAATCTAAATTTTTATTCATATCATTTATTCAATAAAATAAAAAGCAACAAATATTTTTACATACAATTGCAGTTAAAATAACAATTTTAAACACAGATCATTTCTGAAAAATTACAATTGGGACTAATTTTCAGAATCATTTTTATACAAAATAATATAAAAATGTGAGTAATTCTCCATAGATTCAAATCAAACGGCGAAATTGAGCCTTAAACACATGAATATGGCGGCTATCGCATTAACAGAAGTCTAGACGAATGGCTACAATTCAGTGTTGAAAATCTCGGTAATAGCTGGTATTGTATTAACGTAAACCTCCGCAATAATGACCATCACTCTAACAAAAATACTTTAAGTAACATCGCTTACAATACCGTCAAAAATTTAGCTATCGGCAAAAACGAACATCGCAACAACAAGCATATCGACGATAGCATCCAGAATATCAGCACAAATCTCGGTAACATCGATCTTTTCTTGGTAATACTAGTGCAAATTTCGGTAATAGCGGGTGTCACTACAGAATGGCTTTTGATGAAAATTACTCTCATGCCAACAAAAATATCCAAGTTAAAGCCAAATAAACCAGGGCAACTCTCAACAATAGCGCTATTGTATTGGAGTAACACTTAACTGACGAAAATTACAGCAACGTAAATCTCGGCGATAGCGCAATTCATCAATGTAATATCGACATTCTTTCGGTAACATCAGTTCAAATCTCAGAAATCTCAACAAGGTAGCACTCAGCGAAAATGACCATCAAATAAATGTAAATATCAGTGTTAGTGCCGAATATACTGGAACAATTCTCAGCAATAGCGTTGTTATATTGGCGTAATACTCCAAAAAATGAAAACCACAACTTAAATCCCAGCGATAACGCACGTCATAGTCACACAAATCTCGGCATCAACGTAACGATTAGCGAAAACGAGCATCACATACCAACGTACGTTTAGACGTACAACAAACGATAATTCCGTGGATGTCAGACTTGAAAGCAAGCCCATTATTCGTATACGTTAATCACGTGAATTAGTATGAAGGAAATTACATTTTGAGAAGAGAAAAAAAATGGCACAAAAGGATCAAATTTCGGGCAGTTGAAAAAGTATAAAATGCGAGTTTAAGCATCAACCTAACTAAAAAAATGCATTTCAGTAGATTTTTGTAATTGGAGCAGGAATGCCGTATTTTTTCAGCTCTTCCCGATCGGGCAGAAGGGAAGCTGCTTCGCGGTTCAGCCTTAGAAAAAAAGTTATTTTTCTGTGGGATAGAAAACACAGATTTTTTTCAGGAATTAGAAAAGAGGAACTTTCTTTGAAAAAGCAGAATTCTTTTTTTTCTAAAAAATTAAAAAAGCGGAATTCAGCCACATGGCGGAAGAAACTCATCCCTGATAATAGTTTACCACTCGATCCGCAATCATGAACTAAAATTAACACCTATTTCGGTAGAGTTCACTCTCCTCCCCCCCCCCCCCTTCCCTATAAAAATATCGCTATTTTTACAAGACTGTGTTGGTACCGTAGTGCCGATTTTTTTTCCGTTTTACTATCAGACAGTATCAATTTTTTTTTTTTTAAATAGTAGCCTTAGCTCAAAAATAGTTGAAGGTTTTGCTTAAAATAGTCGTTTTGGGCCCTTTTTTCACTAAAATAGTCGCCATAGTCGCTTGGTCACTAAAATAGTCGCTTTAGCAGCCTTTTTATTCGCCAGTGGCAGCCCTGTGATTTTTCTGAGAGTCGTGATATGAAAAAATACACATTTCAATTCTGAAATATAGATTTAAAATACACAAAAGAAAAATACAATTTTTTAAGGGATTTTGTTCCACAAATTGAGCCAAGAAACAAATTCAGAAGGTAAAAAAAAAGCCCATTAGAAAAACTGATTGATTTATAGATTTAGTAGTCGAGTTATTTTCCAAAATTGAAAAAAATCATAGTACTGAATAATTTTCTTTTAAGGAGCAATATTTTCTTTTAATTATAAGGAAAAGTTTATTGCTATTTTGAAAAAACATTACTTACCACATTATTCCATATAGCACCAGATTTACTTTGTTGGTCGGGTGTCAATCGTATATGACTATTTGTTATCATTACACTTCCAGTAAAGTCCCAAAATGGTATTGAAATTCCGGAAGCTGCAAAATTAAAAAATTCTTAAAATTAAAAGTGTCTACATACTAGATAAATGCTGTGCATTTAACCCTTTGCACTCCAGTGGCGCCTCTCAGGAGCCACACGATTGGATGCCAAACCACGAGAGGACCCATTAGGTGTGATGTGGAAATTCAATGCAAGGCCAATGACTGTGTTTAGTTTCTATGAAGCAAATCCATAAACACCAGCCGAACCTAAAATGTCTCGAGTTGCTGATTCCTCCGCGCGAAAAAGGCCTGGATGCAAAGGGTTAAGTTTGAGATAAAAATTTACACCAATTGATATTTGTTGGATATAAGTATAGCTCCTCATCCAAAAAGCCATTTTAGAATAACATTAGAAGATAGCTTTGTTGCGACTTCCAAGAATCCAATATTAAACTTTAGGCTTTTTTATTTTGTACTTGAGTAATAATGCAATTTACTTATTGAAAATACCAAAGCTAGAGAATTTGCTAAATTTGTTAGCCCAGCAATCGTCAGTTTCATTTGGCAAAATGGTGATTCGAAGGAGACACTAGGGACAACTATTCTAAAGAGAGATCCGTTTTTTTTCTTGCATTTAGTGTCCAAAGATGTCCAAGAAAAAGTTTAGTTTAGGTTTATAAATGATCGGAACACATGCATTCAGTTTGCCAGATACAGTCAAATGTCGGAAATCCGGACGTCCAATAACCGGAATGACCCAATATCCGCACGTTTTTATAGCGTTGTCTTTAAAAAAACCACGAAAACTCTTATTTGCAGCGCAGTTTTAAAAAAGAGCGCATTTATTTTACAATTTGGGTGAATGGGGAAAGGAGGAGGCCGAGAATATATCGGCAAGATCAAGATCTCGAAACCGGATTAACTGGTTCCTATTAGAGCAGCGTCAGCCACTAGGCGGCCCGCGACAGCTTTTTCTCCGGCCCACCGGCAGTACAGAAGAGCAAAAATCAAATTTTACGGAAATAATTTCAGTTTGTCTATAATAGTATGTGTTTACTACCAAAAACCGAGTTTTCCATTAAGTGGCCCGCATCAGTAGGTTTGAAAAATCTTTTTTTCTGAGACTACCAGAAAAAAATTTAAAAAAAAAGCAATAGTTTGAATTATAGTTTGAATTATTACCAATGACGCATTGCTTAGTTTTGTACTTATGATAACCCCATCTCCTCGATTCGTGAATGGCACAATTCGATTTCTGCTTTTCTGAATGTTATGGGCAGGAGTTGGGTGTTTTAATGCATCTCTTTTGTTTTGACGTGAAAAGAAGTATCGCGATCTCTATGATTCCAGTGCAAAAATGGCGCTGAAGACTAGTTTTAAACACAAAGTGGATAGTGAAAAGCGGACCGGCCGTCATCGTTTCGCAATTAACATCGACTAAAATTGAAGATTTAGGAGGTATGGTTGAAATATCTATATTGATTATGAGTTTATGTCAAGTCACTTTGTAATATTGTCACTAAAGATTAAATTCTTTTATGACTTTGAAATATGAATTTTTATTATATTAATATAAAAAAGTTAAATTATCGCTTCAGTTTTCAAAATTGTTTTATATTGTTGAATCTTTAGTAATTATCACATTTCTAATATTGAAGATATGTAGTAAAGCAATATATTTATTGGCAGCCCGCGGAAAGTTCCAACATAAGTCATGCGGCCCGTCTCTATAAGTTAGTGCCGAACGCTGTATTAGAGTGACTGCAGATGACGGGGCATTTTAGATGGATCCCGTCATTCCGACTAGGTTGGTGTTTAAGAGATTTTCTGCATCCCCAATATAACTGTAATTTTTCTGAATATTTTGAATTTGAAATGCTAAAAAGTGTTTCCGGTTCTGAAGATGCAAGACTTGCAAAAAGAAAATATTAAGCATACCGGCGAAAACCTGCAAAGTGTTGTAAAGGCGTTCTCAAATCGTCAGTGTGGCGCATTGCAAAGACATGGATGAACAGGACATTCTCACGAGCACTTTAAAGAATACCTGGTATAATTTGTGGCCAGGAACATTGTTTTGCAACGATACAGAAGCTCGAGATGCCAATTTTAAAGGTTTCTATATTTTAAAAGACATTAGAAATACATGAATTAATGGAATTTGTAATAAGGAGCACAACTTGAGAGAAAAAATTATTTCAGAAAGTTTAAATGCATGATGAAGCACTGACAGTTTGTCAATTGACTGACAGCGAATAAGGCTGCATTCGTAAAATTCTGCGATTGTCAATTATAAGGAAAGCGGCGATGTAGTTACTGAAAGCAAAATTCTGCTTAACGGTTTGTTAGGAAATTCTGACCTGGCAATAAAAAGACTAGAACAAAAGGACTTTATAGCTAACCAAGAAATTATGTCTGCCTACAAAATTAAGGAAAAGTTATTGAATGAAAAGGCCAAACTCTTCAACAACTTACTTTAAAAGAAATATTTAATAAATATTAATAAGATGTTTAAGTTTTAAAAAATGTCACAGTTTAATTATTATTTAAATAAACACTTATTTTTCTCTTATTTTAACTTTTGGGGATGAGGAAATACTTATTTTACATTGTGGATCTAACATTCAGAAAATTTTGAAATCACCGAAGTTCCTGTGATCCAGGATTTGGGACTTTCTACTGTAGTAGTACTCGCATGTAATGATACATGCGACTGTCCCAATCACACAATCAATTAGTGTCATGACTTTCATCGTCACATTATGTTCCTATGTATCACTACTAAACAACTCATACCCAAATATTCCACCAATATTTCGAGCAAGAAGGAAATTGCAAAACTTGCTATGAACAGAAGAAAATGCTATAAGGTTGCAGTAAACTTAAATTGTTTCTTTTATAATTGAAATTTTAGTCTGCCTAAATACACTGACTGAAATACACTTAGGAATGTCAATAATTGGTTGCCGCCTTCACTATTTCTATGTAATGTAAGCAAATTAAGGGTTGTCGTGTAGCCTTTAGTAAATTCACATTTTTGAAACTTGAATGACAATATTGTGAACTGTGTTTTTTACAATTTTTTTATATGGACTAAACTAGAAAAATCTAGCTGTATATTTAGACATCGCTTATGCTTTTCTTATATAAAGTTCTCATTAAATCCCTGATCTACAGTTTGACTGCTTCTTCTTATCAAGGACGATGGGGACTAAGGCACCTCTGCTTAAGCATTTTGTACCAATCCCATATCCTGTGGTAGTGGGCAGTACTGCACAGGATGTAAGGGCACACTCGCGAGAGGAAGTGCGCAAGTCTACCTATAGCCACCGATGAGTTAATTTCTACTTCTTTTTGGTAGTTACCCAGTAGATGGCAGCACTACCTACCATATGTGGAACTTCTTAACTTAGAGGCAATACCAAGCAGAAGATTCCAGCAGAAGACTTAGCTTTGCTACCCCTAGAGATATTGATTTGTATTGGAACTTGGTGAACTTTGCAACCACGACTGATTTAATGTCCTCAGGTCACCATTAGCGAACACAGCAGTCTTTAGTCGGTCCCAGGCCCGAACTCGCAACCTCAGGGCTCGCAGTCTTCTAGTTGCGAGAACGATACTCTCCCGACTGGGCTACGCGATCCACTACAGTTCGATTTGGCATTAGTTGCGAAAATTGACACCAAGGCCAAAATTACATGTTTTTCCCTTTGTCCCCAAATAATACAAATCAATCTTAACTTCCCAGCTAGAACTTTGTCCCAGCTTACCAATTGTCACTAAATCCCGATTGTACCATAAATAAGAATTAGACAAATTTTCAATTTACTAAGACGGTAATTGATAATGTAAGAATCAGTTAAAATGAAAAATCTCAAATGATAAACAAAGTAATTAGTACATTAGTAAACTAGGAGAGACAAGTAATAATTTTCACAATCAATAATAATCAAGTCATCTCATTCTCCTTACCAAAGTGGATAAGAACATCAAATCAACAGATTAATGATAAAACAAATAAAGGAATGTCATCAAATTTTTTTAAATGGTTTTTAAGTTTCATAGTCAATTACAAGGAAGTGGTCGTTTTGTATTGAATGAATGGTTTAAATTACTAGGCACAGAAATTGCGTGTTTGAAAATGAAATAAGAATCATCGAAGGAAAAGACAGACACTCAAAATAGGATCGGTACCATAAAATGGGGTGAATAGGAACAAAACTTCATGAAATTACAAAGAAATTATTATTTATTTTACACAAATAAAGCAGTTTTATTAATTATACATTTTTTTTTATTTAACTAACATGTTTGGAATGTTGGAACATGTTTTGTGGGGTTTTCAACACCGTCCTTTTCTTAAAAAAAATTCTGAAACAGAATGCATACAATCCAATGAATTTTAACCTCTCCAAAACTTATCCCATAATTTATAACATGTACCAGTTATAAACTTAACTAATATATTTTTAGATAAGTATAAACATCCACAATAGAATGCCATACTTAATTTAACTTGGTTTTGAAAACTTTTTATTTTACGAATTTTTATGTTTTGCCTCGTCTCGATTTTGAGATTTGCGGGGTGAATCGGAACACTTGAAAAGTGATATTAAAAAGCTGTTTTTGCCAAGATTATGTTCCTCACAAGATTCAACGACTGAAGAAGAGTCTAATTACTCCCTTCAAGACATAATCAAGATTGCAGGCTTGAATAAATGTCAGAAGAGGAGCCTAGTTTCCGCATGGCAGAAAACCCGACTGTTCCAGTGTTTTTTTTTCTCTAAATGACTTCGTTATCTTTAAATTATATGGAAAAATGTATGAAGACTCTATGTGAGCAAAGTTTTACACCCATAAGAATATTGCTATATAAGTGTGTTTTACAAAAAGCGCCCATGAACGAAGATATTTTCTGAAACAAATGAGGATGCTTTTCTCCTTTCTCAAAATACTTTAAGGAATTTGCAGTCATATGCCACAAAAACATAAAGTAGATTAAAAAATATTATTAATTTTAAAGACTGTTTGGATGAATTATAGGAGAAGAGTTGATGCGCTTTCAAACATATGATTTGTTTTGACAATAATTGACAAACACAAATTTTATTTGTCATATTAAATAATTTTTTTATAATAATTTTGTGTTCCTACTCACCACAATGCATTATAAGTTGCTTTTTGTCAACCTATAAACATTTAAATAAGATCAGACATAAATTGTAACGAGTGTTCCGATTCACCCCTTTCTGCGGGGTGAATCGGAACACCATGAAAAAATTCAAAATAAATTAAAGTCCTAGTTTTTTCAACATTTTTTGGATCTATCCTCAAAGAAGTAGGCAAGACCCAAGTTTCAATGAGAAAAATATGTTCCTTAACGATCTTATTACAACCGATTTTTACTTTGAAAGTTGAGAAGTGTTCCGATTCACCCTATTTTACGGTACAAAATAAAAGTAAAATTCATGCACGGTCACATTTGTTCAAAAAACATAATTTACCTTGGTATGGTTTCACAACAGAATGTTCACGTTTTAAGTAATCATTGGTGTTCCATGCAGCAAAAGCGATAGAAATACATATAACATACAACACTAAACATGAGGAAAATAATTTTAAACAAACTTTCATGATGCCGGTAAGAACTATTTAACAAATACTGCAGTCAGAAATCCAAAATTCACAATAAAAATCGAAGTATGTTGTTACACGAAGATCAAATTAATTTCCTTTCCTCATTCACAAATCACAACATATCTTCATCACATAAGCGATAATGCAATTATTTTACACAAAAATTACAAACTGATATTTATTGTTAGTGGAAATGGAAAGAGACCCAAAAGACAGGTCCTAGATCAGCTAAAATCAAAAGCGCATTCACCAATCAGAATGCACCAAGAAGCATTAAGCTAGACATTTGATATATTTGTTCTCTCGGAAACGTCATTCTGGCAAAAATGGATAGATCGTCATGTGGGATACATGGTGTCCCTCTCCAAAAATAAGACTCAATCTTTTAAAATGAATAAATCGAACACATTATTCTCAGAGGACTGAAAACACATACATGTTTAACGAATAATAAATAAATTCAGAAAATGAATCTAGTTTGTTTTTTTCAGTTTTTAATACTTTTTGATATGGTAAAGAATTAAAGTTTTTCCATTCTTTGATTAGTTATGACTTATGAACTGTGTTTTGAATGGTTATATTGGAGTTTCTTTATCAACAGCTACACACAGGTTAAACTGCATAAAAATATAGAGAAAAAAATTTCCGTATTTTAAGAGCAGAATGCCTATCAGAAGGTCATTCTAAGAAAAACTGTCTTAAGTTAGAGTTTCGAATGAGGAGAAATGCGAAGAACTAACCCATACAGTCCAAAAATCTACACAAGACTGGCTGTCACAATTGCCGTCTTGTTTACTCGTTTTTTTTATCAGATATTGGAAAGCACCTGCAAAGGGAACCGATACCTCGACCTCTCATATACTAGAACATTTTTTTAAGTGCAGGGCTCATGTACGATACGAGCGGCAAGCGGTGAGCGACTGGAGATAGAGCAAGGGCGTGGGGCCGCTTATGTTAATGTTTACTTTGATCACAACGATAGTATGGGATCAGTCAGCCATAGGTGCCAGCTACACTGGAGCTTTGGGGCGATCACCTCCGTGCTTCCCCAACAGCAGGAGCAAAAGTATTATGTCGCCCACGCTCCCAAAATCTGTAAAAATGTGTTTTTCTTAAATAAAATGTTGAGTAAAAATGACATTTTATGAAGTGAAGAAAACCCCATAAAAATAGATAGTAAACACAATAGTCTCTCACGTGTTTGTGAGACGTGTGTGTGTGTCCACGTCCTCACCCGGAGAAAGCATTGAAATGGCTATATCACAAAATTCCTTCTGCACAATGATTTGACAACCCCCTTTATTTTTTTAGTTCTCTTTTTTACCTCAACCTGTTCCAGAGAGGTGGTTCTCTCACATATATACGTGGAGGCAGGTGCTAGTTCACAAAGTCCTTCCTTTCCACTCCCAGCCGGGAGTTCAACCAACCAAACACAATAGTTGTAAGCAAACCCCCCACCCCCCAATGAGAATCAAAATATAGCAGCTCTTTTGTGCAATTTCATAAAAATATCTACTTTCAAGTATAGTATGATATTGAAATTTGTAATGATGGGACAATTGGTATAGGCTCATTTTTTATTAATTATTATCCAGAATTATTAAAATTTAAGTTCTTCATTTTAGTGCAATATCATAAAAGTATATCTTTTAAAACAATGTATGATATTGAAATAGAAAATTTTATAATGGTGAATTAATTGATTTATATGCTTTAATTGATTATTGCTTTTTCATACAATGTTTCTGAACTAATTTTGTATAAATATTTTTGCTACATAAATCAAACAATTATTGAAAACTTATTGCGTGGTATAGAAATAAGTTTAACATAATAAGTAAGTAGATCATGAAAAAAGTAGTTTCAGAAAATCTTAAACAAATCTCTTCCCCCCTCCCCACCCCTTACATCGAGTTTATCCACCTAGTCTCGTCCCCGAGGTAAAAGTGAAAAGTTAGCGCCGATGAGGCCAGCTATAATAAACACGGCGAAACATATTACCGCTTCACCTTCATCATCCAATGGCGGATCCAGTCAGGGGGAGAGCGTCTCCTCTCCTCCTCAGGTTGAGTATTTTTTTTTTTTTTTTTTTTTACTACCCAGATAGCATGTAAGCTTACGAAAACCTTGTCATATGCTTGTCATTAGACTTGCAGTTCTAAGCTTGCCGAGTAACCCTCTAATAAAAGGGTTTGAAAAGGGCAGCCGTGAAAATCTTGGAAAGTAACACCTTTCGAAAAGGATATGTAAAGGGTCGAATTCCAGGGCATCAGCAACCCCCCCCTTTTCGAAAGGGTAGGTAAAGGGTCGAATTCCAAAGGCTGCAGTCTTTCCCGTCTAATAAAAGGGTTTGAAAAGGGCAGCCGTGAAAAGCTTGGAAAGTAACACCTTTCGAAAAGGATATGTAAAGGGTCGAATTCCAGGGCATCAGCAACCCCCCTTTTCGAAAGGGTAGGTAAAGGGTCGAATTCCAAAGGCTGCAGTCTTTCCCCTCTCCTTGCCGCAGATCAGATAAGATCTCCCCCGTAAAACGTGTGTGACTATATAGACGTATCTTGCAACCGGTTTTGAGTTTGGCATTCGAATGTTGGTTAAAGAGCTTGACCAAAAGCTTGACGGACACGGAAGATGAAATACTTTCATCTTTAATTCCCGCTGTAAAAACCGGTACGTACGTTGTTTTATAATTAATTAATTTTTTATCAATCTGCAATAATATTATTAAAACGGAAGAGTTGGAACGTTTTATCAAATTCTTAAAGAAATAGGCTTAATTAGTTGTTGACACATAGTAACGCAGCCTAGAAAACATTAACAATTTTTTCATAGACAAGTAACTTTTTTGTTTCTTCGAAAAGTTTTATGGGCCGAAAAAAAATCAGCTATTTTTGTGGCGAAAAGTTATTGAATTGCGTTGGGGTAGAATTTTTTAAATAGTACATGCTTTGTTATAAACAATAGCTTAATTCCATAATTCACTCTGAGCGTAATTTTTACCTCGTAACACGTTTTTACGATACTACAATTTATAAATCTGTACTTAAGATAAACTACCAGGAGTGCAATGTTAAACACTAAATTGCATTTATGGGATCCCGCATTTTATGATAGTTTACTTCTGAGGTACAGAAATGTTCCTTATGTGCTGTAAGTTTAGCATAATGAAATGAAATTTAGCCGTGTTTCACCAACATTCCCTTAAATACAGACAGGGCAGCCGACAGGATTTTCGGCCCCTATGCAAATGTAACTCGGGCCCAATTACCCTCCCTCGCCCATATACACATATTAGCGTCGATACTAAAAAGATAATATCTCCACAGTTATTATAACCACATGCATTCAGGACATTTAACCTAAGAATAAGATGAAGCAATAAATGATTATACATTTTTTCATTGTTTGGGTAAACAAATACTAAACTTGCTGCGTATTCTCAAACCAGAAATATAGAGAAAACGAGAAAAAACAAAGATAAATTAGAGGAGTAAGATGAACTGATAGCACTGTTCTCAAATACCAACTTAAAGTTAGCGGCCCCCTGGTACCTTCCCAGTCAAAATACAGAGCAATCAGAATGCGCTATATGAGTGCGTCCATGATGCGTCACAATTCCAATTGCATCGAGCTTTTGTTGACGTTCGTTGTTCTCTTGTCTCCGACTGAGGTAGACGGCAAATTTTGCTGTAAAATTTTACGCATGCGCGTCTTGTTAAAACGACCTTTGCTTTTTATACACTTGATTGGAAAAACCCGAGTTCGATTTCATCCAAAACGAAGAAAAAAATTGATGTGAAAAATCGAGAATTTAAAAAAGAATGAACTAAATCGTATGCGTTAATTAACACCAAATTTGGACAGCTGACTTGTCTCATTCAGGCCCGTAGCCAGCCAAAGTTTGTAGGACGGGCAAAAATTTTCCCAGGAGGGGCAGAAATATAAATTATTTAATTGGTTTTCAATTAATTTTTACAATTGAAATTTTTACAATTATTACAAATTTATACAATTTTTACAATTCGTAAAAGAGTATTTATCAGAGCACTTTGTGAAGAACATATACAAAAAAATATTTAAAAAAAGAAACATTGTTAATGTATTTTTGATGTAATTTTATTTTTATTAATTCTTTTAAAGATTCTACACCAGAAATTTTTTTGATAAAAACAAAACTTTCAATTAAAAATATTTTAAAGCATATTTAATACAATTCTATTTCTTTAAAATATTCTATGCTTGTCCATCTCTTAATTTTTCACACATTTCAACTTAAGAATATCTACTTTAAAAATAATTACAAATATAAAAATTAGTAAAAGTTACTTTTACATAAAAAGTTTTTTTAACATAAAAAGTTTTTTCGAAGTTCTGTTCTTACATTTCTATTTAAAAATATATATTGTTAAACAAATTACATTTTTCTATCATTGGTCTTGTGGAACAGCTACATAACTCTTTAACAAACTTTTCATTTAAGAAATTCTTTCAGTAATAAAAAGTTATTTACATTTTTATATAAAAACTATATCTTTAATATATATATATATATATATATATATATATATATATATATATATATATATATATATATATATATATATATATATATATATATATATATATATATATATATATATATATATATATATATATATATATATATATATATATATATATATATATATATATATATATATATATACACATTACTAATAGAATTGCATTTTCCTTTATTTTCTCCTATCATTTTCAATACTCTGAAAAATTTATCAGATACTATTAGAATATAAAAACCCTTTTTCTATTTATTTGCATATTTTATTAATTATAATATAAAATAATAGAAATTCATTTTTCTATTCTTGGTCTTATATTAAACATTTTGAAACTTTTTAAAATACATAGCGTAACAAAAAAATCTAAAATAAAATGATAAATGTTAGTATAATAGCAATTTCCTATCTTTACACCATATTAAACAATTTCAAAACTCTTATCTCTACTTCAAATGCCCAAAACACTAGATTTGCCATCCTTTCGTGGCCCATTGACATTCTTTAGGGACAATTTATGGCCGTCAAAGTGGAAAAGGTAGATTCGCAAGTTGCTGTGCTACAACCGAAGGTATCAACAGCAGCAAAATGTTCGTTTCTATTCAATCATAGATATAAAGGTTTACAAATGATTGGGATAAAATTTTCCAGGACAGGCGAAGATTTTTCCAGGTCTTGCCCCACTCTGGCTACAGGCCTGGTCTCATCTGCCATGATTTTTATACTATAAAAATGTTCGTTGTTAAAAACTCGTATTTCCGCTCTTTAAATGTACTGCGATTCTGATGATTGTTGAATGTTTGGCTCTTTGCACAGAAACGTCTGCCGAACCCTGGTAAATGTAAAAAAGGTTTTGGTAATAGAAATAGTACACCAGCGTTAATTGGGTGCTCTCATGATAGGTTTTGGCTTTATAAAATACTGTGATACAGCCTCTAAAAAAAATTATCTCAATAATATTCATTTCTAAACATTAAAATACAAGAATTAAAATAAATTATTGTTTTAATTTTTTCGTTTCAATAAAAGTTAAAATGTCCTTATGTGTACTGATTTTTAAGAAAATAGTTTGTTAAAACATCTTGTGAAATGCATATCGGCTTCCATTTATTTATTCCTAGTAAGAGGTTACATTTTTCGAAAGCTATTTTATTGGCTTATTTAGGTAGAAAAATGAAGAGGCAAACTCCCATACGCTAGAAAATATTTCCAACTGGTAGTTTTTGTAAGAAAGAAAAGCAACGAACAGACATTTTGGAAACTTTCGAAAATAGCATTTTAGATTATGTGACCTTTATTTAAACAGTTTAAGGTCTCAATTAAATTCATTTCATGGTATTCGAGGTTATTGCATATTCAACATAATAGGCCAAGAAATACATATAAACTTATAAATCAGCATACTAAAATATCGTATTTTCTAGACAAACTAGAAAGGATAGGACAAAAACAATATAAAGATTTTTTTTTTTAAAGTTTTAAATTATAAAATAAAATTTCAATTATAAAAGTTTGCTGTCGATTAATCGAGTACTACAATTTTACAGAATTTTCTGATATTTTAGAAAAACTTATTAAATAACTAAGGATTATTAGATAATTTTTATCTCAAGGCAAAATTTTCAAACAAATCAATGTATTGGATTTCAAAACAATTACGTATTTACCATTTTAACAATTTTACGGACATTTTTAAAAAAAGCAGTATAAAAAAAAAAAAAATCTTTCTTTCTCCCCTTCCCCCCCCCCCCCCCCAATAGTATTACTTAAGGGTAAAATAATCAAAAGGGTAAAATAATATCATAAGGGTCTAACATTTTACAAAACGTTGCCTGCAAATTGAACCAGGTAGTTCTCAAATATTAAAAAATTTCTACATAAATTACAAACACAATAAATTAATAATCATTTTAGATATGCATTAATTTCTGGTGATACGTTCTTACATAAGTAATGAATTTATCATTTCCTTATTGCTTGGTTGTTTTCAGATTATCTGGCGCCTTCAGCAACACGAGGGCTATAATGCGCCGAAACATTCGTCATTAGACAAGCCAACATACATTTACCAACACCCATGCCTAACACGGGACTCAAACAAGCAGCCTCGCGGTCTATAAGCTTGCACTCTAAACACTATACCGTTTGGTCGGCCATTTCCTTTTTAAATCAATGAATAATATAAATACCATTTACCCAAATAACAAATGCTTTTGAGAATGTAAACTTGGTATTTTGAAAAATAATTATTTAAACTTTAAATAAATAAATCTTTAAACAAATTACTTTTATTGGTATCGATAGCTAGCTTTTGAAATTAGTTTTAAAAAAATTCAATTTTAAATGTATAAATTCTAAATCTTGACACACATACTAAAATTAAATGTTACTCTGAACTCATACATTCTTATCAATCGTATATTGCAAGCCCACTTTAAGGACACTCCGGTGCATCCCCAAGGCATGTCTGGTCCTTTGTCAAAGAGCAGACATGCAGCATGTGTGGCCAATTAACCAATTTCCCAAGGCTATAACGCTGTTGTATGGTATTGACAGATACACCGAGCCCAACTGCTTCTTGTTTTGCGGGGCGGGGGTTAGAAATAGAGGAGGTGCTTTTCTCCATCTGAAGTTAAAAAAAAAAAAAATTCGGTACCTTTTGTCTTTTTGTTTTGTTGTATGGATCCAATAAATTTTAAAATTTTTTAGTAAAACAAGATATCGCGGGTTCTTCTTGACAAGCCCTTCTTTGTTTTTATTTAAATTTTATTTTAGTTACTGTGTTTTTAATTTTGGCGAATTTTCTAATCGCCAAATGTCCTATGCTACATCTGTTCCATGTTCCTTTCAAACTCTGTTTAAAATACATTTTCCAATATTTCTCAGAAAATTTGCATTCCACAACTCAAAAGATCTGACTGCAAAATGCTGAAACCCAACTCAAAGCTATCTCCTGAAGTTTAAGGTAAGCTTTTTTTTTTTTTACTTTTGTAATTTTTAATCAAATGTGCGTAGTGTTAAAAACAATGAATTCTTCTGCTAGTCGCTTTTTTGGTAACCTTGTTGACCAGCTCTTCAAGAACTACTTCATTATTTTCTGTTGTTTATTTTATTGCTTTTTCAAGTTTTTTTAGTATTATGGAGTGAAATTATAATTTTTCTAATGTTTATTTTTATTTAGTCACCATTTTTCCTAGTGTTTATTCGCTATTTTCTTGTAGAGCAGTCTCAAAGTTTAAAATTTTATTTTATTATTTCATTCGATTATTAATTTTTTGCAGTCACATTTTTGAATTGGAGGATCAGTACTTCTACTACACTTTTTTAGTAGTATTATAGTTACTCAATGTTTAGTTTTTTTCTTTGGTTTTCTGAAAGAAAAAATAGACTTTTGTCTGCTCTTGCCATATTCATGTAACGCCTTAAAAACTGAACATTTGATCATAATAAGAAAGAGGGTTGGGCAGCTAATATTAAAAAGTAATAAAACTAGTTATAAATTAAAAGTACTCACTTTTTAACAAAATGAAATTAAATTTAAAACTCCAGTGTTTCACAACTATTCTGTTAAGGTATTGAAAAACATATAATTTTACAATTCTACATTATAACGAAAAGAACATTTAATAAACATTAGTACTTTTTCTAAAACACAACTTAAGCATGTGTTATTAAAAAAACGTAAGCATGAATGTTATAAATAAAATCAATGTAAACACATAATACAAAAGATATCGCGGGTTCTTCTTGACAAGCCCTTCTTTGTTTTTATTTAAATTTTATTATAGTTACTGTGTTTTTAATTTTGGCGAATTTTCTAATCGCCAAATGTCCTAAGCTACATCTGTTCCAATATTCCTTTCAAACTCTGTTTAAAATACATTTTCCAATATTTCTCAGAAAATTTGCGTTCCACAACTCAAAAGATCTGACTGCAAAATGCTGAAACACAACTCAAAGCTATCTCCTGAAGTTTGAGGTAAGCTTTTTTTTTACTTCTGTAATTTTTAATCAAATGTGCGTAGTGTTAAAAACAATGAATCCTTCTGCTAGTCGCTTTCCTGGTAACCTTGTTGACCAGCTCTTCAAGAACTACTTCATTATTTTCTGTTGTTTATTTTATTACTTTTTCATGTTTTTTTAGTATTATGAAGTGAAATTATAATTTTTCTAATGTTTATTTTTATTTAGTCACCATTTTTTTTAGTGTGTTTATAGGCTATTTTCTTGTAGAGCAGTCTCAATCTTTAAAATTTTATTTTATTATTTCCTTTGATTATTAATTTTTTGCAGTCACATTTTAGAATTGGAGGATCAGTACTTCTACTACACTTTTTTAGTAGTATTATAGTTACTCACTATTTAGTTTTTTTCTTTGGTTTTCTGAAAGAAAAAAAAGACTTTTGTCTGCTCTTGCCATATTCATGTAACGCCTTAAAAAACTGAACATTTGATCATAATAGGAAAGAGGGTTGGGCAGCTAATATTAAAAAATAATAAAACTAGTTATAAATTAAAATTACTCACTTTTTAACATAATGAAAGGAAATTTAAAACTGCAGTGTTTCACAACTATTCTGTTAATGTATTGAAAAACAAATAATCTTACAATTCTACATTATAACGAAAAGAACATTTAATAAACATTAGTGCCATTTCTAAAACACAACTTAAGCATGTGTTATTAAAAAAACGTAAGCATGAATGTTATAAATAAAATCAATGTAAACACATAATACAAACAACGCAAGAAGTAACATGTTAAAAAATCAACGCTGGTGTATACAGTGAAATTTATTAAATGTTAAATATTGTTATGATATAATGTAAACACTGTTTATTGGTGTATTCTAAATCCCCTAAACAAGACAATTTCATTGGCTAACGAAACCAAATTTTTATGTTGTTGTGAATTGACAAAAAGTGCCAGTCTGTTCAACCTTGTTTTGCTCATAGAATTTCTTAATATGATGTTAATGATCACAAAGTTGAATGCTCAGAAGTTTCAATTGAAACTGGTAAAATACATTTTTTTTTTTAATAAGTGACGTATATTCGGAAATATGTCTACAGAACATTCTGCGAAAGCATCAAGAAAACCTTTCTACAGGGTTACTACAAAAGAATCATTCATTTTCAAAACAAGATTTATTCAAAAGTATTATACTTTTGAATAAATCGGGTAAACTTGAGCACCACCTGGAGCATAAAACTTAAATATTTTGCGGTTGTTTTCTTGTACCAATCATATTTGTAAGTATAATACTTTTGAATAAGTCGGGTTTTGAAAATGAATGATTCTTTTCTAGTAACCCTGTATTTTGTTTTCCATATTTCCTAATCTGCTTCGATGATGTTTTGAAAACCAAGAAAACCTCTTTCATAAAATTTTACCAGATTTTCTATGGCAGATTTGTATTATTGGTATCAGGAAGGAGAAGTCTTTGTGTCTACGCATGCTCTTTCAGGGAACCAGTAAGTTTTCTCTGCTCTGACCATCTGAAGGACGTCATGACCCCAGCATATAGAAATGAGAAAGAAATGTAAAATCGGAAGAGTTTGAAATGAAATAGATGTGCTTGTATTTTTGTGTTCATTTCTTGTTGTTATAATTATTTTGAAAAAATGACTGACTCGAAAAGTTAGTTAAATGAGGATATTAAGTATTAACTATTTACAAAATTTTTTACATTACACTTGAAAATATAATTTTTCTCAATTTTCAGGGAGCTGTAGCCCTATCAGCCTCCTCCCTGTATACGCCACGGACTTCATATGCTAAGCAATCCTACGTAAGTAGAATCCTTTATTTGTTCTGATCTTCAATACCAAATTATTAATCGTGGTGAATCAGGGAGTGTTAAATTTTTATCGAGCGAGGGGAGTACTTTCATTTCACCTAAAATTATAAAATAGCATCTAAGAAAAATCGAATATTTCAATAACGTACGTATTAGAGGCATTAAAGTTTCAATAAAGGATGTATTTTGAATTCTTTAAATTAACTTCGATTTTGTGTGAGTGTCGATTGAGTGCAAGTCTGCGGATGCTTAATTAACCCACCTTGCCGTCATCCAAGCGGGCTGAAAGTTGGTAGATAGATTCGATGTCGATGGCAATACATTCTTTCACATTTTGGGGCTGTTATTGTCACTAAAAAGTTACTTATACGGAATACTAATAAACTAACTTGCCTTCATCCAATCGCGCTAAAATAGCAGTAAGCCGATCATTGTTGAAACTCTTTGATATTGCCAAAATTTTTTTTAAATAAATAAATAATAAAATTGTTTTAATCAAAATAAAAAAGAAAAAGATGTTTGGATGTGAATGCATAAATGCACGTTCATTTCTAATAAATACATTTTGAAACGTAGTTTGCAACACATTTTGCTGATATAAATGTGTTTGATATTTAAAATTAGATACAAGCACCAAGCACACGCTGTTAACAGAATCGGCGCTGTGTTAATGAATATAAAAATTGGCGATGTATATAAAGGATTAATATTTAAAACTTTGTTTTCATGGGTTATATAATTATGTCTCGCGAAAAAAAAAAAGAAGAATAACGTCATTTGAAAATGAGTCAAAAATTCACAAATATTTGAGTTCGCAGCTGTATGCGACTAAAACAATTTATAGAGGGATCTGTCTTGACGAAATAATTAATTTCTTCAAGAAGTTTAGCTAAATATTATAATTTTATTTAACAATATCAATAGCATGGTTTATTTCATATGTATTTAAAGTTTTGCGAACCAAAACGCAAATTATTTTGTAAAACTTGGCAATTCTCTAGTAAAAGTTCTCGCGCGGAAAGAGTTTCTACTAAATGTCCCATGCAATAGAAAGAAAAAAAAAAATTCGCCACAAGACTCTGCTTCTCGGAGTTGACAGGAGTGAACTGCCCCCTATAAATCAACACCACAGGAGGTGAGGAAGCTGACCAGACCCCCCAAACCTCGAAGATCGCAAAACGCTCGAAACCGCCCTAGAACCCTCTGCAGAACAAATAGTTCTCGGGCGCTGTAGGTTTCAGGGGGTTAAGATTATTTTAACACGTATTTGTGGAAAGCAAAATTAGAAAGCCAAAACTATTTATGTTGAAACTTTCAAAGCTCTAGGCCTATTAGAAGTCGCTTTTTGTTAAAAAAAAAAAATAATAATTCAAAGAATCAATCGAAATTCAAATTAAAATGTTAACATTCTGTTTGTCAATAGTCCAATTAGAATGCCAAAACTACTTGTATTGAAAATTTCAGAACTGTAGCCCAAATAGAAATCGTTTTGTAAAATATTTTTTAATTAATTAAAAAAGAACTAAATAAAAATGTAAAATTATGTTTTTCAAACGTCCAATTAGGAGGGCACAACTACTTATGTTGAAAATTTCAGAGCTGCAGCTCTATTAGATATCGTTTTGTTAAATATATATTAATAAATTTAAAAAAAAAAAAAAATAATAATAAAAAAGGAACTAAATAAAAATTTGAAACTCTGTTTTTCAAAAAAAGGCCAAATAAAAGACAAAACTACTTATGTTGAAAATTTCAGAGCTGTAGCAATATTGGATATCATTTTGTAGAATAGTTATTAATTAATTAAAAAGAATTAAATAAAAATTTAAAATTTCGTTTTTTAAAAGTCCAATTAGAAGGCTAAATCTACTTATGTTGAAAATTTCAGAGCTTAGCTCTATTAGAAACCGTTTTGTAAAATATTTATTAATTAATTAAAGAAAAAACTAACAACAAATTTAAAATTCTTTTTTTCAAGAGTTCAATAAGAAGGCCAAAATTACTTATGTTGAAAATTTCAGAGCTGTATCTCTATTTGAAGTCACTTTGTAAAATAAAAGTTAGTTAAAATATTAATTAAAAAAGAACTAATTAAAATTTTACATTCTGTTTGACATTCATAAAATTAGAAGGTCAAAACTTCTTGTGTTGAAAATTTCAGAGCTCTACTCCAATTTTAAGTAGGTTTCTATAACAGATCCACAAACAGACAGACACACAGCTTGTTTTATTATTATAGATTTTAAATTTGTTTATTTTTTTCAGATAGAAATGAATGGTATTCCCTTTAGTTTTCCTCAAGAATCTTCCAGAAACTTCTTGTCAGATGCAGCAAAAAAATGAAGAAATATTTGTAGTATATATTTAAAATCATGTTTAAATTATATTCTTTGTATAAAATGAAAAAGCAACTCATTTGTGTTTGTTTACTTCAAAATAAAGAATTATCTAAAAAAGAATTATCAGTAAAAATGCATTTTTAGTTGTATATGTTTCTAATAATAAAACTATAAGTAGCTTGGATTAACCCTTTAAAACAAATTTTAATGCAATTTAAATTGTCTAACGCAACCTACTAAGATCTCAATGCATTTTTTTAATAATATATACATAATTTTTTATTGAATTTTGAATCTTTATTTTTTTTTAAATTCTTTACAAAAAAAAAGTAAATTATGTTTATTATTCTAGTAAGTTCTACCTAGCAAATAAATTAAAATTTATCAATAAATTGGGTTATGATTGATACCATTAAAGGCAAATTGTAATTAAATTCCTATAGAATAAATATTAATTTTTCATTAGCCACTAAATTTAAAGCATTTTCAGACAATATTGGAACTCTCCCAATTAAGTGTTTCTTTTTGAACACAAAAGATAAATGATACTTTATAAAGGAAAGTTTTTGCAACCTTTCCTATATCTACAGGGTGGGAACCTCAGAGTGAAAAGGTTTACACACCCTTTACAGTGAAAACATTTTGGCAAGCCTATTATGAAAAGGCTTATACAACCCTTACGGCAAAAACCGTGTGGCAGGCTTATCACGAAAAGGTTTACACACCCTTTACGGCGAAAACCTTGTGGCAAGCTCATCCCGAAAAGGTTTACATACCCTTTACGGCGAAAGCCTTGTGGCAAGGGGGGTCATGAAATGGTTACCAAAAGCTTGACGTCTGGAGACTAGGACCCTTTCTTCAAGGTTTTATGATGGTTACTCCCTTGTCATCTGAACCTTACTCCCTTTTCGCTTGAGAGGTTTAGACAAGGGTTTTAAAAGGATAAAATGCTATCTGGGTATTTACAAAAAGAAAATCATTTTTTTTTTTTCAATAAGTTCACGCAACAAACATTTTTCGACCTTCATCTAATTTCCAAAAAAAGCTTATTTTTGGATCAAGGTTCATTTTATAACTTTCTCCATTTCCATTCAAATGGACATTGGAAGACTGTACAAGTATTCAACCCCCCCCCCCCCTTCGAACTTGAAGACATCTTCACGACATTTTAAAACACATATCTTTCTGTTAAAAGTATCCTGAAATAGCATTATCAATAAATATTCTTCCCGTCCTCCTGGACCCCTGATACCCGATCCCTTTTTTCTCGGGTGGGAGGAAGAGATTTTGACTCTCACATACGTAATGTCCAACGCCAGCCAGGCGAAAAAAGAGAATAACGAGAGATCTACTATTTAGGTCAGGGCTGCCAATTCTCAAAAAGCGAGAATCGCCAACAGCCCATTAAAAAATCGCCAAAAATCGCCAGATCTCAAAATCAAGAAAATAGCAAAATATCGCCAAATGGGAAAATATACTGTCAAAAACCAAATTATCTTAGTAAAAAGATGTTTTTATCAATAATATTGCTTGTCCAACCGTGCTTCAAAATATACAATGGTGGAAATTAATTTTGAAGCACTTCTTCTGCGTAGAGCGAAAAAATAAATAATCTGTAGCGAACGGGCTTAACAGCCCGTCATATTGCGCAACCGCTTGGACGTCACAGTACCCTGATTTATCTTTGCGTCCAACTTCACTTCATTGCACTTGAACGGACTAGGTGAAGCTGCGTGAACAGCTGAACATACACTCTCTTCTGTGAATACAACTAAGGACGAACACTTTGAATCCCCTCTACCTTTTTCAGTTATGTACTATCTCTACTCTAGTGTCCTCTTCATCTATATTGTGGATTACACTTAATTTTATCTCTCATCTCTTTTGTTATGTGTTAAGTTTAATAAATATAATTTTCTGTTAAGCGTCGTTTTGGGCAAGACGCCAAAGAGGTAACCAGACATCGAACACGCCCCGTAATCCTGTGCATCCGTGTTTAATATTAAATTTTGATAACCTATCTTATGCTTCAATAGAACACCATCTAATAATGCACCCAGCCCAATGGATAATTACAATTTTTTTTTGCTGCCGATGTCACCGTTGGTGAGCACGGTATATAACACGTGGGGAGTTTGATCTGACTTGTTATTCCAGCCAATGCTTTACTTTAGCGTCGTATTTTGTTTCCTATTGCGTTTTTTTTTTTTTTTCCATTTTGTGCTCATTCTGTTTTAGTATTTCTCATTTAAAAATATGTCAACCGATAACCATGTGACCTCAAGTATCGCTCGAGCTAGCGTGAAGCCACCGACATTTTGGAAGCCAAATCCAACGCTTTGGTTTGCGCAAATCGAAGCTCAATTTGAAATTTCCGGTATAACAGCAGACGATAATAAATTTAATCATGTCATTGCAGCAGTTGAATCTGGCATACTAAACTCTGTTCATGATTTAATACTTAACCGCCCGATGACGGAAATAAATACACCGAATTAAAGTCTTGGCTTATCGCGATACATTCAGAGAGTCAGGAGGCAAAAATTCGCACCCTCTGCTTCAAGTCCGTGAACTTGGCAATCACCGCCCTTCCCAACTACTTACACTTATGCGTTAACTCGAGGTACGGCTGTAGGAGAACCTCTTCTAAAATCGCTTTGGATTTCGTGTTTACCTACCACAACACAAAGCATTTTAGAAGCACTCATCGAAGACTTGACCAACCTTGAGGCAATAGCAGATAAAATTTCCAATCTAATAATCCTGTTGATCCTTCCGTCAACTCCTACTTTTGAGCAGCAGGTCGCCGCTCTATCAAAACAGATGAGCGATCTGTCCCATAAACTCGTACGTCGCGAGCGCTCGCTCGAAAGGTACGATTACAGACTTCGACCCTGTAGTCTGTTCCGCGGATGCCCTTGTCGGTTCAAATAGCCAGAAAATGGATTATGCTTCTACCACACTAACTTTGGCGTACGCGCTCGGAGATGCCCATCTCCTTGTTTTTTCCATTCGGAAAACTAAATAGGCGATCGCTCATGGGCCTAAATGGCGACCGCCTTCTTTACCGAATTGTTTTGGCCGATCCTTCTACAAAAAAACAACAATTTCTTATTGATACTGGAGCGGATATTTCGGTACTCCCAAAACACCTTTTCCTTTAAGCTCAAATAGCAGGGAATTTAGTTCTTTTTGCAGCCAATATAAACAAAATACGCACGTATGGAACTAAACTTTTGAAAGCCGACCTAAATTTACGCCGCGCATTTACTTGGTCCTTTGTCATTGCTGATGTTAAGCAAGCGATCCTGGGAAGTGATTTCTTGACTTATTTCAACCTCCTCGTTGATGCAAGGAACAAATGTCTCGTGGACAACGAAACTAAATTGTCTTCTATGGGCAAAATTCTTACTGTTAATTCACTCGAGACCAACATCACCCTTCTGTTAGGCAAATCGAAATTTGAAGCTCTTTTATAAGAATATCCCGAAATAGACAACCCATCTTCTCCTCTCACAGCGCAATCTTTAGCAGTTTATCACCACACTGAAACTATGGAACCGCCTGTTTTCTATAAAACTCGACTCTTATCTCCTAAAAGCCGCCTGCCAGGAATTTGAGTTCCTTCTTGCTCAAGGTATCATCAGGCCGTCCAAAAGCCCTTGGACCAGCCCCCTTCACATGGCTCAAAAGTCTAATGGAGATTGGCACCCTTGTGATGATTACCGCCGTCTTAATGCTGCTACCATACCTGATCGCTATCCCGTACCCCATATATACGCCTTCACTCAAAACTTTTCGGATATGAACATGTTCTCAATCCTCGACCTGGAGAGAGCATATCACCAGATACCAGTGAATCCGGAAGACATATCCAAAACGGCCGTGACGACTCCTTTTGGCTTATATCAATTTATAAAAATGTCTTTCGGTTTAAGAAACGCAGGACAAACCTTTCAACGATTCATCCACGAGGTTTAGTACCGTCTAGATTTTTGCATACCATACTTTGATGACGTTCTTATCGTATCCATTTAACGAAGAACATCTAAAACACCTCCACTTGGTCTTCGATTATCTAAAACACAATGCCCTAAAACTCCCCCCATCTCAACAAGGGAAAACTTTCGGTTGCCTTGGGTTGTATGATTGCACCTGCTGAAGTAAAACCACTCCCATGCAATGTCGGAGCCATATTAAACTTCCCACAACCTTAAACCATTTCTGAATTGAGCCGTTTTCTTGCAATGCTTAACTTCTATAGACGATTCATTTCTAACGCCGCGAAAACTAGAGGTCGGCGATATATAGATACGATATTTTTACAAAAATATCGATACAAGTCACCGATATATCGATATTTTTGTCTATGCAACGAAAATAGTATCGATATTTATTTGATCGATATTTCCGACCTCTAGCGAAAACACAAGCTCCTTTAAACGAATATCTAAAAGGCTCAAAAAGAAACGACAACCGCACTGTCCTGTGAACAGAAGATTCAGTGCAAGCGTTTGAAAAGTCAAAATCCGATCTTGCCAAAGCAACGACTTTAGTAAATTTTTCTAGTCAGGACCCCCTTTGCATGATGGCTGACGCATCCGATTCGGCTATCGGTGGTGTCCTAAACACCCACCAGTCTGATAGCACACGTCCTGTAGCTTTTTACTCACGAAAATTGAGCCCACAAGAACAAAAATACAGTGCATACGATCGCGAACTTTTGGCTGTTTATTCCACCATTAAGCACTTCCAATATTTTGTAGAGTGTCGCGGATTTATAATTTTCACTGATCACCGTCCTCTCATTTTCGCTTTTACAAAGAAATCCGACTCCTGCGTTCCACGGCAACTCAAGCAGCTAGACTTTATAGCACAATTTTCCACAGATATCAGACATGTAACTGATAAGGACAATGTCGTTGCCGATGCACTTTAGCGTATAAACGCACTTCAGTTAACCTCAATCGACTACGAGATTTTCGCTCACTAACAGGAGTCTGATAAGAAATTACAGTCACTACTCGCCAACAGCTTTTCCTCACTGGTGTGGAAGAAAATCCAGTTTGGATCGAAAGTGCAGTTGTATTGTGATACATGCACTGGAAATTTGCGACCATACGTACCCATCAACTACCGACGACAGGTTTACCAGACTCTCCATGACTTGTACCATCTCGGCATTAGAGCGACACGTCGACTACTCAAAGAACGATTCGTCTGGCCATCCATCCTCACCGACGTCGCCAAGTAGACACGTGCTTGCATCTCATGTGAGAGAAGAGCCCTGTGCAACAGTTTCCAATTCCAGCTCGCCACTTCGACCACGTCTACATAGACCTGGTGAGTCCTCTACCACCTTTGGAGGGCCATAATTATTTGTTGACTTACGTCGACCGCTATACTAGGTGGCCGGAGGCCATACCTATCAGTGATGCCACAGCAGAGACAGTCGCCCGACACTTCGTAAGACACTGGATCGCCCGATTCGGTGTTCCATCAGTCATCACATTTGATCAAGGACGCCAATTCGAGTGCTGCCTGTTTTCTACGCTGGCTTCTCTGATGGGCATGAAGCAAACAAGAACCACCACATACCACCTCTGCCTTAACGGTCTTGTTGATATGTTCCATCTTAGAAGTAATATAATATTTCAGTTAAAAATCAGTGTCAAGAGTGCAATGGGAACATCTCAAATTTGCAAAACTGGCAGGGGTGGATCCTCTATTAAGGGAATGTTTAGCTACCTAGAGTTAGAAACTGGTTGCTTTGCCACTGTAACTGGTCTTTTGAGGAGAGGATGGGTGACGATGTGTGACAGAGGGTGGTTGCTGGATACCTCTACCTGTATGTAACTGAATAAACCTGGATGCGGATAGACAGGTCAGGTGGGAACAAATCAGTAGTGGCGCACTTGCAGAGGATTGGTCGACAGGGCCAGAGTGGTCTGCACCTTTGGGGTTGAACTGGCCCAAGACGGGTTGTGCAGAGTTGCCGCACTTGTGAAAGGTGGCGATTCTCACCAAGCCATTTACTGGGTGTCAGGATTGGTTCCTACATTTTGGTAGGGATAGCTTTGCGACAATGAGTCTTCACATTTGACTTCGGACAGGCCGAATGTCCACGATCAGGGTGGTTTACATCATTCTCATATGCCCCGTAACAACCATTCTGGGTAGATTAAGTGATTTTTTATGGCACAAGAGCATATGTTGGCTATGCAGCACCAAAACTATTCAGGGGCACCCTGTACTATTACATTATTTCAAAAATACTTTTAGAACAACAGGTATGGCTTCATATAAATACAGCTAATTTATTAATACAATATAATTTGCAATATTTATCTTCAGTTCCAAAACATGCTTTTAGACGATAGCATTATGTTCGGAAACTGTTTTTGGGCAAGAATTGGATCATCCTCAAAAGTAAAAGTTCTTACAATACTAAACGAGGTAACTGGTTTTGTCTTGCAATATTATCCATTAGCTGCAAGACCCCGCAATGTGGAGACCTGTTCTTGTCCCACCTTTTGATGCATTGCAAACCAGGTTTGCTGAAAGGTCCATTGCTATGCAAACCCAAGCTTGCCAAAGTTTCATTGCTACGCAGCTCAGGCTCGCTTCACTCACTGAGAAGTTTATTGGTATATAAGCAGACTCCCTTCACTTGCTGAATGTTTTTTGCAACATAAGCACAGGCTCACTAAAAGGTTCCCTTATTGTTAGAACCCTTCTCCCATCATAGGATATAAATTTTTCCTGTTAATACATAATACAATCCCCTTCACCCACCCATGAATTATTTTAAACCCTCATACATCCTCTTTAATTTCAGCATTTAATGCATATTGAAAGTCAGTTAAATTCTTTTTTTAAAAATACAATTCCAAAAATAAAATTTTAACATTCTATTAGTTAAACACAAAATCAGAAGGTCAAACCAACTTATTTAAAAAATTCAGACTTCTACACCTAAAATATAGCTTGATAAAAATAAGAAAATGAAATAAAATAAAAAGCATAATCCTTATCTCTTGTCTAATCCCCTCCTTTTGTGAGATCCATTCTCAGTTTACTGTGTTTGATGATGATAGAGTATAGGACAAAGGAGACAAAAAATTAAATTATTAAAAAAGCCTCAAGAATATTAAAAATTTAAGATTCAATTTGTGAAAATCAAAATTAGAAGTCAAAATTCTTTTTATTTTCAAATTTCAAACTTCTACATGCATTGGAAGTTATATAAACCCATACAAGACAAACATACAAACACAGATAGACTCTGCTTTGTTATTATAGATAAGCAAGATATTTTAGGCAGTACGCAAATTTAGTATTGAATCATCATCATATTTAATTTTTTAACCTTGCTTTTAGGCTGGGCTATTATAGATTTAATGTTGAAAATAATAAAAGTAGTAATTAATGTAATGTTAAAATTATTAATAAGAATATTACAATGGAAGGAGAGTTTCATTTGAAACTCAATATTTATTTGCATGCAAGTTAACATAGAAGTCAATATGGACACAGTCAAAATGGAATGGTTTAAATACATTTTATTTATGCAAGGAACTGTGAATAAATATACATCTCTTCCCTTTGGAATATATTGCTAAAGATGAAGAAACATATTTACAAAATGCATGTTTCAACAGAGTCTGTAAATGAGTTTTGTAACAAAACCCATTTTTGTTTGGAGCAACTGTTCTAACAAAGAGCACAAAGTTAATTCTATGAGAAATTAGGTATCAGTCAATTTTGACTGCACCGTATATTTTCCTAATAAAGAAATATGCTGCATAAAACCCAATTGTTCCAGTTAAAATCCAAAAAGTCAAAACCATCAAGCCTGTATATCCAAAATACAAAAGAGTAGGAATGAATTCTGTGATTTCCAACTGTAAATAAAAATGTAAAAGATTAGCATACGATTATAATCTTGAGAGTTGATTTCATAAAGAAGTTAAATATATTCTTGGGTTAAAATATAGCTTTTTATTTATTTTATTTGTATATAGCTAAATTATAACTTTTTTTGTAGTGAAATGGTAGAAAGATTTTATTACAAAGAAATAAAGTTGAAAATTCTTGAATGTAATGTTTAGTACAACATTGTATGCAAATTCTATTCATATATATATATTTTTTTATTCGAACAATCCTGTTGGGCATTGAGTTTCTTTTTTATCTTAAAATTGGTATTCTTCAGGAATATAAAACTACTTTTCGATAAAAAATTTAATGACATCAAAACTATCCCACTTCTAAAAATGGTTAATAAGAAGGCTTTTCAATGGGACACTGTTTTGCATTTATGTCTTAAATGAGGGAAAACTAAGAAAACTTCAACCAGACAGCTGACAACCAATAAAAGACTGTTCTAATCAGAGCTGTGTCTACTAAATTTGAAATGAGGGACAAAAAAGTGATGTTGAGGTTTGATCTCAAGGCTACAATTCAATTTATGAAACAAATTAAGTTACATGATAAATACTTGATATTAGCAACAGTAAATCTATAGCAGTTTTATTATCATCAAAAGCATTTCTTGCTTAAATTACAAAGCTATTTTAAAAAAAATGTAATGATTCAAGGGTTAAAAATTTTTCAGATTCTTGGTGTGAAATTATGAGCATCACTTATTACATGACCTTATAAAGGCTTTCTAAAAAATATGAAATTTCTTTCAAACCCATATTATGTCATCTGCCTAAATGATTTCCTAACTGCAAGTCTAAAGCATCAAGCTACCTCTGGTATTGTATAAAGTATACATAGAATAAGTATGTAAAGCAAATAGGTAAATAATGTAGCAGGTTCACACATACACTTCTGAAGAATAGAGAGGCTTTACATTTAGAGTAAAAAAAAAAAAAAAAAAAAGACGAAAATACGGAAAACACAACCATGCACTGTCGCCCATTTCATGAGACATTAAGTGAACTTATAACTCCTCTAACTATTTAGCGCATTTGGAATTGTTCTTAAATACAGATGTGTTCTCAACAGCAAGGCAGTACCTGAAGCATGTTGCAGCTATTGTAAAAAATTCAGTTTCCGTGTAAGGCATTTTATTTGAAAAAAATTGGAATGCTGGCTATTTTTTATGTTCCAAGAATGTTTCCAATGAATACCAAGTTTAATCAATTTTCAATGAATTGTTAAGAGAATAATGCATTACTAAAAATTGAACGATTCAAAGTTAAAAGGAATAGCTAGAGAATAGGTGGTCAAACAATTAATATTTATAATACTTTTGGTTTTCAATAACAATTTGTTACAGGCTCAAACATAAATATTTTGTACATTTAAAACTATATCATTATTAAATTAATAATTTAGTTGAAACTTTCTTGAAAATTGTTTTTTTCTATTCAGTGGTTGTTACAATTTTATTGAATTTATAAAAACTAGTTAATGCAACATCCCTTTATTTCCCGGGTGCTTTCAATATAATATTGAGACAATCCCCACAGTTTCTTTCATTTGTAAAATTGTTCATCATTATTTAGTGAAAATTAGGATTTAGGGCAAATATGCTAAATCAAATGAAGCTGTCAAAAATAGGGTTCTGTAAAGCAATTTCAAGAGTAGCGGCATAATTAAAATAATAAATCGATCATTAAAAATATTTTTTTAATTAACTATAGAAAATAGTATATGGGTGTCAATTTATTCCACTTACTTTAGTAAGAAAATAAAATACTGAGTAGGCAAAGACATAAACTGCAGATCCACCAGATACCATAATTGACCTCCACCACCAATGATAATCCTAAAACGAAAAGTTTTATGTAACACATTCATGTTTTTGCTCACATAATAGTAATAAATTTTATTGACTAGTTCAATGAATTCTATTGATTCAATACCAATTTTTTCCATTAGTAAGTAAATTGGTTTTTGCACTGTGACTCACATTGTCTTTTATTAAATAAATTTAAATGCCCAGTCAACAAAACTTTACCTTCATTATTACATCTGATATTTTCTAAATAAATTCGAATAAAAAAAGAAAAGAAAAAACGTAAAATTTATTATCAGTTAACAGTATTTTAGAATGTAACCTTAACATTTCTTTTAGTAAATATATAAAATAATGTAGTTTCAAAAGCCAATTTGTAAAATCAGTTATTAGATTTCTGTACATACTTCCTTGGATGATTGAGAAAAATAAATGCCCAACAAAAGTGTCAACATGATTGAGAAAAACTTATACAAGTCAGATCAAATCCAGAAGAATACTATGGTATTGCAGTATGATGATCTGATTTTTTACAGGTGTACCATGTGACAATATTACTAGTTGTTAAAAATTAAGGGTAGAATTTATTTTAATATTTCACAAACAAATAAACAAAAAAATTCAATACTAACTTCACCGCAAAGTTGAAAATACACCATGACAATCGATATCTGTGAGCAAGAAATGACAAGAATGATAAAAACTAGGAATAGAAACCCAAACAAGTAGTAAAACTGGTTTTCCCATATAGCCTAAAAAGCAAAATATATGTAAGCTTACAAGTAAAAATTAAGTAATATAGAATATTTTTGCCGTAATGTTTTTAAAAAGGAATTTTTTAACTTACTGTAAAAATAAAGAATAGTTCAATGAACATAGCACCAAATGGAAGAATACCAGCCATTAGTGTACTGTAAAAAAAAAAAAGAGAAGCATTCTGAATAATTGGAACAAAAACAGATAAGTGCAATAATATGTTACTGACTCAATGCAGATAAAAATCTTAAAATAAATCAAAGTTATCTAGCTGTATAGGGTTGAAATATTATTCTTAAAAAAGAAAAAAATTAAATGTTTATTAGGATCTTAATCAGAGAAAAAAAATCAGTATAAAAAAAATTATTTTTTTGTGTGAAGTTTTTCCATATATTTTAAGACATTCAGATGAAAACTATGTATAAAACTATATCTTTTCAATCATCACTGTTGCTTTCCAGAAATTAAATATAGTGGAGCACTGATTCTAAAGAAGAACTGACTTTATCAGTTTTAAAATAATCTGTACATCTTTACTTGGAAGAAAAACTCATCTTTCTCTTTATCTATTAAATACTTCCAAATTATAAAAGTTAAAATAAGAGCATATCAGTTTCCCACAAACGAGTCTAAATTATTTATATTACGGTTCAAAATTTGAATACAAGGCAGTTTACCTAGTAAGAAAGATATTAGAATTTGTCAGAATTGTAATATAATGCAGAATATTTCTTTATAGTACAAGACATATTTGGTTTTAAAAAATAATATTGAACATTAATTTGTTTTTCTCAGAAAATAGTTGACATTTTTTTATTAGGTTTAAGAGATTACTACTCTGTTCTAAAGTACTGAAATTTGAATTTTTAAAAGTTGCACCTTCTTCTCCCCCTTTCATTATGAAATAATTCCCAATCACCTCACATTACTTAATTTAATAAACATACATAATACACATCCCCAAGAAAAGAAAATCTAAGTTTCTTACAATGTTTTTGAGCTTAATACTTAATCACATTTTAAAAGTTATTTCTAAGTTGTTAAAATCAAAGCACGTCCAAAATTAACTGTATGACTGAATTGTATCCATTGTAGGATAACTGTTGGCAAAATACTAGTTATGCATGGTACATACAGCGTGTCCCCGTATAACCTGGCTGACCTTTATCTTCGACACTGTTGGTCCTAGATGCATAGTCCCAATTGAAGAAATGTTTTAAATCGTTAAAATATTTTTACTGAATACTTTTTATGTTAGAAAAGGGGTTGGTATAAAAATTACGGATTGTAAATTTTTATATGGTCCCCAGTTCTTCCAACTTATATTTAGAAAAATGTTGCCCATGAAAAAACTTTTCAAACAAAAAAAATTTGAAATTTGTGCGACCAATATTCATGAAGATATGTAAAATTGGAATTCAGTGACTTATACTACTTTACAGCCATGGTCATTAACATATTTTAAGGGCATATACACAAAATGAAATACAGAGAAAAAGCAATTGCGTTCGGAAAATTATTCTGAAATCAAACGCATGAATACGATCTATCAATATCTGTAGTGAATTGGGGATGCTGAACTCGTTTGAAAGAGATAATAGATGCTATACTCCCTGAAAGTAACAAAAATCTTTCGATTACGTACGATCAGAGCAAAAGTGAAATCTGCCGAGGCAGAACAAATTCACTCTTGTGTTGTGCAGGGGTCGCATTCGCCCTAAAACTCCTATACTTTCTTAAATTTTCATTTCTCCCTAAAATTGTACTTAAATTTTTCGTCTATGCATAAAATTTTAAAAATCTTGTAAAAATTTTTCGTTAGTGGTAAAAAAAAGATTCTAGAAATTAAAAATAATTCCTGATTCTTATATGTAAATTAGCATGTAGTACTGCGGGATTTGCAGGTTTCTACGCAAATTTTAGTGGCAGATTAGTGATTGGTAGGTAGGAAATCAATCATGTATGTTCACTTCAGAATAAAAGTAGCTCATACTAATACCAGATGTATTTAACTATTTCGTCAATCCTCGTTGTTAAAATGAACACTGTGAAACAGTACGCAGAAATGTTACTTCTGTACGGCCAATCTAATCAAAATGGGCGAGAGGCTGCAAGACAATATGCAATTAAATTATTTCCAAACGGTATATATTCATCAAAAGATACTATTTTAAATGTTGTAAAGCGTTTGCGATAAACGGGTAGCATAGGAAGACGTCCTCAATCCGGAAATCCAAGAGTGGTTGTCTCTGACGAAAAAAATTTTGGGCTATGCTCTTGCTTTCCTTCATTCTAGTTTCAGGGATATTAATGAAGCATGTGGATACTCAAAAACCCATGTGTGGAGGGTCTTAAACTGACACTGTGCACATCCCTATCTCCCGCGATTAGAGAAAGTTTTTTCCCAGGGATAAAAATAGACTTTTTGATTTCTGCAATTTCATCATGAACAAGCTAGAATTGCATTCATCATTTGTGAATATCATTCTATTTTCTGATGAGTGCACGTTTTTAAGAACTGGGGTAGAAAATAGGCAAAACATACACTTTTAGTCCCTGCAAAATCCCCATGTAATCCGACCAAACAAGCATCAAGTGAGGTGGCCCGTTATCTGACTTTATGGATGACCATGTCGTGTTAGCAGACCTTAAAAAGATGTGATTTCAACAGGATGGTGCACCACCCCACAAGGCAGCTTCCTACAGAACAGTACTACACAACATGTTTCAAGACAACACAATAGGCTATGGAGGTCGATAGAATGGCCTCCTAGATCTCCAGATCTAAATCCTTTAGATTTCTTTCTTTGGGGATTTTTGAAAAGCAAGGTCTATGAAAAAGAATCGAAGAGTCTATTAGATTTGGAGAATCGAATTTTATCAGCTGCCAGGAGTATTAGGCCTGTAATGCTGAAACATGTTGAAGATAAATTTGAATTACGTGTGCTCTTAGATATTTTAGTCGAAGGAAAACACTTTGAGCATATGTAATTAAGAAAGAGGTTGTTTATCCTTTTCACTTTGTTCATTTCTATCACCTTTTATTTTTGTTTGCGTTAACAAAAAGCGCTGCTTTCTGATTATGTTATCATTAAAAATTACTTAATTAAAATTGTTTATAAGTTTGTTTGCTGTTTATTATGTGTTGTACAATTTGCAACTTTTTTCAGTTTCTAATAAAAAATTATGATGTTTTAGGCGATGAACAACTTTTTTGCCATAGTTAAACCTAGTCTAGAAGCTCGTTGTTATTCCGATAAGACGATATTTTTTCATTTCAATTTATGTACAGGCCCCCCAAATAGCGTTAAAACTTTAAAGTCCAATAACACCATGGCTATTGGTCGAACAAATTTAATTTTTTTTTCTATCTGAAATGTTTTTTCATGGGCAACATTTTTCTAAATATGAGTTGGGGGAACTGGAGACCGTATAAAAATTTACAATCTGTAATTTTTATACCAACCCCTTTGCTAACTTAAAAACTTTTCAGTAAAACTATTTTAACTATTTGGAACATTTCTTCAATTGGGACTATGCATCTAGGACCAACTGTGTCGAAAATAAAGGTCCGCCAGGTTATACGGGGACACGCTGTATAATCTTGTTTATGCATCTTAACTATAAAGCAAAGTGTTATTCTGCCTGTAATTTTTGTCTGAAGAGCTCTCTATATATTCCTGCATTTTAAGCATAACCCATTAATGCCCAAATTAATAAATTTTGAAAATTTTCTTTAAAATTGACATATATGGGTATAAATGCATAAATTAAAAGTATTTCAAAAGCATTTTGAAATTTTTAACTTTAACCATATGTTTTAAGCCGTCCTCATTTGAGGACGCTAGGCGTTTGTATGCATAAAAATGTAGTATTTTAAAAAATTAATTTTTTTACCTAAAATTATGTAGTTTTAATATATAAACAAACTAAAAGCAGTATAAAGTTAAGAAGCAAAATTTATTTTTACACTTGTAAAAAAACTTATTTTTTTACATTTTCAAGGTTGATTTTTTGTATGAAAAAGTGGAAAACATTCTATTCATAATATTACATTACATTTCATACAGTATGTTCTTCTCTTTGAAGAGCAGGTATCATACTGGCAACGCCTTTGCTTCTCCCTTTGGCTAATGATATGCTGTATTTGGTTGAATTTTATATGAGGAAGTACATTTTGGATCTAGATGTTATACGTTTCTGTACTTGTCTTCCTAGGGCTGCTTTTGAATCGGATCCTTTTTTTTAATACTGCAATATACCTTCTAAAATCTTTGATTGGCATCAACTTAGAATCATGTATCTTTTTATAAATGACATAGCCATTTACAACAGCCATATCTAATAGGTTTAGATTTTATAAACTGCTTCAGTGAATGATGTTCATAATACCTGACGATCATTTCATTAACGGACAAATTTTCATGAAAAATTCCCCATTTCTGAAAATTCTTGGAAAGCATTTCTAACAAGGGACATATTTTAAATGTTTTATCATGTTTGTTTTTGTGATGTAATTTATTACCTTGAAAATGTAATTATCTCTTGAGCTATAAGTACAAATTTCTAGTCATAGTATTCTTCTCTATTGTTACTCCTAAATCATCTGCTTCTGCCTAGTAGTGCCATTCACTAGGTAAAGCATTATAACCCGAAAGTATGAAAAAACCTATAAAGGTTTTAATTTCATTCATATTCACATTATAATTCATTTTTCACTTCCATGAGCATATCAATTAGTTTCCCCTTCAATCATATCATAAACACTTTCAGAGAAAAATTCTTCAAACAGATCAACTGGTTTCATATTATTAGTTTCCGATGTCAATTTATCAGAATTTCCCTTAGAAGAATTTACCCAAGTCCCAAATGTATAAGAAGGAGTTTCGTTTGTCCATACACCTTTTTATGCTTCCCTTTCACGTTTACGGGAATTATTAACAATATAGTTTCGGTTAAAAAAAAAACCGATGTCATCATCTGCTATTGTAATCTCTAATGTACAGTACCCCAAAAAAAAAATCAGAACGATGGCTATATCTTCGGTTTTAATTATCGTAGAATCTTACGGTTTACACCAAAATGTTTTGCTTACGATTTTCTATATGTCTGATGCAATTTTTTTCTTAAGGGACCGTTTACTAAGTAAAAGTAACGCTATCTTCGAAAATTTCAATATGAACCCTTATTTTTTATCATTTCATTTGATTTAGAATACATCATTTACCTTATATACCAAATTTCTATGCATTATGTTGAAAAACACGTCACTTATGAGGGAAAATGTTTCGACGATTTTTTGACCGATCTTCATAGAGAATTTCCATAAAACGAAAGGTATTTTTAAGGTTCTACTTCACAGCGGAAGAAATTGAAAGGTCAGTGCGGCATTTCACGACGTTAAAAAATACAAATATTAGTCTAAAATTGCATAGAAACTACTTGGATTTATAGTGTCATGTTTCAGATTAATACAAAAATAGCAAGTAAACGCAAAAGTAACATAATTTATTTACAATAAAGATGTGCATTCTTCAAACGAAATAAATAAAATATCGAAAACTGTAATTGCAGAAGTATAACGTATACTACTGATAATTAGAAAATTAATAAAGATAAAATGTAGGCATTAGTAAACAGTAATCAACAAAGCGTGATTATTTTACAGAAACATTTCAATGTAAACACAAATGTAACTTGATCGTTGAAATTATTTATAAAATAAAAAAATCACATGATTCAGTAAAATTTTAAAAGGATAACTTATTGAAATTGCTTTAAAAATGCTGTTTTAATTAAATGTAATTTAAGGAAGTAAATTTAAAAAAAAAAAAAAGGACACTGTTGAAAACCACACAAAATATATGTTCCACGATTCCAAACACGTTAGATAGATTAAAAATATATATACAAAAAATAAAACTGCTTTGTTTGTATAAAATAATTTTTTTTTTTTAATTTCAAGAAATTGTGTTCCGATTCACTACGCTGTTCTTATTCACCCCATTTTACGATAATTGAAAGTTGTGTGATTTTCCACACCTCTAGTTTACCTTGAATTAATCTTTGATAGTTTTCAAAAGTCGTCTACTCTAAGGTCCCTTAAAGTGAGCGTTTTTTACATTTTCGCTAAAAAATCGAGAGCTAAAAGTCAAAATGAAAAGAAAAAACTGTGTGTGTGGGGGGGGGGGGGGTCAGACAATGGTCAATCTAATGAAAGCAAACCAAAAAATTATGTTTCTATTGAAAAAAAATTAAAATTGTTTTTTAAATTAATAATTAATTATTAAAAAAGAAATTGATGCAAAAGTTGCTTGGTATTTATGTTTGGTCATTTACAAACTATCTTTTGAAAAAAAAAACTACTGAAATATATTAATTATTTAAGTATTTATGGCCAAAAAAACAATTTTTTTAGTTTACATTAATTTATCATTTAAATTACAAACCATTCATTAGAAAATACGAATTTTTGTATTTTGAAATTTTTTTGGATGCTGAATCTAAATATGGGATAATATTATGAGGTTGATATTGAACTTTCTAAAGTTTGGTTCTGTTTCAATATGTAGATGACCCCTCATGACAAAAAAAAACCTACATGCAATTATTAAAAACCTTCCACGATTTACAAAGGTACCTTTTGTTTGTTATTTCAACAATTAGAGCACAAGATATAGCCATCGTTCTGATTTTTTTTTTGGGTACTGTACCTGCAACATCTGATACAACTGGAGTGTACAAATTATCATCATCGAATTGTTCTTCATCTGTTAGTTCATCGACATCCAGAGGCATTGCTATAATATCTTCAATTTCTTCAGAAAAAAGATAAGCATTGGCCTCTTTTAAGCTTTTAAATATTTTCCTTCAGTGTTCATTTATAGTTTGACTACAAAAAATTTAAGATGCGCTTGAAAACGAATCTAAATTGTGAATAAAAAGTATACACAAACACCCAGCGTCCTCAAGTGATGACGTGTATGATTTCCTTCTTAATACGGATATATTAATAACAATAAATATTGAAAACCATGTTAACAGTATAATATGGGCTATCTAGATTATATATATACCAAACTGAAATAATTTACCTTATATATCCAATGCGATACTGAAGTATGAAGTTAACACAACGCCATTACCAAAAAAGCGGGAAATTATAGTGCATTTTCCCGCCATTTTAAACAAATCACAAAATACACATTGTATAGCTTCCATCTATCAGACCAATTTGTAAAAAAAAACTTTTTAATTTAATAATAGAAAGAGAAGTTTTTTACAGCGTCCTCAAATGAGGACACTGGGCGCTAATGGGTTACGCAACATAAAATTTACACTGTATATTAGGATTGGAATTTTTGTTCAGTATCTCTATTTTCAAAATAATATGTTCTTTTGTTCCAGAGTTATGAGTTAATTAAAAATTAAATTTTGCGTCTTTTGAAAGAGCACTATAAAAATGTTATAAAAATTCAATTTTTGCATGATATTGTTATGAGCACACTAGTTAAAATAATCTTAAATTCAAACAATAACTTGAAATAAGTTTTAAAACATAGTTTACCCATAAGATTTTCAGTTAAAATGTTTGAAATATTTAATATTATGTGCAGAAACAAAAATAAAGTATTCTACAAATGTGTAATTTTGAAAATTCTTAGAAATAACTATAATAAATTAAGCTACAGGTTAAGCTTAAGTTTACAAAATATTGTGTAACCACTTCTACAAGTCTTAAACAAAAACCAATGCAATATGCTGCCTTCCACCATAAGTTCTTTTGGTACCTCACTGTAATGAAGGGATTTGTCCAAAATAGAACAGCATTACAATGGGCCAAACTGAGAACATTCAACCTAGACTTTCAAAAATGAAGTTTCTGTTGCTCTATAATATATTTTAAACTAATAAAACACCCTAAATTCAGTGCAAAATGAAGTGGTAACTGTAATAGTGCAGAATCTCAATACTTTCTGACCTAGTGATGCCAAAAGGAATAATTGAAATGTGCAATAATTAGTTTGTTTAATTTATTTAATTAGAAATTTTTCACCATATTATCAATAAACTCAAGACACTGTTTCATTTCAAGAGCAATATTTTTCGTGTGTTTCTTGTAAAATATATGTTTGAACTATAAACTAGGCCCAAAAGTATAAAAGTAAATATACCCACAAACTAGTTTCTAATGCTTCAGATATTTTTTTGGATAAATAACTGGTTTCAATGCCTTTAAAATTAAATTTATATTAATAATAAACTATCAAATGTTCAGTTTCAGTATATGATTAACTTAAGTATGTATATCTGATAAATATTAATGAGTTATATAAGTTATTGAATATGTTAAATACAACTAACTTGATACCAAAGTCTATTGGAGAATAATTACTCACCACAGAAGTGGATTCATATACCACACTTGTTCAGGTACTTGACGTGGAATTTGATTTGTGCGCACAGGATGTTCATATGAATGCTTGCGAATACCAAAATAATAACCAACAAATACCAAAGGTAAAGAAATTCCAAACCATAAGCAAAGTAGAGCTAGCATTGTTGTAAAGGGTACCTGAAAGTAAATGTTTTTAAAAACAAGTAGTTAAAAATAGAGTTTTTAGTTTTCTAAGTTTCTAGAAAAAACCTGATTTATGTTAAAAAAGCATATGTGAAGGATCTGTAGAGAGTCGAAAATGGGCATTTAGGGTACTTGAAAGACACTTTACAGTAATTTTGATGCTGCAGTTAAATTCATTGCAAAATTAATACCATATTTAGTTAACTAATAAATTAAATAATTACATTAAATACATAAGATACTTTTTTTAGTCTCTGCTATAGAATGGAAAAAAGAACAAATGAATATTGATATAAAATATTTAATGTAAGGAGAATATAGGTATTGTACCAGGGATGAGATTAGCTAAAGTCCCAAAAGACTGAAATCATATGCGAGCAAAAAAATTACACCATACTTTATACGCAAAACATGTTTTAAGTAATAAATTATTAAAAAATGCTACATGATGAAAAAATTACCCAATAAAAATTAAAAACTTAATTAGTTTTTATTCTGTAGGTAATAAAAAATAAAAATATTAAATCATTTATATTAAAAGTTTAATTAACAAATAAGTTTAACACATCATCAAGAGTACCAGAAATCTAAAATTAGGCATAAAAACATAATTACGACCTGTACATTACCGAGATGCAACATTCACCCAAAAGAAGTATGATAAGAAAAATACTTAATAATCTTTTGAATAAAAATTAGAAGCTATAAATAGCATACTTCATGGATTTCAAAACTCATCCAAAAAAAATTTCAAGAATCATTTCTGCAATCCTCAAGCATACTAATCACAGACATAGCGGCTATCACATCAACAGAAGGCTAGGCAAATGACTCCAAAACAAAGTTGCAAATCTCGACAATAGCTGCTTTAAAATGGATTAAACCTAGGTTAAAATTACCACTACTCCAACTTAACTATCGGCGATAGCAGCTGCCATACCGGCATAAATCTCGACAATGATATTAAAGCAACAATCAGCAAACTGACCATCACACCAACATAAACAACAGCGTCTTATTGGGCAAACAAACGTCTATTGGGGCAAACAAACATTAGCACCCAATATATCGGTGGAAATCTGTGTAATAGAAGTGATTACATCGACGTAAGATTCTACAAAATTTACTATCACAACCACATAAATTTCGGTGATAGCGTCAATTATAGAGGCGCAAACCTTTGGAATAGTGGCTATTATATCGGCGTGATACTCACCGAAAATGAACCATCACAACAATGTAAATCTCAGCGATAGCATTCGCTGCAGTAGCGGAAATCTTGACAATAGCAGTCCTTATGTTGTAAATGTATGTTAATAATGCTCAGCAAATATTATCACCACACACCAATGCAAATAATGCAAGATAAGTGGTCATTACATCAGAGGTTTGGGGAAATCTGAACATACGCAAGTTCCATGCTTGTCAAACTTGCAAGAACCCCAATAAAATTTAATGCAGATCTGTATTGATCGCAGGAATTTTAGTAAAAAAAGAAAAAGCTGAAATCCGCGTTTCAGTTTAACTGTACCATGTCTGATATGTGCAAATCTTTGCAGTAATATCAGCGACTATTATATCGTCGTAACATTTGAAGAAAATGATCATCAGCAATAACAAAATTCTCGGTCATAGTGTCCACCATAATCACGTGAATAGCTGACAATTCTAAAAGTAGCCATAAAATTAAAATAAATCAATAAAAAAAGTCGATCTTCAAAAGAAATCATCATATAATAATAGTACAATTTTGATGCACAAACGATGTACGATCATTGAATAGAATGAAAAAGGAAAGAATGTAGAGCACATGCAAAACACCTAGATCAGGACACAGGTCTCCTAAAGACAGAAACAAGATTTTTTTGCAAAATAATTGAAAAATATTCCTCCTTCCGAAAAAGATGCTAACATCACAGGCGATTTGAGAATTCCATACGTTTCCTGGCGATGATTTGAGAATTCTAAGCTTTTTCTGGCGATGCCAGAAATAGTTATGCCGCTGCATCAAGCAAATTTTTCAAGAATTTTCTTTCAAAAATGGAAGATTTTATTTCTTTGGCAGAATTCTCAGAAAGAAAATAAAAAATTTGCAGTGGGCAGAGGGGAGGAATGGAAATTAGCAGGAAAAAAAAGCTGAAGTTGAAGAGAAAAAATAACAAAAAAGCGAATTTTCTTCAAAATTACAAAAAAACCCCGGAAATCCGTCAAAAAGTGGGAGAATCTCCTCTCAGTGTACGCAAAACCAATCAGAACCCAAGCTAGATTTTCTGTTCTGAAAATTTAATAAATTCTCTTCTGAAAAAATTAAAATTTTATTTCGATGGCTTTTGTTTGTGGGATGTAATCCTCAGAGTGTTAAGTCTAGTTGATTCTATACCACAGGAATCTAGTAAAACAAACCATGTAAAATAAAAAGTTGAAAATGAAAAAAAAAAAAAAAAAAATTAGAAAATCATGGACCCTAGCATTGAGCTGCAACCTAAGAGTCTTCTGATAATAAAGTTGGAGATGAACAACTTTCTGTATTATCTTAAATTACATTTAAGACTACTGTTACAGCACTGTCTCAATGTACTTGATTTTAATGCATTAGGTTCATACATTTGATTAACAGCTCTAGCTTCAATAATTATACTTTCATATAGGTAGAATCATTAGCTTTTTGTTTTCTCATTAAAAATGCACACCAAAAAGTAACATATTTTCATACTTAAACGAAGCAGATTATCAACTTACAGCACCAGATGAATGTTTTCCCCAAATGAAAAAGTTCAGTATAAAGCCACATCCAAAGACAGCACCTGGATACAATAAGGCTGTCTAGAAAAATGAAATAGCGGTCAGCATATTATTGTCATTTTTAAACTCATTTAGTACATTTCAAATTACATATAAAAAATAAGGTGTTTTAGAAAGACATTTTAGAATTTCTAAACTATAGTTTTTTAATAAAGAAACCTCATATTGTAAAATTTTAGCAGCTAAATAACTTACTTTCTCTTCTGGTTACAGGTTCAAGGGGCCTGCCAGTTTTATTATTTCTAGCTTGTGGGAAATCCACAAAGGTACTTGAAACAGTACATATGCCAGACACATATGTTTTTACATTTTACAATAAATAACCAGTTTCAAGATACTGCAATTATTTAGCCTTATAAGTACACATGGAAAGTTGTTTCAATAAGTTATGGGCATGACTCATCAAGGTTATTAGGAATTTATAGGCTTGGTAAGGTTAATGATGGGGGTGGGGACATGGAGCGGCACTTCTCTATCATAATACAAATATCTTGAACTTGCAGAAAACATAACAGACAATTACAAGTTCTTGTTGCATTGGCTTGAAACATTTCTAATTAAACTTCTAAGTTTAGAACTAAAATTCTGATACTGCGTCACATAAAAATGTGTACAATTGTAAGCATTTCTAACACAAACAGAAAACATTTTGAATCATGACAGTCATCTTCCATAAAACTTTTAAGCAAAACATAAAAGGGGCAACTTACAAACTGCCTACCCTTAAAAACGTTTACATGAATGCCTAAAAAGGCCTGGCACAGATATACATAAGATATTCTTTCCTTAAAAGTAAATAATCAACTTCAGGTTGATAATTATTATAAATGCTAGTGATAGCTTAATAAAGGTTCAACAATGAAGATTACGAAAGTTTTGGTATAATTGAATAACTAACAATATCACTTACATATAATGCTGCTTTTTTCCATTCTGTTCCTCGTATAGTTTTATATAGTCTTGCAGAAAAATACCCTGAAACACATCTGAAGAAAAAAAGAAAAAAACTAAAATTTGGAATGTGAATTCATTTTATCCATATTTACCAAATACAAGTACGCAAAAAGAAATAAAAAATGTTTGATGACATTATTGGAGAAAATGAGCCTTTCAAACCGATACATAGAGAGAGAAGTTTAATTTTTTAAAAATACATTTCTTAAAAAATTGAAATATGTTTTTGGCTTCACAATGAGAATAAATGTTATAAATTTCAATTCTGAAAACCGATGACTTTTATTTACAATAGTTTACTAAAAACAATACCTAAATTTTTAAATCTCTAAAAAAATCACCAAATAGTTTGCTCTTAAAATTTCAAAATATGTCTACAAACTCATTATATATTCTCAAAAAATAAAAAAAACAGTGAAGCTTCAAGCAATAGAAGAAGAAATAGTTTGAAAATACATTTAATTTTAAAACTCAACCTTCCCCTCCTTAACTTGCTCTACCAACCTGGAATACCATCAACCTTGTCTATAAATTTAAAAAAAAATAAAAAAAATTAGTGACACAAACATTGTGTCAAGAGGCATACACCATGAAAAGTTCTGACAGTTGAGGCTGACTGAGGGCCTGCGAAAGTTAGATTGATCTCCTCATAGGTCTGTGACGGTGGGATGTATTTAAAATGAAAGGGACATGAAACACAACTCGGACATTGAAGGCAGTTCTTGAGGATGCAATTGCTGCGTCATCGGTGCAGAATATCTTTAAAATATCAAACTATCAATAATTTATAGAAATGAACTAGTTAAAATTTTCAGAAATAAAACGTAGTTAAAAATGATGCTTAGAAAGAAACAAAAGTGCACACAAAATATACATAACACTTACCCCATAAAAACATATAAGAAAATAGCAGCAGTCATCAGAGCTCCCCTAGAAGCAGGAGACAGCATCCCAAGCATAGCAAAAACTAAGACAAGTAAAAATTGTATAAGCACATTTTTTAATTATAAAAATTTTATTGAAAACTTCATTTAACAGTTTATACTTACATATTGTAATAAATGTCATAAGAAAAATTTGTATTCCACTACCAATAACAGCTGCAAATAGCTTAGGGTATCTAGGAGGTCTGAACACATCCCCATGCACAAGTTTCCATCCAGTTTCTTCCATTGTATCCTCCTGATAAAATTAATATTTAAATAGCAAACATTTCCTTAAATTTTTTGACACAGAATATAAAAACTATAACAATACCATTATTGAATAAAGGACTAAACAAATGAAATGGGTACAAAGAGTATGTATAGCACTGTCTTTGGAAATATGATATAACCTCTATTGTATTTGTATAGCAGTTGCATCCCTTTTCCATCAGCAATGTTAAAATAAAATTGTTTTCACTGAATTTATCAAAAGGAATATAGAATTTATTTTCGATTTGTATGTAATATTTTTTTTTTAATCAACAGTTCAAGACTAGTGAAAGAGTATACTGTGGTTAGTTATAATGACTTCCTTCATAAAGTCATTCCATAAAACCTGTGAATTTAAATAAACATCTAAAAAGTAAGTAGAGTTTCATAGTTGATTGCATGATTACAATATTGAGGGGCGTCGGAACAAGAGTTTGAGAATTTTTATAATAAGAAATGTGAAAATTTTAAACAAAATTAGATTCTGTAATATTTAGAATTAGTAGAATAGTAGGTGTTTATCAAAGTTATAAGTGACATTGAATATAATTTTCAATCCTGCGTTTTGAATAATTAAATGTTATTTTTACTACCTAAGACAGTTCAATCACTTACAAATGAACTAACAAATAATATGACCCAAATATTTAAATACAGCCAATGCAAATTAATTTTTTTAATGTTCCGAATAGAAAACTCTTAAAAAAATTATAAAACTCTAGCTAAAAATAAAAAAAAAGAGAGCTCAGAACACTTCTTTATATATAAAAAAATAAACTATTTAGATTTATATAGTCTACAAACTAACACATGTAGCTGACAATCGAATAAAAAAAAACATTATGTAACAAATTCAATCCATCACTTATACAGACTTTTAAAACATCTGATTTAATAAAATTGGGTCTATATCCATTTGTTTTGGATACCTTGCCTTAAATCAGGCTCAGAGAAGGCAGCATTATGGTTTAGTTTACTTCTGATGGATTCATAATAACTTTATAAAACAAAGAAATATGTGATGGTATCCTAGCTAAAAAAGTTTATAACTGAGAGAAAAATAGACATCACTGTCCACATTTTGGCATTAAAGAACATGTGTTTGGGACAAAGGAGTTTCAAGTACACTGTCTTATGAAAAGACTGTGTTACTATTTAGAATTTATAAGGCATTATGATCTATGATATTATGGAGACAGAAAATTCAACAAGTACATTTATTTTGCAATTTAAGTCTGTTCATGCTAATGTGGTTTAACAGTATGTACCAATTTATGTATTAGAGCCCTAGAGCTTAAAGTAGTGACCTATAGCAATATTGAGGAAAGTTGTTAAACATAACTGAGAAAACATGAAAATAAAGACATTTTAAAACTATTTCAATCTAATTAAACTAATGAAATAGCAAATAATTGGAAATAGGTTTTTCCCACACTCATATTCCGTACATTAGCTACAAAATTTAATTGAAAAAAAAATATGAATTGTTTATTAGCTACAAAATTTAATTTAATAAAATTACAAACTTGAGGTATATAATCTTAAAAATATTAACAGACAGAAATGTCTAAAACATATTTGTATCGATTCTAAGGCTTGTCAGGGTCCCTGCTACTTTTAACAAATTTATAAAAATTATGTATGATAAAAATTAAATAAAATAGAGGTTCTTACCATATCATCATTTTTATTGTATCTTGCAATATCTCTTCGAAGAGTTCTTACTATAATCATAGTCAATATTCCTGAACACAAAAAAAAATCAAAAATCACAATGAGTATGTTTACTACAAACTAACCATTTTGTAAAGCAACAAAATTATCCCACAATAGCCTGAGGCGAGGCAAGGTGGTGGGGTGTGCAAGGGATCCACATTATCTAGAGCACAGCAATTTAATCGGCATTATATATAAGTTGTACTTGCTTCCCAGAATTTATTCCGATACTAGTATACAGGTGAATTTTTTTAAATAGGCCAAAAGCTGTCTCCAGCACTTTAAACATATCAAAATAATTTTTTTGAGAATATATTTCAAAATCACCTAAAATGCCATGTTTTGTTTTCTTTCATAATTTTGTTTTAAATAACATATTTTTTTCCTACCTATTTTAAATGCAGAAGTAATGAAATATCATTTAGGTGACATATTGCCATAAGGAAAACTCTTTTATGAGCAGCTTTTTCAGATAGTTTAATGCCATCTAGACAATTTTATTTTAGCACGGTTATGTATTGCAATATTTTTCAGTTAAAATATTTTTTATTTGGCAGTTTTATGAGTGTCACTGAATTTTCTGTGAAGAGTGATGTCAATTGCCGAACATCCAGAATGCTCCTGGAATGTGCTGTAAGCTTTTGTTTATGTTTGCAATATGCTTAGATATCATATGGCTAAAAGCCTTCAAATTTTTCAGCAAGAAAGTTAATAAATAAAGTACCAAAACAAACAAAGTAATGTTGTTTTAAAACTTTTTCCATTAAAATTGTTTGTAACTGGCAAAGAACGAGACCGATCCATAATTATGCATTTTTTGCACACTAGTTTTATGTGCACCTCTCATTAGATTTTTAGAGATAAAGTTTAATTAAAAAAAATATTACTACTATATAATATTAGTTTTACTTATAAAAGTTCAAAATGGGTTTACACTTTTAGAAAATATGACACTTTTTTCTTTTAGCAGACTACTTCATTGACAGGAGAATTTTATACACCAAACAATTAAGTTTGGCTGTACATTTGAAAGTGGATATGAATGAAAAAAAAGAGTCATTCAAAACCAAAAACGTTTTAGGGCCGATGTACAGTTTACCCTGGGCCTTAAATGTAAGCCCATTACAAAGTTTATTACTTTATTTGAGTTTTATAAAACATCGATACATCAACACAGCTGAACAACATAAGCATACATCTCTTTTTATACAAGCAGGTGCATGCCCACACAATGCCTTTTCTGCATATGTCTGAACATTAAGTGAGGATGGACATCGGACCACACTTTTGACCAATTGAAAATAATACCCTTGGGCTTGAGGTCTAGGAAAAAAACTAATAAGGAAGAGCAATTATTGAAGAGACTTTATTTCAAAGTGCCTCCCAAATGAAAAAGAAAGCTTCTTGTTCGTCAAAAGAAAAATCAAACAATAGCTTATCAAATGCTAATGGATGCCAAAGCAAGAAATCAAAAATATATAGTCAAATGTCAAATTTTTTTTATTAATAAGTTCTTTGTAAAATTTCAAATTTAACAATATTGTTTTTTATTTATCTATAAATTATTTAGCTTTATTAATAAAATATAAACTTTTGAATGGGAGGGGGCTTATATGTCAATAAACTGATATTGTATTCAATAGGATGACGTTAGTCTAACAATTATTAGACTGTAAGAATTGTTGATTTCTTCAATATAAGCAGTATAACATTTAATTTTATTGATATCAAGAATAGAACTATGGATTTATCATCTATAAAAATATCTTTTTATGGTTAATTAAGTAGTTGTAACAATTTATAAGAGTTGTTTAAAGTCACAACATAGTTATTTATTTTCGATACATTTTTCAGCATTTTTTTTATTTCAAAATAAAGCTGGTATAATTATTTCTTTCATATACAGGGTGTTTACAAATTAGTTGGGCAATGGATATCAAATAGATCTGTATAACTCTTAATAACTAGACATTAACCATTCTTTTCCCTCAACTAATTTATGCTCACCATGCCATTCTGTATGCAATATTTTTTTTATGACTAGTTATTATGTGTTATACAGATCTATTTGAGCTCCATTGCTCAACTGATTTGTAGACACCCGGTATTTCATTTATACTATGCATAGGTTCCATACCAACTGAAAAAAAAAATTAATCTATGATAATTTAGTTTTGAAATGGTAAATCAAATAGTGTCACCCAAATGATATTTTGTACAAAAGTTGCTATAAATAAAAATTCAAATGCAGTATGCTACTATAAAAATCCACATTATTATTCTAGATTTATTCATATTACAGATTTTAATATTAGATAATTAATAATCTTAATTTTTTATTTCAAATTATAATATCTCATTTTGGTCTGTTTAAAAAAATCCACCCATATGCATGAGTACATAAAAAAAGTAAACAGTACATGATTGAAAAGCAAGCAAGTAAACAATACATGATGGAAAGGCAAACAAGTAAACAATACACAATGGACAAGTAAGCAAGTAAACAATCATGATGGAAAAGTAAGCAAGTAAACAATACAAAGAAAATATACATTCTTCTTGCAAATTCTATGACAAGAACTTTAAAAGGGTCAAACTCTATTTGAACTTGAATATTAAGTAAATATAAACTTATGTTAGTAAAACACAATTGAATTTTTTGTGTAATGAAAGTACTTCTTATAAATAAAAAAAATTAAAAATGACTTAGAAATAGTGATATTTATGGAAAATAAACTAAAAAAACATTTTCAATAACAAAATGCTGATATTTAGATAAAAATAAGACTAGGTAAAATGTAAAACATATCCCTTTTAAACAGGTCATACAAATGAATAAATAAACTAACCTGATAAAAAGAAAACCACAACAACAGAATTAACAGTAGAAAACCAATGAATCTGAACGTCAGTCATAGCCAGATATATGTCCCATCGTGATGCCCACCGAATATTGCTTTCTTCCCAACTAACTTCATATGTAAAATACAGCTTGGTGGACCCTGCCAAAAGAAATATATAGATTTTTGCATACTTAACGTAAAGGAATAATGACCAGTAATGAAATTAAATATATTTTTGAGGTAAACACATAATGTCTGAAAATACAAAAACCCTATGATTGCATAAGTGCTAAGGTGGAATGATTCCAGTTTCGTTCCGATTTCACCTTCTTGCGTCACATCATCTTTTCATAAAATATTGCGGCATGCAAGTTTTGAAGAATTCCACTGCATATAATTTTAAAGGCATACAAGACTTAACCAGTGTTAGGTGTTTTTTTTTTCAAACACACACAGAGATTGTAAAGCAAGTTTAACATAAATTAAAATATACAAACCTTGTACATTTACAGCCTGCTTTTTGTGAGATTCTGAATAAGAACAGGTATTTCCTGAAAATTCTAGGCTTGAGTGATCAATACTGCAATTAGAAATAAAAGTTCTAACTTTAATAACATTTTAATTAACCCTTAGACTACCAACAGGATATATTTGTCCCACAAAATAGAATATAAACACAAAATGGATTTTGCCAATTATAAATCTCCTTAATTATTGGTAAGATATATATATTTTTTTTAACCTAGAATCCCAGTTGGACTTACTTATTCCAGCTAGCAGTACCAGTGGGATACATTGTTCCAACCCTCTAAATTGCTCCCCCTTTTAACTCAATGACGGTCATGCACGTATATATACGTCATTTGATCCCCAGGTTTTCCAGCAAAACACAAAATTTTTAAATTTATAAATAGAATTTAAAATAAAATATTTTTTAGATATTTTTATTAGGATGAAAGTTTATAACCTATCTAAAACAAAATAAATAAAAAGCAATTAAAAAAAAATAATGTATTTGAATTAGAAATATAATTTAAAAAAATTTTGCAGGGAAAACAACTGTAGAATTTTGCCCATTCCCATGACAGTCAGTGGGTTAATATGATTAAGTATGACTAACTTCAACACAGCCTATTTTAAACATTTTTGTTGAAAAGAGACTCAGATTAATAAAAAAAGTAGCCTATGGTATAAGTATCCATATATCCAGTAGCCTAAAAGTATTCATATATAATAGAGAAAGAGAAATAAGGGAATAATGAATGTAAATTGTCTTTTAGCTCTCATAATTAAAATGAACTATATTAAATTTTCATTTTAACAATCACTAATCCAGTAAAATAAAATAAAATAAAATAAAATAACATTTAATTTAGTAATTACACATTGTAATTTGATAACCAAAGATAAAACATGCTTACCTTCGAGTTTCAACTTCAAATCCAACTACTCGATAGTTCTCTCTAAGAATAATGAAACAATAATGAAAGAAGATTTAAGAGATGGTCCCATATTTAAAATTTTTTATCTTAATTAGAGGACAGTTTCAGTAAAAATTTAAAAATGATAAATTACTTACCCAGGTTGGGTATGGTACTTCAATATAATTTTCAAATGGTTGTTGATGTATGGCTGAAAAATAATATAGTTTTTACTATATTTCGGATTGGTGTTTTCTATATTCAGAAAACCCTAGTTCAAGTGATTGATACAAAATTAATGATGGATCTAGGTGCCACCAAGTTCCCTCCCAGCCATCTTTTACCGGAAGCCACTCAGCAGTATTTTGATCTCTCATATCTGCATATTACAGTATGCCTGAGAATTGAAATTTTTTTTACGAGTAGCTGTTAACCACTTAAGTAAGACCCCTAAGTTTCAAGTCTCCAATTATATTGGTAGTCAAGAAAAGGTACTAAGGTACATTTAATAGAGCTAGAACTATGAAATTTGGTATGCTTGTAAGGTTTAACATGTATAAAATAGTTTGGGCACTAATGTCGAAAAAAGTAGCAGCGTGGGCTTCCTCGTGATGCAAACATGTGGATGGTGCCATTCGATTCATATGAATGCATAGAAAATGAAATCCGATGGTGTGTATCAAGCATCCCTGTATGAGTGGCGCTACAGTCTAAAATCCAAAATGTCCGCCTCCCAACATACGTTTTTACCGAATAATGGCTTCCCAGCTTATTTTATCAACTAGTTGACTGCTAGAAAACTTGCAGGAAATATAATTTTCTTTCCAATGGTATATAACACATGTATGTTAGGTTTAATTACAAAATTCAAAATGGCTGCTGCATCGCCAAGTACGTTTTTCAGGTTGGTTGGTTGGTTTGTGCACTCAATGGTATATATTTGTGCACAATAACGGCGAATCAGGCTGGGGGACCTGCAACTAACGTGGACTCCGAGCCACAAAGAACATCCATGCCTTACTTCGGATTCGAACTCGGCACCCTTAGCATGGGAAGCCAGAGAGCTAACTACTCAACCATCAGGTCAGTTAGAAATGCAGACTCAGATTTGCACTTGGCCTTTGATCGACTAAACTATGCAAGAATGATTCCACTGTACTGGATGGATATGGAAAGACTTAATAAAAAGCATACAACTATATGGCAAGAATTACAGCAAGGAAAGTGAGTTGTTAATGAAAACAAAATACCGTTTTGCGGTTTAGAAGCTGATGAAGCTCTGGAGCACCAAAACAGAAGACTTAAAAGTCCAAGGTGGACTTACAGGCATTAGTCTAAACAAGAATGTTCAGACTAGATTCTTTCAGGCAGAACCGGAGCTCACAAGAATTGCTGCAACAACCAAAGAAATGATTAAAAATGCCCCCCTTCCAATGCAAAGCGTCATCATGAACATTGGCCATCTGTTCGCAAGCATCAGGATTACAATGTTGAAAAGTTGATAGAGGGTTTTAAACCAATCCTTTTAAATGCAACACAGAATATCTTATATATCTGGTAACTAAGCAAGTTCTTCCCGATGATGCTCAAAAAGACATGTACAGTTACTGATATTGGTGAGAGACTTTGTTCCAAATTCATTGAGGAATGCATTAAAATGATCAACCAACAATGCCGACAGAAGATTCAGTACCATCAAAGCCTTCAGAACAGTTTTGGGCACCAATGAAAAAGGTAAAACTTATTCCTGCAAACCAGCATTCAAAAATGTTAAAGTAACGTTGAAGAAAAAAGTTATATAGTTAAAAGCTGATTTTTCAATATTTTCTAGATTGATTGCAGCAAGAAGTCGGTGTGACATAGATTTGAAGGCAACTTTGTCGTTATGAATTTTCATTATTGCCACCTGCTTTGTTTTCCCTACATGGATGTATGCATTGTTGCTCGGAAAAAAGCAAGTTTATCGACATCCTGGAAGAGTTTCCTCAAAATCTATACCCTTCACCCAATGAGAAAAATTAATTCTCACACAATTCATTTCCAGTAGATGAAGCGGCACAAACTGTTGTAGTAGTTGATGGAATGGCATTCCATTGATAAACCTAAGACTGTCAAGACTTGTGAAGAATTTGCATATCACTTTGTCAGACATATGTCAAAGAAGTTTGGTATGTACCAAGAAGTTTCCATAATATTTGACACCTACGAACAGAATTCGTGAAGACATCAACAAGGGTGAAACGTCAGGGTAAATCGATCTCTACAACAAACATCCTTAAATTAACTATGCACCAGTTACTTTTGCACGAAATGACTAAGGATGAACTAACAGAATACCTGGTATAAAAGATTATGGACTATGCAGTCAAGAATAATAAACAATTTGTTTGCAGTTGGAGAAATCATGCAAATGCAAGCCATATGGATGTGTTGTGACTTGAAACCATACAGGAGGAAGCAGATACTAAAATATTTTGCAAAGTATACATGTTGCTTCCAGAGGCATTAGCAAGATTCACATATACTCTCCAGACACAGATGTATTAGTACTTGCTCTTCGGAGATATCTTATATGTTTCCAACAAGCCTATATATGTTTCCAAGAGAATCCAGCACTAAAGTGGGTACTAGTAGAAACAAACAGTTAATTCATCTTCAGCCAATCTATGACATGCTAGGGCTCAATAAGGATTCAGCACTACCAGGACTCCATGCCCTTTCTGGTGCTGATAACACTAGATCATTTGCTGAAAAAGGAAAGATTTTATGATGGAATGTTTTTTATGCAGCTAGTGATGACATTATAGCTGCACTAGGCTTTATGGATCATTCTGAAACTATTTTCACAGAAATGTTACAAATGTTATAGGCATTTGTTTGTCAGGTGTATGTACCACGAGCCAAAATGACAGACAATGGGGAGGTAAGATGGTGGCTCTTCACAAAAAAAAGAACGATTGTGGAACATCTTGCACCAACAAAAGTATCTCTCTATTCAGGTCTTTTGCATGCACACTTCCAAGCAATGATTTGGACACAAGATACTCGACAGCATTGTGACATACCTCAACCTACTGATTTTGGTTGGTCGCTTATGGATGGAAAATTTGAGCCAGTTATGTGTACAGAACCTTGTGTTCCACAGGGGCTTTTAGAGTTGACTAAGTGCTCCTGTTTGAAGCATCAGTGTGCCCTTCCCTACCGATGCAATCTCAACAATCTGCCTTGCACAGAGATGTGCTCATGTGGTGGAGATGATGACTTATGTGACAACAATGCAATTGTTGAGCTGATGATGAATGATAATGAGGATGAAGATGATAATTTAATTAAATGACAATGAAAAATCTTAATATTGGTTATGGCATTTGTTACATATAACAAAAACTAGTACACTGTTACACTTTACTGTAATATTCACCTTCCAAATATTAAAAAGCTTTGTCGTATCAATTCTGAGCTATCATAGTTTATAATCAATCTGCTGTAGTTTATTTTCTTATGAAAAGCGTCAAGGCTTTATTTTATTGTCCAATCTGTGAATATTAACTAACTGTGATGCTCATTTACCTTACAATATAATGTGGAAACTATATAAGAGTCCCAAAGAGATGGCTAATAATGGTGTCCTTTTGAATTTTAAAACTTGAAGTGACAATGGAAAGATTCTATTACTGTCAGAAAGGTTTCTTATTTCCAAAAAGTTTTCTAATAACCAACATGTTCACATAGCACACCGGAAAGCTATAATTATGAAAACACGTTCTGGCATTGGTGATGCAGTGGCCATTTTGAATTTTGACTCAGGTGGATATACCATTAAAAAAGTTATTTTATTTCCTGTAGTTTTCCAACAGCCAATAAGTGAACAAAGAGCACTGAGAAGCCATTATTCGACAAAAACGTACGTTAGGTGGTAAGGAGGCGGCCATTTCGGATTTTCGCCTGTAGTGCCGCTCATACTGGGATGCCAGATACCTACCAACAGATTTCATTTTCTACGTATTCATACAAAGCGAATGCCATCACCCACATGTTTGCATCATGAAGTGGCCTAATACATTTCCATTGGGACTAGAATTATAAAACTTGAAACACTAGTACCTATTAGCATATACAAATAGAGGAGAAACTCACCACACTCCATAAAGCCTCTAAAATCAAAAAATTATAAAAAGGTACTTGGCATTGTAAAATTCACCATTGGCGATATTTTATCGCCTACGAAATGATCGCCAATTGTTAATTTTTTTCCCCTTAGCCAACATTTTTTGTATATCTGAATAAACTATTCATTTAAAATAATTTTACATTATCATCGTTCACATTGAATGGATAAATACTTTACAGACTGTGGTCCGGTAAATTGAACTTTCTTAGAAAAATCTTGAGTAATTCTCTGTTTGCGCGTCATCTTTAAAAAGTTCTATAGTAAGAATTTATTATACATGGCAACTACAGTTAATTATTTAATTGAGCAGCATTTTTATTAAGACTCAGTTGGAAAGTTCTGTTTCCCAGTAAAAAATTATATCTGTACTTATAAAAGTGAATTAAGAGGCTGCGATACCCTAGCGATTAGAGTATTGGGCTCATGATCAGAGGATTGTGGGTTCAGTCCTTGATCTGCCAAATATCAGTGTGTACCTAATGGGGGCTGGTGCACATTAACCTGTCGTGGCTTCAAAGTCCTCTTGTTGGTGTGAAGAGGTTCACACTAGAATATTTGGGGCTTTCAAAAGTGAAAAGTTTAGCAGGAGTATATTTAATCAATTTTGACATCACTAATATTAAAGCAGAACAATCAGCTATTGTGGAATACAATCGTCTAAAAACAAGTTATCAACTAGACATGCCAACTATAAAATATTGGTTATTTACAAATATATATACCTGCAAAATTTATGAACCAAGACATTTCTTTTACTGAAACCATTAAAACATATACTTACAACTCCTTTTTCAACAAATCCCAACCTGTATCCATGTTCAAATTGAGACTGTCCATCAGTAAAGTCATATCTTGTGGCACATGGGAGATTATCAATTAACCTTCAATATAAAGTAAATTTCATTTTAATATGTTTAAATAGAAGTAAGGGGATAAAATTGGCTCACTAAGCAAGTTATTCTTCTGTATGAAAATCTTTAAATAATAAATAAGATAATTTTTTTAATTTTAAACAAAATGGTTTCTCGAAAAAAAAACAACCCTCTTTAAATTAAAGCAGAAGACTGTATCCTCTATTTCAACATTCTATACCCTAATACACTCTCTTCCAAAAGTTAAGCAAAGAGAGGAAAATGTTAATTTCGGAAAGCCAATCTGAATTAAAGAAGCTGAAATTTGCTGCAAAGGTAGAAGGAAGTATGCGAATATATTAGGTAACAGCAAATCACGGTTTAGGCAAAGAAACATGCAAAACAAGTAGTCGTATAAGAAGCAGGCATTGTGAAGAGTTACAGGAGTTGCATGCAAGTGCTGATGAAAGGTGTGTCTATGGATCAGAAGATGAATGGCAGGTTTTGAGAGCTGGCAGGCTGTTGGGCAGATCGAAGCAGGACAGTCTATCACAAATGTTGCTCTTTTCTTCGGCGTTCAACATTCCGTCATTTCACCATTATGGTAACAATTCCAAAACAGACAAACAGTTGTCCGAAGACCTGTAGCTGTTTGTCCAAGGGTTAACACACCGCAGCAGATCAATATATTGCTGTTGTAGCCAAGCGGAATTGAAGATAGCCCTTCACACGTGTGACATCTATGGTTGCAGCAGCCATTGGCAAGACGATATCCGCCACTACTGTTCGTCGAAGGCTATACATGAATGGTCTGTACGACCGGGTATCATGAGTTAGTGTTCCTTAATCCGTTCAATCCAAAGAGGTATGATTTAGGTGGTATCGCCAGGATGTGAATTGGACTATGTCTGATTGGGGCAATGCTATGTTCATAGAGGAGACCAGATTTGCCCTACCCGATGATAAGCGTGTAAGAATCTGGAGGGAACAAGGCACGTGCAATTGGCCCCAGAACATCATGCATTCCGCGGTGGAAGCACCATGGTCTCGTCAGGGATTTCCATTGGGATATCGCACCGACCTGGACATCTTCAGGCGAGGTTCTGTGACGGCTATACAGTATTGAGATGAAGTCTTAGATCCCATTGTGAAACTGTACACTGCAGCAGTTGGTCCTTCTTTTGTTTTAATGGACGTTATGCACGTCCCCATAGAGCAGCCATCTTTGACGACTTTCTCGAGAACGAGAGGATTGCGCATATGGTGTGGCCGGCTTACTCGCCGGACCTTAATCCAATTGAAAATTTTTGGGATGCTCTCGACTGTGCTGTATGTAGACGTTTCCCACCTCCAGTCACTATTGGAGATTAAGAAACTACCCTGCAGGAGGAATGGGAATTACTGGACTCTGCGGTGGTTGATCACCTCGTAACAAGCATGATCACACATTGTACACCATGTATGCAGGTGAGTTGTACTCACAAACTTTATTAATGTCAGTTTTTGTTGTTTGTTTTGAATTTAAAAATTATTTTGTTAATGTCACCAATATGATGTCATCTTATAATTTATGAAAATTCCAGATTTTTTTTATCTCTGTAATTCTTTGTTTTGTTACATGAATAAACACAGAGCTACTTACTTACAGCTTTTCGTGTCAATCAAAGCAGTACTTGTCTATTTTTTTGGTATATTTCCGCTCTGTGCTTAACTTATAGAAGTGAGTTTAGTATATTAGTGTACTCTTTTGATAGCATTGGCAGCAATACCTTTTGAATTATAAATAGAGATAACCTTGCATTTAAAACATGCACTTTTTTCACAAAAATATAATTGAAAGACTGTAATTCTTTCAGTTTGAGGTACTTTTGAGACACATTTAGGAGTCGAATTTTAGAAATGAATGGATTTTTATGTATTTCAGAAAAATTAAAGCTAAATTTTAACCAAAGAGATAACTGTGGAAACATTTCAATTGAAAAGGTGAGGGAGGTTGCAATTACAAAATTCTATAAATTACATTTTATTATTTTGAATTTTGTTCAAAGTTTTCTGAGATGTAATCATTTGGATGGGTTCACCTAATACACTATGGAAAATCACTGTGTGCCTTAAATAAGACCCTCTAGAGATAGTATAATTGACCAAAAAGATTACGAATTGCTAATGTAAAAAACACAGAAATTATTTTGGCCTGACATTTTATCTAGCATTCATAATTACAATATAATATCATAATACATATCATGAAACATAAATATCAATTGAATTACAGTTAACATAGTATTTTAATTTTCTATACACAACAGTAAAAGCCTGATTATCTGACATTCAATAAACTGGAATGCTCACATCTCGAATTTGTAAAAAATTTGGCAGATAGTTGGTGCTATTTCATTAAAATTGAGATCATGAGATGTCAAAGTTGAATATACTTTTTGGTCTTGATTGCAGATTTATAACTTCTTATTAGCAAAAATACTAACTGGATTTGCACTAATTAGAAATGATTATAATAAAATAACCAATGTTTTGTGAGCAAAATTCTGGTTTATACGGAATGCTGATTCAGTAGATTTTAAGTACTGATCATACTACCTAAGCCACAAGACTTCAGAGTAAAATGGAGTTCCTAATAATATGAATTAATTAAAATACTAATAGAAAAAAACAGGTCAAATTGGTTTAGTCGTTATCAAGTTATGAACATACCCCTTTAGAATTAGGAGCGGAGATGGGGGGTTATTTCGAAATCTCATGCAGACAATGGAAAGTCAAGGGTGTAAAATTTCCTCAAGATCAGAATAAAAATTGTGACGGTTCACTCTGGCATGCACCGTTTTCCACGCATCCTTGCTTCGATTGGCTGAGCCAGAACATCGGCACGGTGCATGTCCCAGTTATACATAAAAGCGGCATGGTTCAAGGGTTTACTATCTTTTGGGCTCTCTTAGCTTTTGCTTGGCTCTGCTTCTGTGAGCCGGTGGTGCTTTGGAAGGACGTCAAGTCTCTGGTTACCACTGGACAGTTGACCCCACAGACCCTGGGTCTTATGATCACTGAGGTTGCCCGCCGGAGTTGAAGGGAGTGAGCTGTTGTCGTAATTTTCCTCTACGAGACATGAACCTCAAGGAACACCTGATGAGCCGTATCTTTCATAGTTATTCCCCCCTCCACTCGGTGTAACCCTTACTTGTCTGTTTATACTGAATAAGTCCCATGTGCAATCTTTAAAACCACCTCTGTGTCATTCTTTAATTACTGGGGTGCATTTCAAACTGTAGATTTGTTTAAAAAGTAAACAGAATCCTCAGACAATCTTTTTTATATATAGTTTCCCACTTTCTCTACACAGTGTAATTGTTATGCAATTCTAAGGTCATCTTTCTGAGCATCCTTTACATTATGGTTTAATCAAAGTAGATTGTAAAGAGAGGGATAGCAGGAAACCTTGAACTTTTAAATCCAAAAGCTACTCTTCTTTAAAAGCTTGGTATTCTTAGAATCTAAGAGTAAAATAGAATACAAGTAAAAAGCTCCCCATCATAACCCTTTAAAAGAATTGCTTTTCCATTGGGCTGGAAATAATATTAATGAATCATCCACTTTGTCCACATCACTGCTACTGTTTAGTCAGTTTCCACTAAAAAACTATAGAGCAGTTTCAAACCAGCTAGAAGAATTTAGACCAGTCTTCAGTGTAGACATCATATTCGGGCAAGATATTCACAAGAGAAATAATAAGCAGTAGAGTATCAGTTGGCTTGGTTATATGTCAAGAAAATTCAAGATATGCATTTTTATAATCAACCAAGAATTACAAACAAACAAAAACACTAGACTTTGACAACAGTGTTTTCATTAATATCGTCACAAGTTCTGAGATAATTGTACAATGTATTTTTAATTTTGCTTGACATAGTAACTTTCTATCCTCTTCTCCGCCTTTTGACTTTGGCTGGTTAAAGACCAACTGGTTGGCCTGTGAAGGGGTTTTTAAGATAAAGTAAACTCTGATAATCCTAAAATGTGCAGTAATCAGTTGGAATAGGTAAGGTCAAACTTCTTTATCACTTATTTTACAATATTTAATGTTCTGCTTTATAAAAGGAATTTAAGTTATGGAATGTTATAATTTTTTTTGTTATAGATGCTATATTAATGTTGATTAAAGTGGGAAATATAGCCAATTTCAAACTAAAATACCACACAGAAATTCTTTAATGGCAGTCGGAGTTTAAGAAAGTCAAAAAATCAATTTTGAGATTAATATTGTAAAAAAACTACAAACAATTTTCAATCCGGCAGAGTAAAAAGTTTTAATCAAGCTAAATTAGAAGTTTTTTTTATATATTTTTATAAAAAGGGTTGTGTATCAATTTGTATTATCATTTTCAACTTTTACGGCCCATATCTCCAAACGCAATTTTGGAGACCTAAGGAACATTTACTAAACTATTAAAGATAAGTGCCTAAAATTTTAAACATATATTCTTACAAATATATTACACAATTTGAGGGTAGTATTTTTTAATATTTTCAAAAGTAAAGATTTTATCAAGTTTTATTGCCAAATTGCAAAATTTTATTGTTCCTGCCAAAAATAACATTGTTTGAAAATTCTATAGAATGTCTGTCGGGTCTGAGTACGAAATAGTGCTACCAGCACTCTCGGACAAATAAAACTTATAGTGGAAGATTTTCGAAAAGTAAAAAACAAAATTTAAGTTACGAAAAAACAGAAGACATTTCTTTATTTCAAATTCCCCAGAAAAAAACTCTTACAAAAACCGTTTTCCTTTTTCTCTCAAGACCATTTTTTTATCATTCACAGTTGCCACTCATTTTGGCAGTAAACATTTTACAGTGGCACTGAAGTAGCAAATATATACATCTAATTAAACAACTTTTAACAATGTCAGACCATTTAATTTTTTTTCGAGAAACCAAACAAAATATTTAAAAATGCTACACTCAAATTATGTAATATATTAGTAAGAATATATGTTCAAAATTTTAGGCATATATCTTTAATAGTTTTTTAGTAAATGTTTCTAACGTCTCCAAAATTAAGTTTAGAGATAAAGATCGTTAAAGTTGAAAAATCAAAATACAAATTGAGGACCAATACTTTTTTTAAAAATTTATAAAAAATACTTCTAATTTAGCGAGATTAAATTTTTTTGCACCGTCAGATTTAAAATTGTTTATAGTTAGTTTTACATTATTAATCTCAAAATTGATTTTTTGACGTTCTTAAACTCCGATTCCCCTTAAAATATTCCAGTTGAGGTGATAATAATGTTAGGTACCATCACTAGCATAATTTATTTATAATTTAAAATGTTACTAAATTGAAAAATTGGAGGAAAACTTTCACTTTCAATTATTATTCGAAAACCTTAATTTCCTTGTATAGTTCCGATAATCAGGCTTTTACTGTATTGAACCATTAGCAGTATTTCCACTTTCAAAAAAAAAAAAAATAAAAAAAAAAAAAAACTTAAATGCAGGTTTTCCTTTTAAACAGCACACTTTTAAAAATTGAGAAAATATCTAATAAATGGAGAGGAATGTAATCTGTTAAATGTAAAAAAAAGGATAAAATTATAATTTAAAATAAAATGAAGGGTAAATTGCAGTATTTATATACTTATTTAATTTTTAAAATTTATGGTAATATTTTCTAATATCAAACAAATATGTAATAAAAGTCTTACAAATGCACATAATATTGATGCTGTATTCGATTAGCAACTAGTTTGGATTCTGCAACAGACCAATTTAACGGTGTCTTAGGGTTGTTGCACAAGACTCGACAAGACTGATCCGTTGCCATTTGTACTTCATAAGGCGTATTAACAATTCTATCTCCTCGTAGCACTTCCCCTATTAATACAATAATTGAAATATAATGTATTCAAGTATATCTTTACCTCAGAGCCAAAAGAGACCAAGTCTAAATTTGGCAACTTTTGTGTTTTATTATAGGTTATGATTTAACAGTTTGTTTTCTATCATACCATAGCATCATAATTCACTTAAAAACATTGCTAAAGCATTTATTGAGAGTTATAACAGATTATTAATATGTTAAGATTAGGATTTATAGGAGTAAGTTTAGGATATATACTCATTTGTAAAGTTGCTCAACTGCGACTTATTCTTGTTGTTTGGTTCTGAGGTACAGATCTATGATAATTTCAGATAGACAATTTCTAATACATTAAACACTGATCAGCAATGTAAAATGAAATAACTCGTACCTAGATTTTCCGATTTATAAATTATGGCTCCTTTTTTAGGACGGCAGAAAGGGAGAGAATAATATTCATATGGAAGTTGAGTTAAAGTACTAGTCATTTTTACAGCTTTAACTTCAATATTATCTCCCTTTTTAAATTCCACTGGAGCTACACCGGGTACATAAAATCCACAGGACAGTTTGCAAAAAATTAGAAGACAGCACAACATTGAGTACAAGACATTTTTAAGACACTTTCTCTGAAATAAAAATAAACAGATTACTACTTTGATTGCATATATTGTCATGTATTAAAATCTTTAGCAATACAAACATCCAAATAGGAAAGCACATACACATAAAATGAACTGTTGTCAATAATTGTAATGAAATACTTAAGCTTAAATATTGATGTAAATGAGTGAATACTATAAATAAACCCAGTAGATGAATTTTTTTATGACATTTGGCAATTTTATAAGGTAATTTTTTTTCATGGTCCGTGACGGTCTATTTATTAAAATACTCTTTTGGTCTTTGGTCATAAGCATTTCCTTGAAATTAAGTTCAATTTTGAAATGGCACAACTTTTTTCCTTTATCTGTAATAGCAGGGGCGAATTTAGGAGACGGGGGGGGGGGGGGGGGGGAATTTGCGGAGGGTGCGACCACCCCCCCCAAATTTTTTTAATTTTGTTTAATCCTATAGTAGTTTTCCATTTCTATATCTTAGAAAACAAAATTCCTATATTTGTTTATACTTACTAATAAGAATTATAGAAAGAAATCAGAATGATCAATTTTCTAAAACGTTTCCTGTCTAATCTAACCCAGCGTTTGCCAACACGACAGCTTTTCCTGCGGCTCGCCGGCAGCACAGACGAAGAAATATTAAATTTTGTTGTATGAACTTTTATTTACATAATTTTACTTTGTCCAAAATAGTATGTGTTTACTATCTAGAACAGAGTTCTCCACTGCATGCCTCTAGTAACTATATGAAACATTTTTCAGCAAAATAGATTTCATTAAGCATAAATGAAGGAATAACTGACGCTCATTTGGACGATTTATACCTAAAAAAGCCATGTAATAAGAATTAACAGGTACTTTATATATATTATTTGGGATTTAATGAAAAATTTCAAAAAAAAAAAATTATAAAAGAAAGGCAATATGTGCTCGGATCATGTAGTTTCTGAACACTGGCTGGACTTCTGACTCATAAGTTCATGCCATTTTGATTAAAAGAATGGATACATCAAAATGAAGTAACACAATTCCTGGTTGAAATTTTTTCTTTCGTTTTTTGCGCAACAGGCAGGCTACATAAAACAGAGCTGAGGGTCGAATCAGCATTCGGGCCACGTAGTGGGGAATGCTGGTCAAGAAACGCATTTCCATATAAGGTGCTGGCGTAGTAGGCAAACAGCTCGGTTTCAATGCCTTCCACTTTGCGATAAAAAATATATTTCTACTTTGTTTTAACATCGGATGAAAATAATGGTATAAATGTGTTTTATGGAAGAGATTTTTTAAAAATTATATTTCCATTTCAATGTAAGTGAGATTGAGTTGTTAATTTTAAGCGACTCTAATTTGGAAAAATTTTGGATTGCAGAAGACCAGGAATAGTTTCCACGATGATTAGATTTAAAATAAATATATATTTTAAATTTTGACTATGAATATTTTAATAAAATAATGCTGCAGCATATTCTTTGTAAAAAACAATTAATTGTAGGGGAAAATATTATAAAACCTAAATTATTATTTGAATGTTAGCCTCCATCCCATCCTTGAACCCTTCAACTGGAGACTTCTGTCAAAAAGAAGCCAAAGCCAGTAATTTCAAATACCTAATACCTGCTTCTCATACATCATACCCTCCACTCCTAAAACGACTTCTAAATACAACGCACCTGAGTAATAGAGAAATGTAGAATTTTTTTAGCATGTTTAAAATTTGCATTATAAATTATTATGAACTATGAAATGAAGTTCTTCTGAAGTATTAAAAATGTGAGTTTTAAGGAAATTATTTGTGTTGTTATGGATATTTATTATATAAAAATCAAATACCTGTAAATTTTTTTTTCAAACCAATCCTTATGCATTATAATTAAAGTTTAAATGATATGAAAAAAATGTTTGAGGAAAAAATCTAAATGTTTGAAAGCTTTGGTATTTAAAAAAGTTTTTAATCAAAATCCCCCCCCCCCTCCTTCCAAAAAAAAAGGAAAAAAAAGACGGTAGACGTACCCTTGAATAAAAAATAAATAAAAAATCATAGATCTAATCTGGGCTAGCTGTTCGTGAGTGAGTTATCCTGGCGGACTCTTACAAGTAGCCCAATGTGTAAATAGTACTACCTTTATTAGCTCCAAGTGTAGATTATTCCCAAGTGACAATTTTTGTGCACTGGTTAAGACATCTTGCATTGGAATTCAAAGATACAGGTACCCAACCTTATTTCCTCTACATAACATAATAACCGACACTAGCAGCCCTCATGCATCTCTCCCACACCATAACGCCTCCTCCAAAATGTTTGACAGTTCCACATAAATTCTTAGTTATCATTTGTTTTCTCCAGACCATAACTCAGTTATCTGATTCTTGGATATTTAATTTTAATTCTTCTCTAAAAAGGACTGATTCTCACAAAGACAACTGATTACTTGCATGCCTATTTGCTGATTCAATGAAGCAAGAAAAATAAAGAATGTTTTAAAGAAGAACATTGAACTTTCATTAAATGATTTCTGTTTCAAATGCTCAAAAAAAATAAAATTCATTCATAATAATAAATAATGATTTCTTGAGTTAAACTATTTGTTAAAATTGCTTGAGCAAGTAGAAAAATACATATGAATATTCTAAATAATAGAATTATTTGTTGTGAGGTTACATGTCATCATCAACAAGAAAAAAAAAATTGTAAGTGATCACAATAAAATAGAATTTTCAAATTCAATTAACACAGATAACATCTTATTGAAGGCTGAAGCAAGTGAAAAATAATTCTCATTTGTAAAGAATCAAAAAAATTAGCATATGTTTCGGTATTAGTATACAAAATGCCATTTTTGCTCTGTTTATTGCTACAGTGTTGTGTAACTCGGACAGTCCCCATCTTGAAAGAATATCCATCTTTATAGAAAAAAAAAAATTGTAAGTGATCACAATAAAATAGAATTTTCAAATTCAATTAACACAGATAACATCTTATTGAAGGCTGAAGCAAGTGAAAAATAATTCTCATTTGTAAGGAATCAAAAAAATTAGCATATGTTTCGGTATTAGTATACAAAATGCCATTTTTGCTCTGTTTATTGCTACAGTGTTGTGTAACTCGGACAGTCCCCATCTTGAATATTGTGATAAACCCATTAACGTAATTCTGGTTAGGGATATAATTTAATTTATTTGGTATTGTGAGATGTCTAATAAAAATTGTAGAAGGAAAGCATAAAATGTAACAAATCAATTTATATATCTATTCCTCGGAGGTAAAAGAAACCATGTCACATTTTCGTATTTATTCAGGAGAGTCAATTTTCCATAACTTTGAGCTATTAAAATTTGTTTCTTCGTAACTTATAGAAACAGCTTAATGTAAGTTTTTCACATTGTTTTTGTCATTGATAAGTATTTCATTGTCATTGATAAATTTTCCATAACTTTGAGCTATTAAAATTTGTTTCTTCGTAACTTATAGAAACAGCTTAATGTAAGTTTTTCACATTGTTTTTGTCATTGATAAGTATTTCATTGTCATTGATAAATTTTCCATAACTTTGAGCTATTAAAATTTGTTTCTTCGTAACTTATAGAAACAGCTTAATGTAAGTTTTTCACATTGTTTTTGTCATTGATAAGTAATTGGAAGTACGATCATAGTATGACATTTAATAAAAAAATGGATATGGTGTCCTTTACCTCCAGGGTACAGATATATATTTATAATTACCTTTTTTTTTAAAATCCAAAGCTAACAAATTTGAAATCCATTTTAAGAGAATAGAATTTTCAATTAGAAAATTTATCAGAAGTGTTTTTTTTTTCAATGATACATATTTAAACAAGTGTTTTTTAACTTGCAATGTTTAATTAAAGGGAAGAAATAAATGCAGTGGATTGCTAAGTGCAAAAAGGGGTCATGGTCTTATGGATTTCAATGAGACATGACTCCTGTTTACAATTAGCAATTCATAAAAATTTTTCAAATAATAATACTTACACTTAAGAGATTCATGATGACAGGATGTAAATATCAAGTGTATCTAGATTTACAGATTATAAATGGTTTTAAAGTAAGTAATAATTGTATGGGATTATTAAGAATATTTCATTTTCAACCATAAAATGTTGATCAAACTAATAGGCATTCCTAAAAAAAGAAATAATTTTGTTTTAGAAAGAAAAGCAGTATTTTGACACAGGACAACTTTTCATAGATATAAAAGCCTAGAATAGATTTGAAATAGACATTTTTAAATATTAACACATAACTACAGTAGTAAAGAATAACCTAATTATTAAAAATAAAATACACATCTTAAGATAATATATTTGATTGGTTTTGAGCATTTCGTTTCATTACTTAAACTATGGTGGGGAGGGGCACCTTGAACCATTGGCATTTATTCTTTTAGTTTTACATTCTCACATAAGATATCACTTATAAACTAGAACTAAATATATGATTCATGCAAAGCATTGTTTATTTCCTTTGCTTCCTGCATTGTAGAAGGTTCTGTTTAAAATACACATACGGTAAGGTGGGGTAAAATGGGTAGTCAAAGTATGTTGTTTAAAATTTTAGAAGTTTCTAATATAGGGTCATAAGGGGAAATTCTTGGTCACTCTTTTTCTGGGGTAATTAATGGTCAACCACTTTTCAGAATTAAAAAATGCTACTTAAAAACAACTAAAATAAGGTAAAAACTCCTTATATATTCTATTTTTTTATGCAGAATTTTAAAAACATATTGTTAGCTCAAGATTGCCTAAAAAACCCTACTTTTTTTCAAGATCCATATCGGTGCCACATTTTTATAATTTTTTTTTTGTTGATGGTGTTTTTCAACTACATATAGGTTAAGCTTTTGAATCCCGTGTTTAATTTTTTGCAATTTGTTTTAATTTAATTACATAAGTACTATACCCATTTATACCCCAGTTTACTGGGATAATTCTTGGTTAATGATATTCTTCAAAATTTCAGAAGTTTTTCATACTTATTTCTATCTCTAAACATTACTAGATGTTAGTTATTACTTTATATATATATTAAATAAAAATTAGATCTAGTTTATAAGTTCCTGCGTAAGTTTTGGGTAAGTATCACCATCCTCCAGTGGTGGATCTAGGATTTTCCTGAGGGGGGGGGCGCAACACCTGTGCCTTAGCCAGGATGAAATCGAAAATTAAAAAAAAAAAATCTATGCAGTGTTCTAAAAATATACTTCAAGATAATAAGTATTTATTGATTGACCCCCCCCCCCTTTTTTCGTCACATTTCTGACTCTCTACCTTAGCGTAAAGTGAAATGCCCAGGTTATAACAAAATTACTTTTCAGTTTAAAAAAAAACATAAAAAACTCTGCACTCCTCAAAAAATCCCCTTCTATGCTAGATGTTTTTTGGAGCTCCTTTGTTTCTTTATACTCGGGACAAATAAAACGTTTTTGCAAAGTTTCATGAACGGACCAATTTTTTATTTTTTAATCTCGTATTTTACCTTTCTTGGATTTTGCATGTGTTTTCGTTTATAAAAAAAAACTAACTTTCTTTAGATTAGTTATATCGTTTTACTTTTTTTCATTCGATTCAACATCAAAAAAAGTACTCTAAAAACATGTGTCACATGCCTAGATTGCTCCAAAATTAAATTTTCAGCCGCAAAACCCCCCTCCCCCTCCCCCCCCCCCTTCTTTGCTAGATATTTTTATGGACTCCTCTGAACATTTTCTTGACAAGTATAGAACATTTTTGCCAAGTTTGATCAACGAACCATTTTTTTTTGTTTTTCTTATGGTTTTAGGTACTATTTTACCAGCACTAATATTTATATTTGGTGCGATTTTATAAATCCATAATTTTTTTTACTTTCAGTTACCCGTATGGTGTAAAAGTATTGAATTCGGTAAAAAAAAAATCAATTTTATTGCATTTCTACACGTTTTGAAACGTGATGAGTTCAAAAAAATGTTTGTGCCTGTTAGTTATCAGCATAACTCCCAAAACGGATTGACCTGCGATGTTCAATTTTTATGTACAGGTTATTGATGGCCATGAGACCTGGCATTAAGGTTTTCGTCAAAATTGCACATGTGCATTAAGTAGCTGATATTGAAAAAATTACGTTTTTCAGCGATTACCAAAAAATGGTTTTAACGATTTTGATTAAAATCGCTATAAAAATGCCTTTAAAGGTGTTCTAATCATTCCCATCTCCGTAGAAAGGAGATAATGGCGAACGCCCATCAACGACTGTTTCTGCTCTGTTGCACTTAAAAGAAAGGATAATGAGGTGTTTATTGAAAAATATATCACAATTTTCACCGTTTCAGCGGCGTTTTTTTAGAATAATCGCCAAATTGGGCATTTGTTTTAAATAATGAAAACAAAATAGGTAAATTATATCAATCCGTGACAAATTAAAAAAACATCGCATACTGAAATATTTTTTTCCAATTCTTCAATTTTAACTGGAAGAGAGAGATTGTAGGAGGATCACTGTATTTAAAAAAATTTAAGAACTTCATTTCGAGTTGCAATATTATTTTACTTCTTTCACAAAACTTTTGAACAAGAATCATAAGTTTCATAAAAAATATGTTTTGGAAAAATAGGCTTAGAATAAAATTAGAGTAATCTTAGCCTTCTCTAAAAGTATGTATAGATATTATGCCATAAGCGTTATAATTACTTATAAAGTTCAATATTTCTTGCATTACTTCTGCAATAACGGGAAAAAAAGGGGGGGGGGGGAAATTTAAAGCATGTCCAGGTAAATATTTGTACAAAACTTTTCAAATTATCGTAAAAAACATGCACATTTATTTTGTTAATTCATTCGTTTAATTTCGTACAGGGTTTGAAAGCGATATTTTTTTAAAAAAGTAATTCTGCTACTTTACACAGATAATACTTCTTACAAAATTGTTTATAAGTCTATTTTATGTAAAAAAAACAATTGGCATACCTTTTCAGTGTGGTGCAAGAGAGGATTGTTAATCAAAATTCAAATATGACGCTTATTTACAAGCCGAAGCAGAAATTAGAGCTGGACGAGTTATTATGCAGTTAATAAATAACCTTCCTCTTCATTTCTTTCAAAAGTTTTAAGTTTACCCTATTACCATGTCCAGTTGAATGGGGGTGGCCATTTCCGGGGGTAACCCAAATAGTCACAACCTCTCATTATTCTTTTTTTCCCCCTGGTTGGCGTCGGACATTACGCATGTGAGTCAAAATCTCTTCCTCCCACTCGACAGAAAAGGGATCGGTTATCAGGGGTCCAAGATGTCTTCAAGGTCAAGAGGAGGGAGGTTTGTATACTTGTACTGTCTTCCAACATCCGTTTGAATGGGAAGAGAGAAGGCTATAAATAGAACCTTGGTACAAAAATAAGCTTTTTTTTGTTGCTTTTTTCGGAAATTAGATGAAGGTTAAAATATAATTGTTGCGTGAACTTATTGAAAAAAACTTGAAAAAAAATAATATATATACATATTTTTATTATTATTATTACTATTTATTTCTGTAAATTGTAAAAAAAGACTCCACCTGAGGGGGGGGGGGCGAGCCCCGCGCGCCCCCTGGCTGGATCCGCCATTGCCATCCTCTATTGTAGATGCTGCATCTGGATCAAATGCTTCATGTTCATAAATAGTGTCAACTAGTTTCGAAGACAATTTAATTTAAGGTATGGTAGTTTATGAGAAACACATTCGGAAATAAGAAGACTAATGAACACAAACTCAGCTGTTATAACAAATACAAATTTTCAGGATCTGATGGCAGAACGAGACAAAAAAGTCAGAGATAAGGCTAACACAGAACAGAAGTGGGAAGTTGCAGCAAAGGAGAAAAGAATGTACACAACGAAAAACCCTATTGGCAAATAAACAAAAGCTTGAATTGATAATAATGTGTATGCCTCACCATCAGCAAAACATACATGTTTTAGAAACATCTGATGGAGAGGTTGAGAATAATAATGTAGAAACAGTTGAAATTGAGCAATTAAAAAATAATTACACCTTACGAGGGTTGCTATTTATATTTCTAGCCTTGGCAACAGTAAGTACTTTTAGGCAACCACTGACATTTGCAAACAATAATTTCATATTTTTAACCCATTAACCGCCAAAATTCGAAATCCTAAAAAATCATGGTCAGTATTTATAACATTTGTGATTTTAGGGTCATATAACATATTTAAAGAAAAAGTTGGAATATTTTAATTACCTTCCGAGAAAATGACTTGCGTTGGCGCAACGTCAGCGTAAAACAGAGTTAAAATCGGCGGTTTTCAAGAATTTAATTTTCCATTTATGTTGAATACTCAACGACTGTAATTAACCGTAGGCGATATTTTAAAGCTTTTTTTCAAAAATATTAACTTTTGGTACTATGTAAGTACATACATTTATTTAATATGCCTTATTTTGTATGAAAATATTGACTACATTCTTGGTGTAAAGCCACTTCACAACCATTACATCGATATATAGTTCATTGTGACAATGTTTACTGCAAAGTCTTTTATTGTCAATTTATCGTATAAGAAAATGTCCTTTTTGATTTTGCACTGCCAAAGAAAGACTAAGATTGCTTGGTCTACCAGTAGATGATCTAACAAAATACATCATCACAAAAACCATCACATGATGCAAGGGTCCAAGCTTTATAACAGAATCTTACAGGTTTTCCTTTTAGGAACTTTTTTGCAGAATGTTTTACTCTATAAGGAATCATTTGTTCGTCAATACTTAAGTCGTGTGCAAATATTTGAAACTATTTAAATTTCTTATTCAACACAATTTACGGTTGTACTCTCACTTTGTACAATTTGTAATTTTTGTCAATATTGATGTTATTTGCCATATGCAAATTTTGTTTTATATTCCTGTAATGAATACATGACATTGACTCCCTAACAAACGGGACAGATACATCTTTATATAATTACCAATACATTTCTTCTTGTGGCAATGTATGGTATCCAGTAAGAAGAAGAAAACCAATAAACCTTTTTAGGTAACTCTCAGAAGCAAAAAAGTCAGTCCTATTATTTTGCTGAGCATATATATATTAGTTTGATTAATGAGCAATGCATACATTTCTGAGTCAAAAAACTTTTCTAAAATGTCATCACAACTTAAATTTTTTAACTCTCTTTTTATTTTTTCAACTTGGCGATGTTTCTTCATTTTTTGGTATCGATGTATAAATAGGATTTATTTTCTTCCATTTCAAAGGCTCAATTTCTTTTCTTTGTCTTTGTATTATTCACATTATTTTGGTCCTTATCTTTCCTATTTGAATGTAATTCAACCTTACCAGAAATGTCATTTGGTAAAACGTTCGAGTCACTTATTACTGTATCGTCCCCTTCTTCATTGGTGAAATAATAACAATGTCCATTTCATCGTCATCTGAATCAATGGTGTAAAAAGAATCCAGAGCTTTACTAAGCATAAGATAGTGCTTTCGAGATATTTCAAATCAAAATGAAGCAGTTGCAATCACACACGGGTGAGACAAAAAGTTCAGAAAATGTTGACCCTCTTTTCTGCTGACGATGCGCAACACTAGTATTTCCAACATCGTAGCTTGAAGAGGAATTCATAAATAGCTTTTTTTTTGTGTGACCTTCAAGTGAATTATGGAGATATGAAATGTTATATGTCTAAACAAATTATTTCTCTTTTTTTTTTAATCGATTTAGCAATGTCAGTGCAACTTAGCAGATTTCGGAAATGTGTAAGTTATCACTACCAGAAAATAATATGGTTTAGAATAATTTTTATTATTCGAAATTAGAGTGTGTAACCTTACCAATGAACATAAACCTCCAAATATTAGTTTAAAATTGATTAAATATTTATTGTAGTCATGTTTTCTAAGCGTTGATTGAACGCAACGCCAGCGGTTAATGGGTTAATCACAATTTCTTCAGAACTTTTGTCACTTTAGCCTGATTAGTGTTGTTTACAGTAAATTGAAGAATTTCTCTCGGAAAAAAAATCTGAATTGACTCGTTAAAATTTTTGTGCGATTATATTTCATAACTTTCAACGTGGATTACTAAGGCAAGAGTGCTTCAATGAATTTAATTCTTTATACAGTGATAAAGTACCATCCTACAACATTGTAAAAATCTAGTATAACGAATTCAATCGTAGTCGACGTTCGCTTCAAAACGAATTCCGTGAAGGTCGTCCAAAATCGGTTGTTGTGCCAGAAAATACCAATGCTGTACAAGAACTGATAAAGCAAGATCGTCATGTGACATACCGTGAGATTAAGGCTTCTTTGGGCATTAGTATAACAAACATCAATAAGATATTACATGAACATTTGGCCGTAAAAAAGATTTGTTAGCGTTGAATCCTGCATAATCTGACAAATGCTAAAAAAAAAGGCTTGTGTCGATTGGTGCAAGGAAATGTTGAAAAAATATGTTCAAAGTATGTAAAAGGCTGTGTATAACATCTACACAGGTGAAGAATCATGGATCCAGGGCTCCAGAAAAATATTTTCTTCCTGCGTGCACAAATGCCATATCCAAAAATTTCCTGCGAGTCTGCTGGCTTTAAATTATACTGCTGAAGGAAATTAAATGTTACGTACTATTGAGAATTAAAAGTTGTTTAATTCAAAATCTTCTTGACATTGATTTGGAAGCACCACCCTGCAGGATAAACATCGGTTTCCAATGGCACATTTCCAGTTGCAATATTAGGCCATTGGTTAAAGGTTAAGCTAGTGAAACGATAGCAAACACTGATGCTTGTCCAGCATGCCTCCTTTCATAACTATTTTCATTTTTGTGCTTTCGATTTAAATGCTGTGAATAGTTTTGCTCCAACATTTCTTGCAAATACCGCATTTCATCTTCATTGTCTTGCTTGGATAGCTCCTTATCATATTAAAGAAAAATGTGGTTTCTTTTAAATTACAATGGAATATCCAAGAATTCTTTCAAATTAAAAAGAAGAATGAAGGAAATAAACTCTCAGTGTAATTACATGCTTCAATAGTTTCAGATTCCAAAATCGGGAAATAAAACCCCCTTCCCCCCTTATGTTAACACTTCTCCCTTCCCTGTCCAACCTAACTGGAATTTCTCCTTCCTATCTAGAAGTAACAGGTGGTGAACTATATGGAGAATAGCATCCCCCCCCCCAACCTCTCCCCTCCCTACGTTACGGGAGTCAACAACTCCCCCTTTCCCGTCATGCCTAACTGGAATTTCTCCATTAAAAAAAAACTGCATTTGACTATAATTTCCTGCGGGATCCGACGATTTCCTGCGTACATCGTACGCATGTACGTCCATTTTATCGGACTCTGCATGGATCTATGCATATGAGTCTGAAACTAAGCAGAAATCGAATGTATGGGTCTTCCAAGACGAGCCAAATCCAACAAAAGTTGTTCACGGAAGAAGCACATCGAAGCAAATGGTTGCCTGTTTCTTCGGCATTGCAGGTCACATGGCGACAGAGGCGTTAGAGCAATACAAATCGGTCAATTCTGAATGGTACATGACCATTTGTTCGCCTGAAGTCATCGAAAAATTTCAAAAAAAGCAGAAGAGGCGAATCATTCTTCACCACGATAATGCAAACTCTCACACATCGGCTCAAACAAAGGATTCTTTAACCATCTAAAACATAGAATTGTTGGGTCATCCGCCATACAGCCCTGATTTGGCACCCGATGACTATAAAAATAAATTAAATTCAAACTCATTCAAAAGTGTATTGATCTTCATGGAGAATATTTTGAAAAATAATAAAACCAATTTCGATCATAAATATTTGTTTTTTCATTATCAGGCCAGAAATATAAACAGCAACCCTTGTAGAATTAGCACTTCAGGAACATCCATATTATGCCAGTAATCTATTTTACATTGGGAAAATTAAAAATATATTAGATGAAAAGAGAGTTGAAATTAAATTTCTTGAACAAGGATCTAGTAACTTTTGCTGTTCAAAGTGAGAAATTATAGAAATGATCAATATGAAATATATATTCTATGTTCCAGTAGATTTACAGAGAAGTAATCCCGTTGTGGTAGATACAAATGCAATTACTATTGATTTCTAATATTACAAAAAAATTATGTCAAGAATTGTGGATTTAAATTATGCTTGTTTGTAATATCAACATCTAAACAAATAATAAAATCTAATTTCTTCCTCGATTAACCTATTGCATACATATATAGAAAGTTTTTGAGCACTAAATATTGATAATTTATCAGATTAGTTTACTTTTGACATTCAAAAATATAAAAACAAGTTGACCAATATTTACCCCATAGGTGACCAATAATTACCCCAAAGCAGGGATAAATCTTGGTCACTTGGTTAATGAAATTAAACAAAATGTAAACTGATTTTAAGTAAAGTGATTATTTCAATAAACCATAGATTATTTAAGCTTGCTCTAAACCTGAAAATTGAAATTTTTAAGTAGTAGGCAGGAGACACTTTTAGTTTAGTAGCCACTTCATCGCAGATTTTTTTTTTTTTAAGACCAGTGGCACAGCCAGGGCAGAGGAGGTTGGGGTTTTACTTTTTGCCTGAATGTATGCAGTATCGTATTCAATTTTTTTTTTTTTTGGAGGAGGAGGAGGATGTTTCAATTCTTAATTTGATTTGTATTAAATATATAAATCAAAAACACATACCTAAGTTAATTGTGTTTAATAAAATGTCAATGAAAGCAAAAAAAAAATTAAGCACAGGATCTAAGCTTTTCACTTATGGATACCTATAGATTTTTTGTGCATCTGTAACGTAGCGCTGTAAAGAGTTAATAAAAATGAAAAAATCTGATGGAATCAATTTGAAATATTAAGGAATTTAGGGTTCTAATATATTCTGTTGACAAAAAACGCAAGACTACAAGAAAATAATCATGCCTGAAAAAGGATACAGTCAGATTGAAGTTTGAGAATTTTTTTTAACAGTAAGGCTAATGGTGGCCGTGCTATTAGGTTATAGGATAACTAAAAATATACCAGAAGTAATATGCAAATAATTAAGGTTCTAATATATTTTATTGACAAAAACGTCAGGCAAGAAGAAAAATAATCATGCCTGTTAAGGATGCAGTCAGAGTGAAATTTGAGAATTTTTTTTAACAGTAAGGCTACCGGTGGCCACGCTTTAAAGTTATAGGATAACTAAAAATACAACAGAAATAATATGCAAATAAAATATTTCGTTGAGAAGAATGCCAGACAAGAAGAAAAATAATTATGTCTTTAAAAGATGCAGTCAGATTGAAGTTTGAAGATTTTTTTAACAATAAGGCAGCAGCCACGCCCACACGGGGAATGCAAGAAGAGAAACTTAAAAATTTCAAATTTCCCTGATTTTTCTAGAAGAGTGAAATTCTCAGACATTTCTTTGATTTTACTGAATTCCGGGTTCTGCAACACTCTGTCAATTCATGAATCCAAATTGTGGATGAATGGATTTTAACGGCGTATATGCACATGATTACATAATTTCAAGAAAGGGAAGGGAGATTTTCATTGATTTGGAAATTTTAGTACATTCGGTAACAATTAAAAAACAATCGTAGGGGAGGGGAGAAAAGAAAGGTGGCCGGTTGATTAGTTTGTTTAGTCACCTCATCACGCTGTTTAATCAACCTGTGGCGAGTGGTAACTGGATATTTTCAGGTCTAGCTTGCTCCATGCCCAATTTAGTTATTTTGTCTAACATACTTTTGGAGATATACAGATCTAATTGTGTTTTTTACCAAGAATTCCCTTTAAATAGTTTTTAAAATTGTATATGGTAGTATGATGCTTAAACTTTATTTTTGTTTGCAACTTAGAACAGTTAATAAAATTACATTCCAGTGACTTAACTGCATTTATTGAACATTTTTATTGCTTATTCAAATTGAAGGTAAAATGAGTTTCTTGTTTATTTTTTTTTAAATGCAAATTTTGTGAATGAGGTGAAATGGGTATAGTGTTAGGCTTAACATGTGTAGGTATTTTTAAGGTGATACTATAAAGTTTGTCAGAGTAAAGTCTTATTTTTTAAAAATTACAATTAAAATATGTTTCATATTACGACATTAAAATACTTTTGTATTATTTAGAGCTTTTGTGAAAAAAGTAAATTTTGTGAAATTTTTTCCATTCTATTTTATATATTTTTGTGAAACTTTCATACAATAATACAACAATTTAAAATTTTGTTTTAATGTTGAGTAGGTACTTGTAAATATTTACAATGATATCTTTCAATTTCTAGATGATTTAAATATCTCAATTATAAATGCACATTTTTTGACATGGAACTTTGTGAAAGGGCCTTTTGTTAGACATGGAATTTTGTGAAGGGTCGGTTTATCAGACATAGAATTTTGTGAAGAGTCTGTATAAGTCAAATTCCCTTCTGCGTAGACAACTGTTAGGACATTCATAGTTATAAAAAAATATGTAACTTTTAAATCTTTTAGCTGGTCTCAAAGAAATATTGCCATGCATTGCTTATGTGATAACACTAACAATAAACTAATACTAATGGTTTAAGATTTACAAGGTTAAGATAACAATGAACATTTTCAATCTAAGGCAGTATCAAAAGACAAAAATAAAGAGATGTATAACATAGTCACTTTGAGAATTTTAGCACTGCTTATGAAAAATAGTTAAGGATAAGAACATTATGTTTACAATATTACATTATTCATATTTATATCAAAAGAAACGCATTTACTTAAAAATCGCCAGAATGAAACAGTTGCATTTAATTTGTTACGAATCGAACAAGCTCAACTGATTTTTGTCGAAAATAAAAAAAAATGCAATTAAAATTCTATGATGCGATTGCTATATTTAACTGCTATATATATACCCATTCGAGATCCTGCTCATTCAGTATTTCAAAATTGGGATAATGAAAAAACTAATTTCCAACTAAAAATTTAATATCTTTCAAGTACCTTACCTCGGAAAACACCTGGAAGTAGTACAAGATCATAAAAAAAATGTCAATGTTTACATTAAATGCCTAAACACTGCTGTAAAAATAGAAAAGGAAAACAGAAAGAAATTTTTTCGAACGGTTATGTAAAATACGATAAATTTCAATTAAATGTTATAATCGAAAATTGCGTAATGTAGAGGACATTAAAATAAACAAAACTTACTCCAAAACTAAAATCATTTCTCTTTAAACCGAAATAGTTGTATAATTTTACATTTACGTTACGGTTACGAAAATCAAATGCTAACAACGTGATGGTGGTGGATCTCTAAAAGGATGGGTGAAATAGACTAGAGCCATGTTTACCAAAAAAGCAACAAAGTCAGGTGTTGAAAACGGTATTGGGTGGGCATAAAGCTGGTTTGTAAAGCATGTAAATGCGAATCTGTGAATATATTGCAGTTAAAAGCTCAAAAAAAAAAAAAAAAAAAAAAGCAAGTAAAGATATCCTAAAAATTCCCTAATCAGACCAATGAAATAGTTATAGCGACTTTTTAAATACATATTGACTCAGATAAAAACATTTAACTTGATAATGGCTCTTATTGATCAAATTTCGAGGAAATAGTGGTGAAAAGTTAAATGAATGAATAAAATGAAAAGAAAGTATAAAGTTTTACAAATGACCATAGTAAATGAACAATAAACAACGGAAAATACCAGTGGCGGAACGCGCACTACAGCCAGTATAGCCGGGATGTATAGAAATTTATTAGTTCAAAACTAAAGTTATAGATTTTACATTTTTTTATAAAACAAAGATCCAATTTCTACGGTAAGTGAAAAAAAAAAAGAAAAAAAAGCACACGATAAATGTCAATCTTCTTGCCTGAATGATTCACGAGAAAAAAAAACCCCGCTTCCAATCAAAGTGATCTTCCTCCAAACAGCAGCCGTGTGTTCCTAAAATGCGTTTCGGGCTGCGACGTTGCCATAACAACCATTGGAAAGAAATAGCGCCTTTCCGGCACGTAATGTGAAGCGGGGTTGCCGATCAGAATTTATTCTAGCTTCGGCTGCTCTTGATAATTCAATGAGTTGATTGGTTCTGCTTGAAAATCAGCTTGAGTGAAAGAGGTTGGGGTAGGGGAAAGTAAATGGTCTTTAAAAATCGACTGTCATTTTGAAACATTGATGGGCACAGACATCTTGTTTTAACCCTACATAAAAGCAAAAGTAAAGATATGATTTTTTCCGTGTCTATTTACAAACATTGTTTTGTTGACTATTTTTGATTGTGCTGGATATAGAGGATTAAACAAAAGGTAGCTCTCTGATTAGACACTTCATGCAATTACACTTCATATATATATATATATATATATATATATATATATATATATATATATATATATATATATATATATATATATATATATATATATATATATATATATATATATATATATATATATATATATATATATATATATATATATATATATATATATATATATATATATATATATATATATATATATATATATATATATATATATATATATATATATATATATATATATATATATATATATATATATATATATATATATATATATATATATATATATATATATTTCATATATATATATTAATATATGTAAATTACGCGTCACGTTGTTTGTCCGCGATGGACTCCTAAACTACTGAACCGATTTTAATCAAATTTGCACACCGTATGCAGTTTGATCTAACTTAAAAGATAGGATAACTTACATCTCAATTTATAGACGCAATATTATTTTATTGCAAATTATTTGTTTATTATTTGACAGTTACAAATTATCTGTTAGCTCCAAACGATTCTAACAGATGGCGGTATCTGTTGACTGGATTGAGTAAGTATTCTAACAGATGGCGCTGTGTTGAAAGTACCAACGTTTCACATAAGCTACAATTTAATGGCATAACCACCACGTGTTGCTGAGGCTAAAGTATAAGTTAAATTTATTTCGTAGTAAACGCAATACAGTGAAATTCACAGTGAAATTCAATTGTTCTTATTTTTTCAATTTTTGGTATTAACATAGCCAGCCACGTGTTATTTAGACTGAAGTATAAATTGAATTCATATTATAGTAAAAGTAATACAGTGGAAATCTTCTTGCTTTTTAATTATTAGTGCTTCATTGTTCAAAAATCTTTAATTAAAATATATACATGTAAGTATTATTACATAGATATATATTTATATATTTCCTATACATCAAATCACACTGTATGATATATGTATTTTTATGGTCATGAGGTACTAAGGCTCCAGGATCAAAAGTTAATTAATATATATATGAAAAAGTGGTACAAAGCTCCTCACACTTTTTCAATAATTGTATAAATATTTTTTTTTTCATTATTTTTATTCAACCTCTATTAAAAATTATTTTGCACTCCTCATTTCAATGTGTTATAATAGCACGTTTTTCAGTTTTTTTTTTAATATTTGAACATTTAAATTATTATTTTCAGTCGAATGCCACCGGATGGTTAGACTAAATCAGAATAACTATATCCTTCGATATCGTCAGCTATTCCATCAATACATTGTTGATATGTATGCTAAGGTTGAAAGCGAACGATTGCGATTCATTCGATACAACCAGGCTAAATTACAATCGGAAGAATACATTCACTTACGAGATGCTGTAGCATCTCGTAAGTGCAATGCATTAAACTGCCAGACAATTTCTGCACTGTTCTTCAGGGAAAAAATGAATTGATTCAGAGTATTTTTCCGGATATCTATATATTTAATAGGCAATACGTTTTTTGGGGTTAGTCCGTCCGCCTAAACTACTCAACCAATTTCAATGATCAAGGTGTCATTTTAAAGGAAATAAGCTGTAGATTTGCCAAAACGTGCCAAAATAATTTATTAACATTTTATTAATTAGTTAAATTTCAATATTTTTCATCATTAAGCTACTACAAAGCCTCAATGATTTTGAATATAAGAATGGCAACATCCTTAAGTAAACAAACCAGCTGCTCGGGAGTTCAACCAACCAACCGTTGCTAATTTTAAAGCTCTTTTTAAACTCTTCTTTTCAAAGTAGATTTTTTCTGTTTTTCTGAAGCATTTTTGTATTAGAGTAATTATTATTTTGAAGTATTTCTAAACAGAAAATGCTTCGCGTTGGACGTCGTTCTCTAACGGGGCGACTTATCAGAATAAATAAAAGATATTGGGACTTCAATGTAAGGGCATAACTAATGAAGTTTTAAGTCAGAATGTTGGCGGATAGTATATTTAACTTTCTATTATGAAACTTGCAATTTGGGTGTTTTCTCTATTAGGCCTTCCATTAAAGTTATAAAAATTTGGTTACATTTTTTATGGCTGGCAAACCTATTCGAGCGCAGCAAGATGTTTTAACCACAAATTCGAGCGGCAAAGCCGTTTAATCCGAGCGCAGCGAGGTGTTTGGGGGTTGGCGAGCGTTAGCGAGCAGGGGGCGAAGCCCCCTAGTACTGAGTAATTACTTGAATCATAACTGGCTCAGTGATCGGGCTATTTTGGCAGCCAAAAATGTTGATGTTGACGAAATTTACTTCCAGATACAACAATTGTTACCAGGCGATCTGATGTCTTTTAAATCAATCGATACTGTTGTTGATGAAAATGATAGTGTAATTTTTCCAATTGAATTTTTAAATTCACTAGATATACCTGGAATGCCACCACATAATCTTCGATTAAAGATTGGTTCACCTATTATTCTCCTGCGTAATTTGAATCCACCTCGATTATGCAACGGTACGCGTTTGGTCATCAAAAAGATCACCGGAAATATACTTGAAGCTACCATTTTAACTGGAAAGTTTAAAGGCGAAGTGGTCCTGTTGCCACGTATTCCGATGATACCATCAGTATCGACGATACCCTTCAAAAGGTTACAGTTTCAAATTCGTTTAGCTTTTGCCATGTCTATAAATAAGTCTCAAGGCTAAACAATGTCCATTTGTGGTTTAGATTTGGAGAATCCATGTTTTTCTCATGGGCAACTATATGTTGCATGTTCACGTGTAGGAAAACCGTCGAATCTATTTGTGTTAGCTAAAGACAGGTTAACCAAAAATATTGTGCACCGATTAGTGTTAAATTAAATTGAAATTAAAAGTATTTATAATTCAAAATAATAAACATTATTGTTAAAGATTTAAAACTATCTGTCCTACCTACTTCATTTATAAGTTTAAGTGTCACGTGTTATTTACTAACAACTTTGTAATGTATTAATTTGTTACAAACTTGAATACATTTAATAAAAAAAATTTAAATTTATTTCTTTTGTATTGATTTTTGCTCAATATCAACTGCAGTAGAAATCAATCATGGAGGTCGCCATGTTTTTTTTACAAATGGCATCTGTGTAAAAAGGCAAGGTGGTCTCCATGACTGGTGTTCTCCTACCGTTTCCCTTGAATAGTTTACTACTATGTAATATAACAAAAACAAAAACCTTAGCCACAGCAACGCGTGGCCGGGTCTACTAGTATATATATATATATATATATATTTAAATCAAAGAAGAATACAGAATGATTTGATTAATTGTTCTATTTTATAATGTTATGTTATAAATGTTAATATTTTGTACAAATTGAAACGAAACTTCGATTTGAGTATTAAAGAATTTGAGTTTATTTTTTGTGATGTACACACTTGAAATATCGCAAAAATAGGTCAAATGTGTTTATAGTTTTTCTGCTTTAAAATAATCTCTAGATGGAATTTTTCCAAGGTAATGGTATCATCTGAAGGCCAGAGAGATATTTTATTAGTTTGAAGTACTATTTTGTTCTGAAAATAAATTTTAATATTTTAAACTCATTATCTAAAATATCGTGTTTTTGGCACGTGAAACTTCATTTAAACAGTGGCAACTGAAGTTTGATATAATCTTTTTGAAAAATGATTTGAGGATTAAATCTGCATTAATTATTAGATGTTTTGTACTTTAGTTAAATTGATTGGAAAAGAAAATAAATTTTGCTAGATTTTTAAATGCATAAGTTCTTAGAAAATTGCGTATTTTTCTACTTTCAGTGTTAAAGAAATTCTTTTAAAAAAACTACATATTCTAGAAACTAGCAGATGGAGGTTCATAACATTAAGAATGATAATACGAACAATTTACAACCATAATTTCTTTTCTTGGCCAAAAAAACTCGAGTCAAAAATAAGCTAATTATAACGAGTTAAATGTTAATTAGTTAATTATTTTTTGAATAAAACTGTAAAACCTTTCATGTAAACATCGTTACTAATTATGCACTTTTAAGCGTAAAAATCCTTTAAAAAAATGATAATTAAAAAAAAAAGTGCGATTGTACATGATTGTGGAAAATGTATGTGTGGGAAGGGGGGGGGGGGAGGGGTTTTGGGAAGTTGCATGTTTTCGGCTGCACTAACACTTCCGACCACGGGCCGCCACTTGAAAGAATCTCATTACTAAAATTTGAGTTGAAAATCTGAGTTGAAGGAATCCAAGCTATCTTTTTGTAGAGTGTTTTAAAATGAGAAAATAGTACAGCGCTGATTGAAAGAATCTCATTACTAAAATTTGAGATGAAAATCTGAGTTGAAGGAATCCAAGCTATCTTTTTGTAGAGTGTTTTAAAATGAGAAAATAGTACAGCGCTGATTGAAAGAATCTCATTACTAAAATTTGAGATGAAAATCTGAGTTGAAGGAATCCAAGCTATCTTTTTGTAGAGTGTTTTAAAATGAGAAATAAGTACAGCGCTGATTAAAAATTTAGAATTAATAATTTGCATTAAATTAAGAATAGATATCACACACTTTTTTGTTTAAATAACTGCTACATTTGATTGTCTGATAACATTTTTCCAGACTTTGTATAGGCTTTGACGTTATTAATTAATTGGAAAGTTCGTTACGCTCCAATTAATGACGTTATTAATTAATTGGAGCATTCTGCCTGATGAAGTGCATTTCTTTTTCTTCAACTCCATATGCATAGTAAGGGATGCCCTGTCATTCGATATCGAATAAATATTTGGGAAAACTTCTCGTTCCCGTGGAAAAGAAAACAAACATTATGTTTGATTATATAACTGGTATTGATCAATGGAAATGCAAGGAGTGGTTACGAATATCCAGGGCTGATCTAATACTCCGGAAAATATTATGTGAATTACATACCCATTAGTAGTAGAGGTCGGAAATATCGATCAAAATAAATATCGATACTATATCGTTGCATAGAAACAGTGATAAAATATCGATATATCGATACATGATTTTTTTAATTTGATTTGCAATTTTGGAAAAAATGAAGTTTTCCGGGGCAAATTTTTACTTTTCATGATTGCTTTTTGTAAGATGACTACTTTTGTAACTAAAATTAATCTAATTACAAAAAAAAAAAGGTTATATTTTCGCCTAGTTGGTCCAGTGATTTTAAGAAAAATTTAGATAATTTTCAATAGCTTTTAATGACAACGCTGAATAGTTATAATATATATATATATATAATAAATTGTATAGGGTCTTTCTATTTGAAACGTGACATTTAATATAGCTCAGTTACTACTTGCATATACAATATACAAAAAATAATATATGATTATGAACATGGGCACCTTCAGGATCATTTGCAAGGGGGTGCAAGGTGTCTAGAATTTTGTTTAGTTTGTTAATTGTTCAGAAATGTTGATTGCAAATTACTATTGAAATGTTAATTAACAAATATGCATCAATTTTCATTATGATTATGAATAAGACGTAAGGTGTATATTTTTGAAATCCTCTCTTGTGTATATTTTATAAGGTGTTCAACACAACGATATTTAGAAAAAAAAATTCTTTTACAAGAAAGAAATGATAAAAATACCCCCCAAAATTGATTTTTTTTAACGATTTTCTTGTGTTTCTGTTTTTTATCGTCCAAGTAGAACTCGCTGTAATTAAAGTAGCAGTGTTTCGAACAGAAGAAGCTGAAAGCACAGTAAATAAACCATAAACACAATTTTTTTTTAAATTCTTCATCATACTCATTTATAATTTTAATGTGCAATTGCAACTTTTTGAGTTCAGATCGTTTTCATAGTGCTTGACCACTATGAAAAAAAAAACATCCACTCCTAACTATTTACGGGCTTATTAGTAATTCGAATCGCCAATAGAAGCTTTTGTAAAAGCGGCCTTTCAGTGATTGTGATAGTAACCGCCTCAAAAATTTGATAGACTGCAGTGTCATCGACATTAAATCAATCTTCCAAGTTTCAGCTCTATTGGGTGAAGGCAAGTGTGTTAATTAGTCATCCGAAACGAAAATAGTGGTGTGAAAAAGCGGCTTTTTAGTGATAGTGATACTAGGGGTATAGTGGGGGCAGTAAGCGCAGATACGGTGCACCGATACTTTTTTGAGAGCTGGTACGGCGTAACGCCACTTTTTTGAACTAGTAATCAATAATAACGCTAATAATTTTTATACAATGTATTGTGATATAAGTTAGTGAGAAAATAATTACGTAAATTAAGCGTATTCAGCTTTTTTGTTTGGAAAATTATGTATATTATTGCAAATTTGTATTTTATAATAAAGAAAAAAAATTCCAGCGACAGTACCGCCATGATCTAAAAGTTTGTATATCGGTAAAAACTTTTTAGCAGTACAACCCTGACTGACAGCCCCAAAAACGTAATAGACTGCACCGTCATCGACATGCAATCTGCCAAGTTTCTGCTCATTTGGATGACCGCAATTGCATTAATTAGCCCTCCGTAGATTTGAACTCAACACACAAACAAAATTAAAGTTAATATAAAGGATTTAAAAATACTAAAGAGTAGTTATTTCTTCCAAGTCAGAGAAATAATAATAATAAAAAAAAAAAATATCAAAAATGGAACACGGAAGTAGTATAGGAAATGCTCATTTGAAAACATACTAGGGGGCTTCGCCCCCTACTCGCTAACGCTCGCCAACCCCCAAACGCCTCGCTGCGCTCGGATTGAGCGGCTTTGCCTCTCGAATTTGTGGTTTTAAAACATCTTGCTGCGCTCGAATAGGTTTGCCAGCCATAAAAAATGTAACCAAATTTTTATAAATTTAATGTAAGGCCTAATAGAGAAAACACCCAAATTGCAAGTTTCATAATAGAAAGTTAAATATACTATCCGCCAACATTCTGACTTAAAACTTCATTAGCTATGCCCTAACATTGAAGTCCCAATATCTTTTATTTATTCTGATAAGTCGCCCCGTTAGAGAACGACGTCCATCGCGAAGCATTTTCTGGATAGAAATACTTCAAAATAATAATTACTCTAATACAAAAATGCTTCAGAAAAACAGAAAAAATCAACTTTGAAACGAAGAGTTTAAAAAGAGCTTTAAAATTAGCAACGGTTTGTTGTTTACATACGTAAGGATAGCTTTAAAATTAGCAACGGGTTTGTTGTTTACATACGTAAGGGAGAACGACGTCCAACGCGAGGCATTTTCTGGATAGAAATACTTCAAAATAATAATTACTCTTATACAAAAATGCTTCAGAAAAACAGAAAAAATTAACTTTGAAACGAAGAGTTTAAAAAGAGCTTTAAAATTAGCAATGGGTTTGTTGTTTACATATAAGGATAGCTTTAAAATTAGCAACGGTTGGTTGGTTGGTTGAACCCCCGAGCAGCCGGTTTGTTGTTTACATACGTAAGGATGTTGCCAATCATATATTCAAAATCATTGAGGCTTTGTAGTAGCTTAATGATGAAAAATATTGAAATTTAACTAATTCATAAAGTGTTAATAAATTATTTTGGCACGTTTTGGCAAATCTACAGCTTATTTCCTTTAAAATGACACCTTGATCATTGAAATTGGTTGAGCAGTTTAGGCGGACGGACTAACCCCAAAAAACGTATTGCCTATTAAATATATAGATATGAAGGTCTAAAATCTGATGACTAACAAATAAAAATCTAAACATTTTCCAGAAATTGAGAGAACATATAAATGGTTATACAAAAAATAATGGTTTGATACTGAGAAACTGAGACAAGTGGCGCCTGAAAACCACTTCTCAATTGCAATAAATCAACTGTACAAAAACCGAGTTTAGGAAATAAGCAAGAGGCTTTAAATAATAATGATTAAAAAAAAAAAAAAAAAAAAAAAAATACATGCCGTGTAACATTGAACTGGAGTTTCAAAAAGGTATTTGTGCTTTTATTTACTTAGGATTAAAACGTTTTTTCCGATTTTATTTTAATTTTCAAAAGCCAAGGAGGTGCAAGTGCACCCCCTTGTACCCTCCTGGTGGCGCCCATGATTATGAAGTGTATGGCAAAATATTGAATATTGGTGCCATTTTAAGTGTCTCTCAGCCAAGTTCAAACTTTAGTTTTGAAGTTTTTGAAAATGAAAAAGTAATAAAGAAAATCGAAAAAACACATGGAACTACAAAACTATCATCAAAAAACTAAAAATGTTTGAAAATATCGATATATCGGCGGCTTTTATCGATATTTTAATAAAAATATCAATAAACTATCATCGTATCGATATATCGCAGACTTCTAATTGGTATGTTTCGAAGTAATCTCCATCTGCCGTAATACACTTCTGTGCTTGAATGTAAAAATTTCGGAAACAACTTTTAAAGTCCTCTTTCAGAATGCTCTTCAATTCTGACGTCACGACTTTCTCAAAATCATCAACATCTTCAAACCCTGCTCATTCATCATGAGTTTTCTATTTCCACCCGACAAGGTTGTTTCAGGCAGTTTTACTCTGTTAATGTCCAACTTCGATAAAGAATTCACAGTTAAAAATATCGTTTTCGACAGAAAGGAAGTTGGTTTCTTTTGCACGACAATGCCAGGTTTCACACTGCGTTGCTACTGAAATGGTTTCGACCCAGCATTAGGTCGTGAAGAAGAAGAATTTTCCATAATCTCCGGACTTAGCAATCGCAGATTTTTTCATGTTTCCGAAACTGAAAAATTTGCTGAAGGAAATAAGGTTTGAGGATGTTGAAGACATCAAGAAACCCGTGGAATGAGAATTGAAGAACATTGCGAAAGAGGACTTGTTTCCGGAACTTTTAATGTCGAGTGTAGGCAAATGTTCAGTTAAATATCTAATGGACTGAGAGGCGACTGCAATTTTTGGACCCCATCGAACATCATTCTGAATTTTTTATAGAAATTAGAGAACAGTGAGTAAATTACGAATCCACAGGTCTGCCGTGGCAAAAATGGCAGAAACTGGTCAAAAATCGACTTTTAATAAGTTGAACTAAATCCAATTGCCAAATGTACCATGACTTGCCAAATAATGAGCATTTTTTTATATTTGGTAACCCTCACTTTTTAATTTTCAATTAAGAAGGTTGCAAACGATTCGGATGTGTGGCTATGGCTTACTTGGATCTTTCACAAATGAGCCAAATTGGCAATAAACATTACGTCACTGATGACGTAATTGATGTCGCCGATTTGACTTACTTTCAAAAGATACAAGTTTTCCGAGCCAGAGATCAGAAATCGTTTGCGCTTTTTCTCATTGAAAATCAAAAAGCAGTGGATTGCCAGACGAAAATGTTTGTTCTCTTTTTGGCAAGTTATGACATATTTGGCAATCGGATTTTAGTTCAACTCATTCCAAGTCGATTTTTGACCAATTTCGGCCATTTTTACCACGGCAGACCAGTGGATTCGTAATCTACTCACTTTTCTCCAATTTCTATAAAAAATTCAGAATGATGTTCGATGGGGTCCAAAAATTGCAGTCGCCTCTCTGACTATAATTCATCACGTGAGTGTGTGTTTTAAAAAGAATAACTATTTAACCCCATCAATTAAGAGGCAGTCCTAGTTAGGATCATCCCCTATACACGCTATGTTACATTCTTCTAGTCAAGTGCATTAGAAACTAATTTGTGTAAAACCTTGAAATTTGGTGAGTATAGGTACGAAAATGATCACTTAATGAAATGACATACATTTCAAACTCGAAAATCGAGTCTAATATATTTTATTTTATATTTGAAATCCTTTCTTCCATGCCTATGAAGTGGCGCCGACTTTTGCTTTTTTTTTTAAATTTTTATTTACAATAGATAGACATTAAATGAAAACAATTTATGTCATTTCATTAAGTGATCTTTTTCGTACCTAATCACCGAATTTCAAGGTTTTATACAAAGTAGATCCTAAACTCAATGGGTTATAGAAGATTATAACATTTGCAGTGCTATTGGTAATTGAGGAAGTGCGATGAATTCGATATGATAGATGACAAGCTGTTTGTGATTAGTTGTTGCTAGTTATTATGGATGGAGTATTCAATTGCATTCTTTATTGCATACATTTTAGATTGAAATACCGAATAATTATCTCTTATATAATAATAATAATAATTAATCTTGTTTCGTGATAAATAGTCCACACCTGTACCATAATCTGTTTTGCTGTTAAGATTGATGCACTATTCTTAATGCGGTTCGTCGATATTTATCATTTTTTTTTAAATGCTATGTTGTTACAAAACCGAATCTTATTCCATTCAATTCTGAAGAATTCATTTTTGCAGTGAAATGTTTGGTAATTGTTTCTGTTTTGTCTTGTTTCGTGATAAATAGTCCATACCTGTACCATAATCTGTTTTGCTGTTAAGATTGATGCACTATTCTTAATGCGGTTCGTCGATATTTATCATTTTTTTTTAAATGCTATGTTTTTACAAATCCGAATCTTATTCCATTCAATTCTGAAGAATTCATTTTTGCAGTGAAATGTTTGGTAATTGTTTCTGTTTTGTCTTGTTTCGTGATAAATAGCCCACACCTGTACCATAATCTGTTTTGCTGTTAAGATTGATGCACTATTCTTAATGAGGTTCGTCGATATTTATCATTTTTTTTTAAATGCTATGTTGTTACAAATCCGAATCTTATTCCATTCAATTCTGAAGAATTCATTTTTGCAGTGAAATGTTTGGTAATTGTTTCTGTTTTGTCTTGTTTCGTGATAAATAGTCCATACCTGTACCATAATCTGTTTTGCTTTTAAGATTGATGCACTATTCTTAATGCGGTTCGTCGATATTTATCATTTTTTTTTAAATGCTATGTTGTTACAAATCCGAATCTTATTCCATTCAATTCTGAAGAATTCATTTTTGCAGTGAAATGTTTGGTAATTGTTTCTGTTTTGTCTTGTTTCGTGATAAATAGTCCACACCTGTACCATAATCTGTTTTGCTGTTAAGATTGATGAACTATTCTTAATGCGGTTCGACGATATTTATCATTTTTTTAAATAATTTCCTTATTTTCATTGTTAGATGTGTTCAGTCTTGAAGTCAACACCAGATGGCAGTCCTAATCAGACATTCTTTCAGAACAAGAAAAAAAATATTTAATTTTTTTTGTAACTTGATTCTTTTGAAAAACGAACTGAAACTCTCATTCTCTGTGTGTAAGAAATAGAAAGAAAATCAAATGTGTCGCTTGCTGCTATGTTGTAACAAATCCGAATCTTATTCCATTCAATTATGAAGAATTCATTTTTGCTGTGAAATTAAGTCAAAATCATATTACGTGTAAATAATTAATAGTTTAAAATACTAAAAAACACGCTTTAATAGAAAAGTGAACTAAAAAGTAGAAAATAACTTTAAATAAGTTTGAAATAAGAATAGAGTGATTAACAAGAAATATTTATTTTATCGTAAAAAAGCGTGGGGTGCTTTTTAAGATATTTTCATAATGGCTCTACTTTTAACAATATCTGTCATTAAATATTTACAACAATTGACATCAAGCACTCCACGCTTTTTTACGATAGCATAAATATTTCTTGTTAATCACTCTATTCTTATTTCAAACTTATTTAAAATTATTTTCTACTTTTTAGTTCACTTTTCTATTAAAGCGTGTTTTTTAGTTTTTTAAACTATTAATTATTTTTTCTGTAAACTATAAATTTTTTTTAGTTAATTTTTTTAGTTAAGTGTACAAAACTCTCCAGTTGTTACTGCCAATAGTCATATGCTTGTCTCAAATTTAAGTCATGCGTATGCCTTAGTACACGCCGTATTACTTGGTGCAAAACACTACCGTGTCTCTGAATATGAAAAATCACTAATCCTGAAGATCCTGGTAAGGATAATGCGATTAAAAAAACACGCTTTGTATAACTGTCGTTCCCACGACAAATCTTTCAAACATCACACCAGGGTTCGATTCCGGAGAAGGTTGGTTGGTTGGAATTTAACGGCGCAAGCGCAACTCGAGCTAATCCTTGTGATAAAGTGACAGACTTATTGAATTATTGTATTGTCACCGGTCTTTGACAAGTGTGCAAAATTTGAATCAAATCTGATCGCTCAAAGTAGGGCAAAATCGAGCCCAAGAGAGTTGGTTACAAGCAAACATACAGGTGAAACTAATAAAAGGGTGATAAAAAGGACGTTCTAGCTTTGCAAGTTCGTAAATAAATCTACAGTTCGAGCAAGGTATGGGTAATATTTATTTCACAATTATTCAAAAACAAATCAATATACAGTCCACTTTTTAAATCCCAACAGATGTTATATCCATTCGTTTCTTCATAAAAGAGTTATTTTATGCCTTATTTTGAAATTTTATTTTGTGAATCTTAGTTAACCTTTGTGTTGTAATGGTATTCCAGTTAAAGTCAATGGGACTTCATATAGTGCATATGAAGATTATAATTAAAGTTCAATTTTTAAATAGCTTTAAAAAAAGAATATATATGATGATGGGGAAAGTGGCATGTTATAAGAATAAAAACTATTTCGATCTATTTTGTATATCATACTAATTACCTTTTATCCAAGTATATTCAAGACCAGTTTCAAATAATTCTGACAGGTGTTTCTTTTTTTACCGCATTTTGAAAGTTCAAGTCTCCCTGTACTCCAGGGGCGTACTGGGACATAAAATCGGTTCGGTGATTTTAGATTTATGCCGGCCCATATTTTCAATATCATCATTAATAAGTTGGTTGGTTGTTTTCAGATTATCTGGCGCCGTCAGCAACACGAGGGCTATATTGCGCCGAAACATTCGTCATTAGACAAGCCAACATACATTTACAAACACTCATGCCATACACGGGACTCGGACCCGCAACCTCCCGGTCTAGAAGCCAGCACGCTAACCACTATACCGTTTGGTCGGCATCATCATTAATAAAAAAAAAAGATTGTAATAAAGTAATTCCAATAATTAAATGAATTTTGATAATAGTTTTAATAATTAATATATTTTATTATTTAAAATGTATTTTAATATTCATACTTAATAATTAATTTAATTTATAAATTTTAATAATTGTATTGATATAAAAATTTGTTTAATTAAATCAAATTTTCTCTGTTCTACTATTTATATCTTCTTGGAATGAATTTGTTTTCCATAAATCAGCGATTGTTTGCTGCAAAAACTAAAATGAGAAATCAAAATTGTAAAATGAAAAATGTCTAGGAACTTAACTAGTGGGTTTATTAGAAAATGGCATCCGAAATGATAATATATATTTAACCGTAAAGGTTATAAGTGTGAGTCTTAGGGGAGAGAAGGGGGGGGGGGGTGATTGGGATTTGAATTCATTGGGCTTTTAAAAATAACTCCAAGGAAAGCAACTCTGTTTCTATTGAAAAATAATTGAAACATTAAAAAAAACTTCCTACCAGATAGGCCCATTTCCTACACACACTGACCCGTCCGGTGATTGCATCGGACAATTCTATGGCCAGTACTCCCCTGCTGTACTTTGATTCAGATCTTTAGAAAGACGGTTCAGTGGTTCACTGTGCTGGAGATTGATCATGGTTGTTGTTGTTCTTGCAGAAAACTTTCTAAGCATACAAGATTTTTGGTTGGCTTACTGTTATGAAACAGATATTTAGTATGTCAGAGAAGATTTTCCAAAATAGCCTGCTTACTTATGTTTAAAAGTTGGTCATGTATTTGTATTTATTGATAGAAATCTGGGATTTTTTTTTTTTTTTTTTTAATTCTTATGATCAGGGCCTGATTTAGAATTTTTTTTACTGTAGGCCCAACATTCAGAGAGGGGCCCCCAATAGAAAATATTTATTTCCTTACGTCACAATATTACCAGATCAAGCTACATTCGTTAAGACAAACTTTTTACAATTAAAACTCAAAGTTTACTTTCACACGATTTTTGTTGTTGTAATTAGTATGATCTTGATTTGCTCAAAACTTTTGAATTAATCAAGACCCCCCATGAACACTGATTTTAAAGCACACTTTCCTGTATTTTAAACTTATATTTTATCATAGGGTCCACAGATTATATAATAATAAAGATTACTTAATTTTATAACAATAATTGTAAATAATACAAAGTAAGCTTTCCACTGTTTCCACGATCTCACCAAAAAGGAGGGCCAAAAAAGTCCACGGAAGAGCCTGAAAACCAACCAATCACAAAGACTCTTTCATTTCATAATATAAGAAGTTGTACATGGTTGGTTGGTTGGTGAACATCTCTTTACAAGAGGGGAGAGAAGGAGAACAACGGCGTAAAGCCCTTGTCTCCGTGTACATATGAAGAAGTTGTATATGATTGGCTGAATTTCCGCATCAAACCTAGTGGTCCTCTCGTGTTGAGGCATCCAATCATATAGCATCCAATCATATCCTGAGAGGCGCCACTCGTGCGCAAAAGGTTAATGTAAATTTATGACTTAGACTCAGGAACTTGAGTGTGCTTTAATTTGAAATAATTATAGCAAAATTTAAGAATTTAAATGGACATTAAAAATGAATTTGCATTTCTCCACATTTTGGAGCATCCTGACTTAAAAAAAGTGGTCTAGATAAAATACCTGTCTATGTGTATGTGTGTACGTGGTCAGAAGAACTCCCGAACGAATTGGCTTACGATGTTAAAATTCGGTGTACATGTTAGTGGTGAACATGGGACTTGTCATTAAGGTTTTCGTCAATATTGCGCATGCGCAAAACATGAAAAAAAAAAGGAAAAAAAAAAAAAAAGAACGTGAAAAATCATATATTTTAGCAATTGCTAAAAAACGGCTCTAACGATTTCGATCAAAATCGCTATGGTAATTCCTCTTAAGATGTTATAAACATTCCACCTCCAATATTCTCGTAAAATGCTATAAAGGTGTAACATATTGAAAAACGAATGTCTTTAATACATAGTTCCCCTCTTTTCTGTTTTACTTACAAGAAAGAATAATGTAAGAATGATCGAAAAGTAAATCGCAAAATCACCATTTCTACGTTTTTAATTTCAAAATTACCCATATGTATTATACATAGGGTAATAAAAGTATAGCATTCGATTAAAAAAAAAAAAAAAAAAAAAAAAGATTTTTTTTTTTTTGCATTTCTCCACGTTTTGGAACTCCCTGATTTTAAAAAAGTGATCTAGAATTTTTTTTTGTATGTGTGTTTGTGGTCAGCATAACTCCCAAGTAAATTGACCTACGATGTTCAAATTTGTTATGCGGGTTGCTTGTGGCCATGAGTGGTCTTAAGGTTTTCGTGAAAATTGCGCATGCGCATAAGGTAGCTGCCATTGAAAAAAATCATGTTTTTCAATGATTGCTAAAAAATGGCTCTAACGATTTTGATAAAAATCGGCGTGCTAATGCTTCTCAAGGTGTTGTAAACATCCCCACCTCCGTAAAAATGCTTTAATGGCGTACAACGTTGAAAGACGAATGCCTTCAATACAGAGTTCTCTTTCCTTGAGCATACCTCATCAACCATCGTTTTTTCTTCTTCCCTCAGTTTCACTTAGAATAAAGGATAATATAAGGATTATCGTAAAGTACATCGCCAAAATCACAATTTTGGCGATGTTTTTTTTTTAAAGATCGATACAAGAATTATCGCACAAAATATTGCCATACTGGCAATTTTTTCTAAATAAATGATGAAAATATATTAGCGGTAAACGACGCAAATCCACATTAGTATTATAGTGTAATTGAAAGTTGTGCGATGTTCAACACCCCTAGTTTTTTTTGCTCACGTAAGGATTATCGCCAAAAATATGGCCGAACTGACAATTTTTAAAAAATGAATGAAAATATAAAAATGGCAATAACACTATTCCACTTCAAATTTAAATGTAGTGACCAGTATTATAGTGTAATTGAATGTTGGGGGATGTTCCACCCTCTAGTTTAAATTGCTATGCCTCTGAGATTTTCAGTAATTAAATCTCGCTAAATAATGGGTGTTCAGTATCTGAACTGAAAGTGTAGCCTATTCCACTTCAAATTTAAATGTAGTGACCAGTATTATAGTGTAATTGAATGTTGGGGGATGTTCCATCCTCTAGTTTAAATTGCTATGCCTCTGAGATTTTCAGTAATTAAATCTCGCTAAATAATGGGTGTTCAGTATCTGAACTGAAAGTGTAGCCTATTCCACTTCAAATTTAAATGTAGTGACCAGTATTATAGTGTAATTGAATGTTGGAGGATGTTCCACCCTCTAGTTTAAATTGCTATGCCTCTGAGATTTTCAGTAATTAAATCTCGCTAAATAATGGGTGTTCAGTATCTGAACTGAAAGTGTAGCCAAATAGAAACGTATGTGGAAGCAGTCTTTTAAGCAACAGTCACAAACTAGCTCATTTCGTTTCGAAATACATCTTGAAATGAGTTAAATTCTATCACTTTCAGTGAAAATTAGAAGAAAATCATTACCTGTCAAAGATTGATGGTTGCAATGTTTGACAAATCCGTTACGAAATCCATTCGGTAAAAGATTGATCAATTTTATCCATTTATAGGGTGCAGTCCAATGCTTAATGATCAATAAGCTGAAGTTCGCCATTATGTTACATTCTGTAGATTAAAAGTAATATCTAAATGGTTGCGATAGTAACTTAATGATGTATTAAGGATGATGACGTACGTGTCAACTCGTGCCATTTAGAATAACCCCATTGTAATCTTTAGTTAATCTCATGATATTTTTACATGGCTTTTGGAGTTAATTGTTAGGTTTTCGGTACCTAAAATCCAAAAACGAAACTATCCTTAAATTAATCACTTCCATGCTTGTTCGTTCAAAAGATGACATTGAATAAAACAGGAACCGGTTGAAGAAATAGAAATAACATTTGATACACAGCTCTAGTCTAAAATAGAGTGGTTAAGTATAACCAACATAATTTTTCTTTTAATTGATTAGGTACAATTTATGGAATACCAGATTAAAATGTTTGAAAGGCGACTCTTTGATAACATATCATTTTATGAAAATGTTGTACAGTACGCAAAAAAAAAAAAAAAAAAAAAAAAAAAAAAAAAAACGATTGAACGAACGTTAAGTATAACCAACAAAATTTTTCTTATTTCTGATTAGGTACGATTTATGGAATACCAGATTTAAATGTTTGAAAGGCGACTCTTGGATAACATATAATTGTATGAAAATGTTGTACAGTACGCAAAAAAAAAAAAAACCCAAAAAACCCCAATGGAACGAACATTAAGTATAAACAACGAAATTTTTCTTTTTCCTGATTAGGTACGATTTATGGGATACCAGATTGAAATGTTTGAAAGGCGACTCTTTGATAACATATCATTTTATGAAAATGTTGTACAGTACGCAAAAAAAAAAAAAAAAAAAAAAAAAAAACCCGATTGAACGAACGTTAAATATAACCAAACATTTTTCTTTTTTCTGATTAGGTACGATTTATGGAATAGCAGATTGAAATGTTTGAAAGGCGACTCTTTGATAACATAATATCATTTTATGAAATGTTATACAGTACGCAAAAAAAAAAAAAAAAAAAAAAAAAAACGATTGAACGTACATTAAGTATAACCAACAATTTTTTTTTTCTGATTAGGTACGGTTTAGGGAATACCAGATTGAAATGTTTGAAAGGCGACTCTTGGATAACATATCATTTTATGAAAATGTTGTACAGTTCGCAAAAAAAAAAAGAAAAAAAGAACCCAATGGAACGAACATTAAGTATAAACAACGAAATTTTTCTTTTTCCTGATTAGGTACGATATTTATGGAATACCAGATGGAAATACTGAAAGGCGACTCTTTGATAACATATCATTTTATAAAAATGTTATACAGTACGCAAAAGAAAAAAAAAAAAAAAAAAAAACCCGATTGAATGAACGTTAAGTATAACCAAATTTTTTTTTCTTTTTTCTGATTAGGTACGATTTATGGAATACCAGATTGAAATGTTTGAATCGACTCTTTGATAACATATAATTTTATGAAAATGTTGTACAGTACGCAAAAAAAACAAACAAAAAAAACACCGAACGAACGAACATGAAGGATGGCAATACTATGTATTCTGATTGATGAAATTAAAACCAAAAATTATCGTTATAATCTGTGAAGGGTTTTTAATAATTCTATATATTTTTCCTTTTTCTTACTGAAACACATTTTAAAAAGTTCATAGACAACCCCATCATATTGTGTTATATATAGATTTAGCATCCGAAAAAAAGACGAAATGATAAATTTCAGAATTTTTTAATGAGTGGAACGTAATCTAAATGATGACAAGGGAATGAGAAATTAATGTTAAAAATATAAATTGTTTTTTAAGCTATAAATTGTTAAATATTAAATGTAATTTACTAATCTTTATTTCAAACGGTAGTTTGTCAAAGATCAAACACAAGCAGCATGCAACTTTTGCATTAAACAGGTTTTTAATTAATTAATTAATTATTTATAGATAAAAAATTTTAAAAACCAAAATATATATTGTTTCCTTCATTTGATATACATGGTCAATAATATAGTGATTTAACAAATTTATATTCGTATGCAACGTACCATTACGTTGAAAATATACACGAAGTTATAAAAAAATTAGTTTTTATCAATTATGTAAAAACCTTTAATTCTTTTTTAATTAAGTTAGTGAAATGTACAAGAAATCAGCTTGACTTTATTAGCATAATTAGCATCATTTAATCAACGTTAGATAGAGCCATAATGTACCTATGGAAACAGCCTCACCCCCAAGAAAAAATTTACCCTGGATATGTAAAGAATCGTTTACAAATAACTTCGGTACAAATCACAATATTCTATGATTTTTAAAACTGAAGTTATAGCCATCGTTCGGATTTTTTTTGCGTACTATACATTTTTAGTTTCAATTACCCATATGTATTTATATGCTAATGAAAGTATAGCATTCGGTCAAAAAAAAATTATAATTTTTTGCATTTCTCCACGTTTTGGAACATCCTGATTTCAAAAAAGTGATCTAGAAAAAATGTCTGTCTGTGTGTATGTACATGCGTCTGTGGTCAGCATAACTTCCGAGAAAATTGGCTTACGATGTTCAAATTTGGGATGAGGGTTAGGGGTGGCCATGGGACTTACCATAATGGTTTTGGTCAAAATCGCGCATGCACATAAGGTAGCTGCCATTGAAAAAATCATGTTTTTCAATTATTGCAGCTCCAACGATTTTGATAAAAATCACTGCGGTAATGCCTCTTAAGGTGTTCTAAACATCTCCACCTCCGAAATTCCCGTAAAAATGTTTTAGTGCCGTAAAAAGTTGAAAAACGAATGCTTTCAACACAGAGTTCTCTTGCCTTGAGCATACCTCATCAAGGATAGTTTTTCTTCTCACTTCAGTTTCGCTTATAACAAAGGATAATGTAAGGATTATCTAAAAGCATATCGCCAAAATCACCATTTTGGCGAAGTTTTTTCTTCTTTTCTTTGACCAATACAAGAATTATCGCAAAAAATATCGCCAAACTGACCATTTCTTCTGAATGAATGATGAAAATATAAAAACGATAAATGACACAAATCCACGTCAGTATTATAGTGTAATTGAAAGCTATGCGATGTTCCACACCCCTAGTTTTATTACTATTTTGAGAGGAACTGTCAGTCCGTCTCTGCCCATCGACTCAAAGTTAAATTTTTTTGGAAGGTCCAGGACTCAAAATTCTAAAATTTTTATATTTATAATCAATTTTCATAAATTTTTGATGCAGTATTGTATTATGCTTTGAAACTAAAATAACTATTTTAAACTTTGAAATTTAAGAAATATATATATTTTTTAAATTAAAAAAAAATTCGAAATTTTGACGTTTCCGAAATTTGATATGTTTATATATATATATATATATATATATATATATATATATATATATATATAGTTATATATATATATAGTTATATATATATATATATATATATATATATATATATATATATATATATATATATATATATATATATATATATATATATAACTATATATATATATATATATATATATATAACTAACTATATATATATATATATATATATATATATATATATATAACTATATATATATATATAACTATATATATATATATATATATATATATATATATATATATATATATATATATATAACTATATATATATATATATATATATATATATAACTATATATATATATATATATATATATATATATATATATATATAACTATATATATATATATAACTATATATATAACTATATATATATATATATATATATATATATATATATATATATATATATATATATATATATATATATATATATATATATATATATATATATATATATATATATATATATATATATATATATATATATATATATATATATATATATATATATATATATATATATATATATATATATATATATATATATATATATATATATATATATATATATATATATATATATATATATATATATATATATATATATATATATATATATATATATATATATATATATATATATATATATATATATATATATATATATATATATATATATTTTGCGAAAAAACTGTATAAAACCCATAGTATGCTAAGCTCCAAAAACTTTTCTAAAAAAATTTAATTCAAAATACACAATACCTGAAGAAAAACTAACGAAATATATATGAAAAATAATTGTGGAAAGTTTCATTTATAAATAACTAGTAGTTTCTAAGCTACATCAATTTAAACTTTAAAACGGGACAAAAAGACATCACCGTGAAAAACAGTTTCTAAGTTTCAAGATAGCATATCCGTGATACAGTAGTCATTTAAAAAATGTCATGTTTTAAGTTCTACTAATGATAGAAACAAGATTTGTCCATCATTTTATTCATAAATATTTTTATTATTTTATACAATAATAATAATAATAATAATAATAATAATAATAAATAAGAATTTTTAAAATGTCGAGTCCTAGATCTGAGGTCCCAGGCACAATTCCTGCCGAAGTATTGTTTTAAAACCTATCGGTTTTTATACCAGAAATAGTAAGAGTAATATAAATTATTAATATAATTAAAAAAAGAAACTTTTTTTTATTTATAGTTTTATAAGCTAAATCATGGCTGGTTAGTTTGTGTGCTCAACTACCTATATTGGTTCACAATAACGGCTAATCAGACCAGGACCTACAGTAGTTTAACGTGGATTCCGAGCCAGAATGAACAACCATGCTTAGCAAGGGATTCTAACTTGGCACCTTTGGCATATGAAACCAGAGTTCGAAACACATAACCATGAGATGGGCAAGCTAAATCATAAAAACTTTTTTAAGTGCAATAAAAATAATATCCAATTATTTTCCTTTTAAGGGGCATGGTACCCAAAAAATGACGAAAATGTAAATTTTTCAATTTTTATCCCATAATGTGGACAATATCTTTCTGAATAGCTGTGCAAAAAATTATGCTTGTACTTCTGATAGATATAAAGTTATATTGTATTTTCAAAACCATCTCACACTATCAAAGCTAAAAAAGAAATCTTTAACACTGTTTTTCTCAGTTCATTATTTTTCAGTTTAAGTGTTGTTTAAATCCCTTAGGCTTTTTTCTAAATTTAGTTAGGAATTGGGAAATTTTTATAGCGTATTTATATACATCTGATAAACAAAAGTTAGTATGGAATAAGGTGTGCTATGTTTAGTTTTAAAAAAAAAAAATTAAAAAGTTGAAAGCTTGAAAAAAACGTTTTTCCGCTGTTTTTAGCGTACAAAAATATAAAACCTTTTTCATAGCTTGCATCTTCAAATCCATACTAACTATTGTTGACAATTATAATACGAATATATTGGGAAAATTCATGGAAAAATACTTAAAATTGTGGAAGGAGTTGCTAAAAAGTCGAAAAAAGTTTGAAATTAAAAAAAAAATTGAATTAATCAAAAATTATTTATTCAAAATATTTTTGTAGGCTAAATTACGTTTACTTACCATCAACACAATGTAAAATTACCATAGTTTAAATTTTAGTGGTGCAATTTCTAAAAATAATTTTTTGGATACCATGCCCCCTTAAGTTTGATTATCTTTTATTATTGTTTGTATATTTGGTATATGTGTTCATGTGTGTGATTCATGCATTTTAAAGCGATACTTCATCAGATAGTGTGGTCACAAAATTGAAGCATTAAGCTGGGCTTATAAAATGGGGCGAGTTGAATGGGCGGAGTTATCTTGTTCTCCCACTTTGGTCAGATACATTGTGCCTTGTTACATGGGAGCCGACCAAACGGTATAGTGGTTAGCGTGCTAGCTTCTAAACCGCGAGGTTGCGGGTTCGAGTTCCATGTAAGGCATGGCTGTTGGTAAATGTATGTTGGCTTGTCAAATGACGAATGTTTCGGCGCATTATAGCCCTCGTGTTGCTGACGGCGCCAGATAATCTGAAAACAACCTACCAACCCGGCAAGTGCATTTGTTGTGACGAAGAAATCTCTGACACGATACTTTTGAAAATGAAAACCTAAGAGTTTATTCACTTTGGAAAAGTATGTTTTGGATTATCTACTGAATTTTGGTTGCGTTTTTGAACATGTGAATAAAAGTAATGAACACATTTATGTACTCATATATTATGAAATATGTATCCTCCTGCGTGTCATAATTTTTTAAAACTTGCCATAAACACTTGTTATTTAAATGCTCATTTAATTTAACATTATACGGAAATAAGTTATTAGTGTCCATTTTTAATTCCTTCATGTATCAATAAGCATACAATGGTGGCGAGTGATTGTTAAAATATTATTAAAACAAGGCTTTGATAATATATCACAAAAAAAGACTAAGTCCAAAAAGTTGGAGGAGGAAAATTTTTAGGAAAATAAAATACATTTAAAAACTTTTTTGTTATTACGTTTGATATTTTTCTTCTTAATAAGCATTGCAGACTTCGTATTACAGTAACCCCCTCGTTATATCGTCCCTCAATATATCGCTCTTTTGCTATGCCTCCCATTTTGTTGTTGTTGAGATTTCCCATTTTTATTCTTTTTCTTTCTCAAAACTGATGTTTTAAGCTGGGCACAAACGAGGGAGACTACAACAACGTTTTTTTTTTTTTTTTTTTTTTTTTAATAAATTGAATCTTTTAAATCAAATTACGCTAAAAATAATTAAGCGTGTCATTTGTAGCCCGCAAAAGATTTTTCTGCGGCTTGCTGGTTACACAGAAAAAATGTTTTATTTTTTTATTCCAGAGTTTTTTTTTTAATTGTGATTAATTAATCATTTTACCCAAGAGGATGTGCGTTTACTATGCAAAAGTACGAAGTCCTGTTTATGATTCCTGGCGCATATATTGGCATTAATTTTTTAAATATTTCCCCAAATATATTCACTAGTACCAGCACATATGTAAGAAGATGTTATGTTACTAGAAAACTAATTACATCTTGATCAATGCTACAAATCTGGGTTTTCTCTCATTCGAAACTCAAATACAGTAAAAGGCAGTTCACTCTTGAAATAACATTAAGAAAGCGTCAAATTACTTGCCAAGATTTTAGATGCAGTTAATTAATTTTCGCTCAATTATATTTTGTGGAGAGCAAGTGGTGAAAGAAAAATCAGAGCAGCTGACGTTCGAAACATTATTTGCGAGGAAATGGAGTGTTAATAGCAATAAACAAACGAACATGTGCTTTGCATATGCAATTAAATGGAAGTTCTCTATCTTATCTTATACTTAAATGATTAAGCATTTAAATAATTCTTAGATGAATTATTTAAATGATTCATATTCTTCGATTGTGCATACTTTAGCTCCTAAGTTACTTGATAAAGTGAATATGTTCATAAATTTTTTTTTTTGCATTTTATCATATCGATCGATATATCGCGCATTTTGCTTGTCTCCTGACAAGCGCGATATATCGAGGGGCTTTACATGGTAGTTCTATCAAATCTTGAATTTTCCGAGATGACCACTCAAGACTGTATCTATGGGGGGGGGGGGGGGGAGAGGGAGCCAAAGTTGAATTATAGCTAAATGATTACGAACTGTTGGCTAGTAAATTCTTCTGAAATAGTACTTGCTAAATAGTACTGGTTTTTGTTGCATGGGAATTTATTTTTGCGCACTCAATAACTAAATATCTTTTGGTTCCCAGTCGAAATGTGCCGACCAAACTGTATAGTGGTTAGCGTGCTAGCTTCTAGACCACGAGGTTGCGGGTTCGAGTCACGTGTTGGCATGGGTGTTTGTAAATGTATGTTGGCTTGTCTAATGACGAATGTTTCGGCGCATTATAGCCCTCGTGTTGCTGACGGCGCCAGATAATCTGAAAACAACCAACCAACCCAGTCGAAATGTACGGCTTAGAAGAATGCATGGAAACTTTATTGGAAACATTTTCCTCTAGAATGTGTTTAAAATTTTTTGTAATTAGTGATTTTGTTGATTCTTGATATTCATATTTCTTACGAAAACTTACTAAAAGTTCACCTTTACTGGAATATATGCTGTAAAAAACCAAATCAAATAGTAGGAATTGTATTTCATTACGTAATGGAACTTTTGTTATAGTGGTTTAATATAATGCTAATATTGTTTCAAAAAGTATTAAATTATCTTAGCTAAAAATATAAACAAATTTAAACTTTTACTTAACGTAAATTTGGTTAATGAGCAGGGCAGATTTCTTTTTTTGGATAAAAGATTTCAGGGAAACCATAAAATTTAATCGTCAAGTAAAATCCAAAAGAGCAATAAGATTCCCAATGTGAAACCCTGCAATGACGTTACGTGAACTCAACTATTTTACATTATCTCTATGGAAGCTTGCCATCTTTAACACGAAGGGTTATTATAGCATCTTTGATTGTGGTTGGGTAGTTTGATAATTTTTGCACAAGGGCAACACGTGGTTCATACTACGCCAAAGGAATTAGTGAACATCAATTTAAAATTTAGGAAACGAAGTATCGGAAAAATTAATATAAAAGTCAAAGTGGAAATATTTTATTTTTGTGGAATGCTTCCGCCCACTGACTTGTGGTATGTCAGACCGCATACAGCAGTTAAAGGTAAAATCAAATTAGCTCTTTAGACCTCAATCATGCCAAAATTCCGCCACAGTCAACCTGTTCAAGATAGTGATTTAGCTTTTAACGCACTGAATTTTATTCGTAAAATATTTTAAAAACAACCTTCTTATATAGTGAAATAATTCTACCCCATTAATGCTAAATGCAAGAGAACAATATGCAATCTCATAATTAAAAGGAACCAACTTTTAATACAGATCTTTGAGATGTTTTCCATTCGACCGAGCAACATTTTGATCGGCCACTTCAAGTTGAGAATTCGAATTCACCCTGAAAGGTATTGTGATTGGCCACGTTTTTCTGGCGACGTATCCATTCTGGAGGCTAGTAGACTAAATATAGACAAGGTCTTAAACGGAATGTTCCAATGTATATTTATTGAAAGGTATCCCGTGAAAGTATCGCCTGCAAGTAAAAAACGCCCTTAACTTTGATCACAACTCGGTGGTATTCACTTTTTGCGAACTTTCCAAACCACGGCTTGCCGCTAAAATTACCATAAACTGTTGACATTACATCTGCACATAACATGAAAGCAAATATTCAGAGCCATCAAGAAGTCAGCAACATCACTGATCAAAGGCGACACCGATTTTTGCTCAAGACTATAGCATCTACTACCAACAGACTGCCAAATGTAATGAGTGATATCATTAAAAATAGTCTTCAAAAAACCTGGCAAAGGACACTTAATCCTAATGATAAACTCAGATAGCACCAAGCATGCAGGCAAAGGAAAAGAATCATTGCAAACCACAAACAAGAAAACTGGGAAGAGAGTCTTCAACTTGTAGACTTATTATAACTGTTTGGAGAATGTCAAAAGCACTAAAAAACAAAACTTTAAACTATTGGACTTCTACAAGATCATAGCAGTAAGGCATACACAGAAAAAGAGATGGCTGAGTATCTGGTTTGACAGCTTATAACTTCAATTCACTCCACACAAAGACCCAATGGATCTGAACTTTACGAAGTCAATAACGGGTGAAGTCAATGATCTCTTCAATAACAGTAATTCTCACAACAGTGAAACTAACCACTCCCTTAAAAACTTAAATTAAAACATTCGATGAAAGTATAGGGATACGGCAGTTTGTGACAATGCCATCAAGTGGTTTGCCTACAAATCTATCATCCCCAACATACTGTTTGCATGTTCAATGTCTTTAATACAATCTGATGACGTAGTTATTGCTAACCTTTGAAGCACGAACTATAAAGCTTATTTATGATCCAATATACATATTATATAATCATGTTTACAGAATGCGACTGGTGTTGTGGGAAGGTCCAAATTTTAATATGTAAAGCACTTTTTAAAATGTAACGATTAATATAAATACTTACTTTTTAAAAATTTAAACTCCAAAAAACAAACTTCAAAAAAGTTCTTATTTGTGAAGTATAATTTTTTTTGAACAACATATCTTATAAAACAGACAATATATTGCCACCATAACTTGGGGGGGGGGGGAAGCGTATTATGACTATTTTGCTTTCGTCTTATGAAATTGCATAGTTTTGTTGTGTAGGTTTACTGTTGTAAACTCAACTGACCCAAGTACTTGCGCCATTCAATGAAATAAAAATATCCAAGGAATTTCATTTCTTTTTTTGAATTTAGAGCTGCAATATAATATCGGTGTTTACAATTGCAAAATAATTTTCAAAGAACGATTTTAAATTGATCACTGTTAATACATACAAGTCTCAAAACTATTGATTAGAAAACTTCTAGCGTGGAATAGGCCTGTTTTAACTACAAAACGCAATTATTCAACATCAACACACAAGTAATCAATACATGCAGCAATTTCACTAAACCCTCAAAAACAGTAACACAAATTATAACCATCCTTTAAATTCTAGCATTCCCATAAGCAGAGTAACGCCAGGCCATAGCTCATTCATTTTTAAACTAATTATTTCATACCTAATGTTTAATATATGTACAGGACCTAACCTTAAACAACTTTGTAACATACTTGCTTAAGATTTTACACCAGATCCAAAAAGTTTAATTAAGCTGACAGTTACAGACACCCTAGTCAAATTCACTAAAATTTAGTATCATAAAAGCATTTGTTATTAGAGTGAAATCGTACAGTTCTCATTTTTATTCACAAATCTTTATACGAATATCAGCACCAAAAATGAACTTGGGAAAGGACAGAGATCGCTTGTCTAAAAAACAGTTCACTACATAAATACCTAAATTTCTTCAACAAATAATGTACCAAATCTTCATGCACAAATTGTACAAAGGTTAAAAAGCCTGTTTGGAATATTCAAAGTTAATAAATACGCACACATCTCGTAAAAAACATTTATTAGTACTTTGATTAAGGAAAATTCCACAAAAAGATCATAAAAATACTTGTGACATAATACGCATAAAATAAAGCTAAGAAATATTTACAAATGCGCATTTAAAAAGACAAACACAATAAACAATTTTTGAAGCCGGAAAACAAATTTGACCGTTAAATATAGCTCAGAAACATCTAGTCCCTTGCATTTAAGAGATCGACGAGTTTGACAAGCAAAACACGAAGTATTTACAAATGCCATGGCTTTAAGTTAATCCAGACGAAGAATACTGTACATAAAATAGTAATCTTTAGGTAGATTCATTAAAATGTTTCAAGTTCACTTCAGGATTCGTTTAATACCAAAGCGGGCATTTCTTTAAAATCGATGATATACACAAGATCACTTAAATGAAAATTTTACTTATCGGTATCATCGTTTGTGGCTTCTTTCTCCGAGTCTTCAGGGGTAGAAGATTCTTGATTCTCACTTTCTTGACTATCTTTAGATTCCTCCACTTGCGAAGTGACTTCTGCAGTTTGGGAAACCGATTCTTCCACTTGTGTTGCAGATTCTTCTACTTGTGGTGCAGTTTCTTCAGTTTCCTCACTCGTCTGTTTACTACTTTCATCTGCTTCCGATTCTTCAACAGCAGGTGCTGTTTCTGGATTTACTTCAATCACCGTTTCTGTGCTGGTTTCCTTCTCGTCTACCGTTTCTTCCTCTTGGTCTGGAGATTCGCTTTCGGCCTCTTGAGGGTCACTGGGCGTTTGCTCGTCTTCATTTTCTTCAGGGATTGTAGCCTCATTTGATTCTGTTGTTTCTACAGCACTTTCGTCAGTTTTTGTTTCGGCCTCTGTTGCTTCGTCTTCCGTCTCCCCTTCCACTTTTTGGTTATCCTGAACAGATTCGACTGCCTTCTCTAGAACCTCTTGGGCCTCTTCGAAGGGATTCTTGCCATTTATCACATTTTCCAACGCAGCAGCCGATTTTTCTGAAACAAAATGAAAACTTATAGCAACAGTTTTGAAGAGTATTTCTACAAATAGTCTCGCAATTTTAGACATTCAATGATCAGGGTAAAAAATACATTGAGTGATTCTTAATTACCCACCACTGAGATGAACTATGTCATCATGCAATAGAAAAATTAAAGTCACTAAGTTTCCAAGCCTGTTTTCCCACACTATGATCTTGACTACAAAAATATAATTGGAAAAACTACTTTTTTGAAGAAAAAAAGCAGTCAAGTAAAATCTATACAAATATTTATAGCAAAAATGCATTTCAATGACCTATTAAATCATTCCTTAATATTAGTTGTAGTAAACAAATACAATACAGATTTCCATATGTACAAGTCGGTACTTAATTGTCTGAAGAACACAAGAGAATTGGGTCATTCCATGTCAAATCAACACAAAAGTGACATTTTCAACCCAACCCCTTCAGAATATAATAAAATGTTGCTCACTTGTTGGGTTTCTAGAGAAAAGAAAAAATGGCCAATATTAGGTTTGAATATAGTTTGGTTTCTGAAATGCGGAGCTTCAAAAATGGGCCAAAAGGTCAAAATTTCGCATTTCTTGCTTTATACATCTGGTTATAATTTTGTCCCTAATTATCATAAAACATTGATTTTGGTATAAAAAAAAAGATAAAGATTTGATCTTTTTAATGATGTATTATTTATGGATATTTTTTAAAATTTTCATTTTAAGGTCAAACGATTTGACCTTTGACCTTGAATCTCAAAAAAGGGTATTTTTATTTTTTTCAAAAAAATATCTTATTCTTACATTAATTCTCTACACAATTACGTTAGTTTCATAATGGGACAGCAATGGGATGCCAAAATATAAATTCAAATGTGAACTCGTCCTTAATTTCACGCAATAATCGTCTTTGAGTGCGAACTGAAGAATCCCATAATCGCATATCCTAATTAAGTCGAATAAACAGGGAATCGAGTGTAAGTTGACTAGTTTTCAAAAGAAAGAAAATGGTGAAGATTTTCATCTTTGTTCTTTTATTCAGTGGCGTAGCCAGGGGAAAGTATATGGGAATATATCCCCTCCCGAAGTTTTCTGTTAGATATTAGAACGCGAAAATCAAAGGATTGTTTTTTGAATGGCAAATTTATTTCAAATGGTTTTTACATTTCTAAACATATGTAGAAAAAAATACCTGTTATATGAATTACTAAGCATACCCTTGAAACTTTGTCAAGCCCCTTGTGATGACTTTATTGATTCGTTTCTGGATAAACTTACACGACATTCATTCATTGCTACGGAACAATCGTCTTTTTTTAGTGCTTGTAAGCACAATCTGAAATCAGGTGAATGTACAGCCGTTTGTGATTTTTCTGAAAATTACTAATTTATTCTTCAAGATGCAATTCAAGGATTCCACTGGAATAATTCGCAAGCGACTATACATCCATTTGTGGTATATTACAGAAGATACACTGACCAAGTCGTAGACGCATTTAATTTCGTAGTAGTTTCTGACTGTCCACCATGACGCAACAGTTCATTTATTTCAAAGGCATTTGATCGAATTCATTGAAAAAAAAATTCAATGTGAAACCTAACAAACTTTTGTACTAATCTGATGGTGCAGCTTCTCACAACAAAAAACGAAATTTTTTTTTATAAACCTGTGTTTCCATAAAAAGATTTCGGAATTCAAGCAGAATGGAATTTTTTTGCCTCTGCCCATGGTAAAGGAGTTTCAGATGGCATTGGAGGTACCATAAAAAGGCTAGCCGATCGTGCCAGTTTGCAGCGCCCATTTAAAGATCAGATAATAACTTCGACAGTTATTTGAATGGGCAACAGCCGATATTAAAGGAATGCAGTTTGCATATGTAACTTCCTTACAGTATGAAAGAGAAAAAAATCTTCCTTCAGAAACGATTCTTAACCACCCTAACTATTCCAGGTACTCAAAAATTTCATGCATTCAGACCCATTTCTATCAACCAACTTCTGTGCAAAATGTATTCTAATTCCATGGTCGAAGAAAAAAGTAAAAAAAATAAATATAAAATCAATAGTTACATATGCAATGCATCAAGTGAAAAAGTCACAATAATTGATAGAAGTTACATATGTAAGGAAGTAACTTATGCTTTTGATAAATTAGTTTCAACAATCGTTTAAAGATAATGTATCAATAGAAAATTTTTAAGTATTTCTGTTTTCTAATTTCGAAATACGATTTTTTCCAAATAATTTGTATGAACAAATGTTTCTGATTGCATTCAACATTCCTTTTAAATAATTATCTCAAAAGCTCATTATTACCAATCATCTATGCCATGTTTTTTTTAATTTTACAGCAAACGATGTTTGCATACTTAATGAAATGTTGAAAAATGCAAATTTTTCAATGTATAAGTAAACAATTAGTTTTTGCTCCTAAAGTTAAAAAGTTATAACAAATCAAAGATAAATAATTATAATTTTTAGCTAATAATTAAAGCTAAAGTTTTATTTGCATTACATATAAAGAGATTTTAAAAGGAAAAGCTATTTACAAATAAACAGTTTTTGTAGGATAAGAGTGGGACTACAGTTACGATTGAAATTTATAACTTGGCATCCCATTGCGATCCCAAAATGAGACTAATATATTTGCTTAGAGAATTGATGCAAGAATAATATACATTTTTTTGAAAAAAATAAAAATACCCTTTGAGATATTTAAGGTCAAAGGTCAAATTGTTTGACCTTAAAATGAAAATTTAAAAAAATACACTTAAATAATACATTAGATAGGTCAAATCGTCAAATCTTTTTCTTTTGACACCAAAATCAATATTTTATGATAATTTGGGAAAAAATTATACCCAAATATGTAAAGCAAGAAATACGAAATTTTGCCCTTTTGGTCCATTTTTGAAACTATTTTGGAAACCAAACGAGATTCAAACTTAATATTTGGCATTTTTGCTTTTCTCTATAAATTTAATAAGTGAACCAAACTTTATGAAATTCTAAAAGGGTCGGGTTGGGAGCCGTGTTGATTTGACTCAATTAAAACAGCTGGAAAATCATTTGAAAGTATTTTGAAGACTTTCTCGAAATGATTAAATTTATCGAAGGTAAGTTTTTGAATTAGTAACAATTTTGTTGATATCTTATGAAACCTTAATAGTTCAAACTTTTTACATACAAATTGAGAAACTTTAAAAATATATTTTATGGATAGAATTGGAACAGCCTTTTAGTTTAATTTAGTAAAAAGTCAAATATGTAGTTTTATGAATAATGAAGTCTTAATTGGCCTTAAGATTCATTCCAGCGCTGTATTAATGGATTGGAATGAGTCATCATTCTACCAATGAGTAAAGTTCTCAAGAGACGAGCTACAAATCACGAGCCAAATATTTCCTATTTTAACCCTTTGTACTCGAGGCTTTTTTGCGTGGAGGAACCAGCAACTCGAGATGTTTCCCGCCATTTTTGGTTCCATTCATGATTACAGATCAGCTTCAAAGAAACTAAAGTCATTGAACTTGCACCGAATTCCCGCATCAAACCTAATGGTCTTCTCGAGTTGCGGCATCCAATCCTGTGGTGAGTGAGAGTCACCTCTCGAGTGCAAAGGGTTAATAAATAAGAAATTTTCTTCTGGCAAACCTAGGAAATTAAATTGCTGGTATACCGATCAAAGCAACTGATCTTTGCAAACTGAAATCAAACTTTCAGCAACGCAACAAGTTATGTCATTTAACAGTGGTGAAAAAAAAATAAATTAAAGACTATTTTCTCACGACGAATGATTCCAAGTATAAAAACAAGCATTTTCTAAAAATATTCTATAAAAAAAAGGTTAAACCAATACATCCAACCCAAAACCGGATTTGGAGATTACTCTTCAAAAACTTCTGGTTGGTTAAGTGTTTTTTTTATGGCACAAGAGCCAATGTTGGCTATGCTGCGCCAAATATTTGTTTCATGCGAATCAAAGATATATAGTAAAAAAATCCAAAAACCGGTAATTTAAAAAATCATTCATATCAAGTTTGTAAAACCAATATCCTTAAGAAATGAAAACAAATTCGGGTGAGGGTCATAGCCAAGCAAGTCCTCCAATGTAAGATTTGTCGTACCAAAGCGGCGTTGTCATGCATGTTTAAAATTGGGACAAATACACATACGATTCACAGTTAAAACACAACTACAGCGTGAACATGTCGGTGCTGATTCAGCACACAAATGTTTATGTGTGATGCTGGTTCAAAAACTTCTGGATAGTACATGCTTGATTGAAGCTGAATTAGCAGTCACCATAGAGGTCTACATTGGCAACTCTCTCTCCCCACCTAGTTAGAGTCTGTTGGCAACCAATAACAACCCGTTGCTCAGCATTAATGTTAGATAGTATGACCGCCTGCTATTTAATTGGTTTCATTGTTTTCAGAGCAGACACCGAGCTATATAGAAATTAGTTAAATTAATAGACTACTGACGCAGGAGTAACAGGGACACATTGCGCAGAAATGCTGTAACCACATCTCCAAATGCCCTCAGCTTTGAATCTAAAAAGGATAAAGTTTCAGTTTAGGATTGGTTTGTGAGCTCAGACTTATTTTTATGCCGGGACCTACAGCTTAAAGGGGATTCCTAACCACAACGAACATCCAAGCCTAACCCAGGATTCGAACCTGGCACCTTTGGCATGCGAGGTCAGAGCGTTAACCCCACGGCCATTAGATGGGCGTTTCAGTTTATGAATCTAAATTTTTCCTGGAAAACCCCCCCAAATGATTGGTATATCTTCGGCTTTAATTATTGTAGAATCTTGCGATTTGCCCCAAAATGTTTTGTTTTTTTTATTTTTTATATGTCTGGGGCATTTTGTTTCTTAGTGATAAATTTACTTAGTATATAACCCTCTATCTTAAATAGGGGTTATTATTGAAATTTTTAATGTTTTCATTCTATTTAGAATACTTCGTTTACCCTAGATACCAAATTTCAGTTCATTATGTTGAGAAACGCTCCACTTGTGATCGAAAATGTTTTGCCCGATCTTGAGGACAAATTTCTTTAGAGCGGGGAAGAATCCGAACGTTTGCGTGCTTCAGGATGTAATCTATTACACGTTCCCTTAAAGTTAGGCTGACCAAACGGTATAGTGGTTAGCGTGCTAGCTTCTGGACCCCGAGGTTGCGGGTTCGAGTCCCGTGTTAGGCATGGGTGTTTGTAAATGTATGTTGGCTTGTCTAATGACTAATGTTTCGGCGCATTATAGCCCTCGTGTTGCTGACGGCGCCAGATAATCTGAAAACAACCAACCAATCCTTAAAGTTAGCTTTTTTACATTTTTGCTAAAATATTGAGAACCAAAAGTTAAAATGGAATGAAATAAATTCCGGAGAGGTTTTCAACCATGATGATTCAAAGGAAGCAAAAAAATACACGTTTCTATTTAAAAAAAATTCAAAACTCGTTTTATTAATTGATAATTACTAAAAACTGTTTAATACAAAAGTTGTAAGTTATTTATGTTAGGCATTTTACAAACTATCGTTGGAAATAAAAATTACTAAAACGTATTCACTATTTAAGAATTTATGGCTAAAAAACTAATTTTCTTTTTAACATTAATTTGCCATTTTTTTGACATTTAAATTACTAACCACTCATTGGAAAATTATGAAATTTGGTATTTAGAATTTTGTGGATTCTAAATCTAAATATGGTATAATATTTTGGTGTTGCTATTGAGTTTTTTAAAGTTTGGTTTAGTTTTAATATGTAGACGACCATTCATGATAAAAAAATTTTATACAATAAAAACGTTCACCGATTTACAACTCTACTTGACTTTTGTTAATTCATCAATTTGGATACAAGACATAGCCATCGTTCGGATTTTTTTTGCGTACTGGACATGTGGTACTCGCAAATTAGTTACCTAGTATTTAATTTACTAGTATATTCGAGAAGCATTCGATCTACCAGACATTTAATTTCTATTTTAGTTGAAAAGTTAAACTCTTAAAGTAACTTTATCCGTGTTTTAGAGCTACAATCACCCAAGCGTTTGTCGCTTATTGGACAAGTATTGTTTCTAAATCATCCTTCATTTGATATATTTAAAACTTGATCTCCTTTTTTCAAATTGTGGTTTATAAAATGGCAATTTAATCCATATAGCTTAACCTTTAACTGCTGTGTGCGGTTTGACAGACCGAGTCATTTTTTGTAGAATGCTTCTGCCCCCTAAAACATTTTATGTTTGGCTTATATTATTTTTTCCAATACTATGTTTCTTAAATTTTAAACTGCTGTTCATTAAATTGTTTGGTGCAGTATGGACCACGTGTTGCTCTTGCGCCAAAATTATCAAACCACCCGACTACAGCAGTTAACAGGGGTTCCATCGAAGATTGACCCTGAATAAATGATAGGGTTTATTTACTTGATGCATTTCATAAATTTACTAAAACTATTAACCCTTTGCACTCGAGCAGCCCCTCTCAGGCACCACACGATTGGATGCCGAAACACGAGAGGACCACAAGGTTTGATGCGGAAATTTGATGAAAGGCCAATGACTTTAGTTTCTATGAAGCAAATCCATAAACGCCAACGGAACCCAAACTGTCTCGAGTTGCTGGTCCCTCCTCGAGAAAAAGGGTTAAGAATCATTGAACCATATTAAATTGAAGTAGAACAATTATGTCCTGAAAGTAAAAGGTGAAGCATAAAATCCTGATATTAATAGGCCGACCAAACGGTACAGTGGTTAGCGTGCTGGCTTCTAGACCGCGAGGTTGCGGGTTCGAGTCCCGTGTTTGGCATGGGTGTTTGTAAATGTTGGCTTGTCTAATGACGAAAGTTTCGGCCCATTATAGCCCTCGTATTGCTGACGGCGCCAGATAATCTGAAAACAACCAACCGGGACATTCCAAACAATAAGCGAGTACCGACACCAATAGATGGAATCGTTGAAGAGCACTGGTTATGGTAACAAATAGAATAATTAGATTCCAAGAGGCAATACTACAGGGAGAGTACAGATACACCAGATCTAAAAAAAATCATATTTTCGAAACTACTGCACATATTACAATAAGTGATACAAGAATGTAAAGAGAAATATACCAAGTTTTTTTTCAGTTACAAATGTTTGATGTGTGACCCTCTTGTTACTCGGCATTAGTCCAATCTGTAATCCAGTTCGTTCCATTCATTGTAGCATCATGCTATCAATGGTTCGTAATGCTGTATAAATGTGTTAAATTCTGGCAGCGTTTTCGCATAGGTGGTACATAATGTCTTTGATGTAACCCCACAAAAAGAAATCGCATGGTGTTAAGTCTGGGGATCTTGGTGGCCATGTGATTAAGGGTAAATCCATCAGTTTGGTTTCTGTTCATCATGGGTGGAAAAAAAACTTGGTATATTTCTCTTTACATTCATGCGTCACTTGTTATATGTGCTGTAGTTTCGAAAATGATTTTTTTTAAAAATCGGGTCCATCATTTGTACTCACCTTGTATGTTGGGCGAGGTTGAACCAAGATGCCCAACACGTAAAATTGACTGTGTGTGGAGGGTGGGTACTTTAAGGGGGTCCAGTACCGAAATTTCTTCAAAAATCCCAATTTTTTTTCTTCTGATTTTAAAAATAGTTCATACATTCCCGAAGAGAATGATGTTTTTACCTTATTCCTCCGGTGATTAGAACGCCACAAAATTACCTGTTATTTAAACATCACTAATGGGCGTAACACATTGAAGCGTCTACTTAAAGTGCGTTTTTCGAGCACTAGTGTTTTTTACAGATGTTGCATATTCAAATCGATATATCTCCAGAACCATTAACAATTGGCTATTCAAATTTTTGGAGCATTTAACTTATATAGTTATAAATATTTTGTCTTCACAGAATTTTATTTTTTTATTTCTGTTTTAAAATATAACATTTAGCATAAAAGATAACAAAAAAAAGCAAAAATTTCAATATTTTAACTTTGAGAATTTTTTAATTTTTTTTTAATTCACCTATCAAAATTCTGTGAAGACAAAATTTTCTTTATATAATTATGTTTTACAGAAAGCTTTCACTTTGAATTTTTTTTTTATTTTTTCTTGACTTATATCAAAATACGCAAACATCAATTATTATGGATTTTTCTTGGTTTTTAAATTTTTTTTAAATAACTAAACACAATATTTAAAAAAAATTCTCAAGGATATATAAATAGTATCTCATACATAAAATAAATTTGACGTAAAAATGTACATAAAGTTTTTTTTATTTTCGGTACCGGACCCCCTTAATCAGCAATAGCGGGAAGATCGAACGGTGTACATAAATAACCCGATGTTACTTTGCGAAATTCTCAGTCCAATGGTGAATAATTTTAACCTTCACACGAGAGAAATTAAATATAAACTTGTAATTTTTACATTCAACAGGATGAAGTTGCAAACTACACAACTATTAAAGTTATTAAACAGTTTCCATACACTGACAGTTTCACACCGACAGTTTAATACACCGATCTCTAAATACAACTTCGGAACAACTAGTAAGCGGCGTCTCTTGTTTGCAGAGGAAGTTAACTCTTTGCACTCCAGGCCTTTTTCGCGCTGAGGAACCAGCAACTCGAGACGTTTCATCCATTTTCAGTTGGTTCGTGGTTGCAGATCCGCTTCAAAGAAGCTAAACACGGTCATTGGCCTTGTATCAAATTTCCGCATCAAACTTTGTGGTCCTTTCGAGTTGCGGCATCAAATCATGTGGTGAGCGAAAGTCACCTTTGGAGTGCAAAGGGTTGATTGAATTGTCACAATTCTGTTGCTGTATAGTGCGCTTTGTAATTGATTTCCTTGGCTACCAACAGACTCTAACTAATTTGGAGAAAGAGTTAAGATAGATCTCGATGGTGATTGTAAACTGTAAATCCTTAGGCTACAATAAACAAGCATACACTATCTTGAAGTAATTATATACCAGTCTTGTTTTGTTAGCTATACTTCGACAGTTTCAATTCATTGTATTAAAACGTGCCGGTAAGTTTCTGATGTATTGAAATAAGACAACGAGTAAATGGTATTGTAAGGGACATATTCTTTGGGAAAACTTTCAAGTAGAAACCGATTTACGCATTAGGAACTCGAATGAGAGGATAACTCTCAACCGGTAACAACAAATTTGTCACATTCGCCATCGCGTTACAGAGCACTAGGTGGGGGACCTGTGCGTTTATTTTGCGTTCAACTCATGATTGGTTGTTTTCAGATTATCTGGCACCGTCAGCAACACGAGGGCTATAATGCACCGAAACATTCATCATTTGACAGGTCAATATACATTTACAAACACTCATGCCTTACGAGGGACTCGAACCCGCAACCTCGCAGTCTAGAATCTAGCACGCTAACCACTATACCGTTTGGTCGGCCGTTCAACTCATGAAACCAATGCACTACTTTGTTGTATTTAGCTTTATCTGTAAATTTCTTGAAAAGTTGAAAGATACAACCGATTGTGGTATAGTGGGAACTCTATTCATTTATAAAATTGTGATGCGAGAGTTATGTTGCGACACTTCGTTGAGAGTTGGATCAATTATTTGAAGAAAAAAAAATTACCGAATGAAGCATATTTTTAGAATTGACGAGCCACTTTCATTGTCAATGTTAAATTACATAAATGATAAATAGCTGTCAGTACTTTTGGACTGGAAAGTCCATTTTGAGAAAATCAAAGTTCAATTAAGGTTCACAACGTAGTCATTTTGCAGACCAGCCTAGACTCGAGAAAATTATGCCTCATTACCTTCGATTTCCTAGAACGTTTTCTGAATATTTCAAGGACTTCTAGTTTTGTACCTCTGAGCGAATTGAACAACCCAATTTTAACAATTTGTTGCAAGTCAGTTTTATATCGAACCATTTAACTGATTAATAAAAAAATTAAAGACAATTAGTGATAGCTATAACAGAACGTTTTATATAGGTATTCCCAATCGGTGTAGGATTAATTTTCTTCCACTCCTGTCGAGTTTCCCTATTAGGCTGCTTTTAACCCTTTGCACTCGATGAGACCTTCAAGGGGAAGAACCAGCAGGTAGACATTTAGCAGCATTTGTTTCGGTTCGTGGTTTCGGATCCACTTCAAAGAAACTAAACATAGTCATTACATCGAATCATTAAACATAGTGGTGAGTGAGTCACCTATCGAGTGCAAAGGGTTAATTGAGGGCCTGAGAAGAAATTGAGTCTAAGTTACTTTTCTTAACTTTTGAGAAAATACTTTATAGAATTTAATATAAATAAGAACCTTTAAAGTATATTTTCATAAAAATTAAGAAAATTCCCTTAGACCACAAAGTAATGTATTTTATTGCAATTATTTATATAAATTATTCCAAGATCGTTTAATTTTAACAGCTTGGTCAGTCACTGTTGAGGCGCTGCTGATAAAGTCCCCAAATATCAATTTCTAAATAGATGGCAGCCCATGATTAAAGTCTTACAGTTTTTTTTAAAGTTATTTTAAAAATATTGTTACGAATTTCTGTATATTTGTAAATATTTCGTAGTATTAATTATGTAAAAAGAAAAATTTATGTAAATTTCGCATAAGGCAGTGCAAGAGTTTGTCTTTCCTACAATATGTCTCTTAATGCTTGAAAACGAGTTTTACAAGGAGAAGGCTATTTAACATTATGGTGAATGGCAATCTCGCCAAGTTGGCGACGGTTTTGGCAACTAATTTTGGTCGCCAAATTAGGCGAGAAATAGCCAAATGTACCTGTATAGGACATTTTGACTGCGATCTGAAAGTTTCTCCAAATTTCTATCTCTAGAAGATTCGCCTTCCTATATAAGGCCAGGAGTTGTCTCTCGGCGAGCATTCAGAGAGTTTCGAAAGTGAACTGTATTGCATTGTCTTTTGCGTTGATTTTAGCAGTTGTGAATCTAGTTTAACTGCTGTTTGTGCTCCATTGTTGTATAAAGAGCTGTATTGAGTCTATTAGAACGGAAAGTTCTGGATTTGTAAAAGAATCAGCGAAGAGTTATATCGGAATAAATTTCTGCAAGTTTTGATCTGCTTTGGCATAAAGTCTTTCGAACCCATCCACGCAACAATATTTAATTTTTACTTTATTCTGTTCAATAGTAGGGTTTTTAATTAAAATACCCACTTGGATATTTGGTCACGAATTTAATGGTATGCACGAAAATTTCAATTGGGGGGACACTTGTCCCTTGGTTAGTCGCGAGCAAAAAGGTCACGAGTCTAAGGGTTAAAGAAAGTTTTCATAAGGATACTTTTTGTAATTAACACCAGGTACATGACAGCTAGTTGCATTATAAAGAAAAAAATTATGCACTACTGAGTTAAGATAATTTTTTTAATAGTGAAATAAAATAAAAGCCACTTTCTAAAGTCAATTGAGGACTAGAAATAGAAAACTATCCAAGTCCAAAAAAGGAAATTTCTCAGTCGCATTGGTAGTTAAGGTTATGGCTAAGTACCAGATTGTATTTGAACTATTGCTACTCGAGTTCGCACTTAGGGCGTTCTCCACTTTGTTTAGCTTTTTCTTTAGGACATTTTCCCGTAAAAATAAGATTTTCGATTTTTGGTACTTTTGTCGTTTTCCATTTCTAGCTCTCAATTAGTTCGGTTGAATGAGATTTAACCCTCCGCTAGTCGAGATCTAATTTCCGACATGGTTAGTCGCGTTGTACCTATGAGGAGTTTCTGGTTTTTTAAAAGCCAAATGAAATTTATTCTAGTTTAAATAGTTAATCGTTACCGATTTCAAATTCTTTGGAAGATTCCTTGGAGATATAAAGTATTAAACAATTTAAATAGTAAAATTTATCCAAAAATCGTATCACAAGTCATTTAATAAAAATAAAGGCCGAGGAAAATGTAGGGATGCACCTGTGAGGTGTGCACGACTAACGGAAGGTCAATTACACAAGAGCTGTGTCGACTACGCTGCTCAGAGCCTACGTTGTATTGAAATTAGAAGTTGCACATCTTATTAAAATATACTTAATGCTTAGCATATTGCTATTGCAGGTCATGCCCATTACTGCAATTTGGAGAAGTATAAGGTACTTACATAAGCCTTGTATGACCAATTTTTTAGCCGATTAAAATGATTTCGTTCTTTCTATTCGTTTTATATAAACTTATAGACGGTTGAACAGAGTAGTTTGTTGCTTGAATGTAGTTTGTACCCACAACGACCTATTTTTGTGTACAATAACGGCTAATCAGGACGGGACCTATAGCTTAACGTGGATTCCGAACCACAACGAATATTCATGCCTAACCCAGGATTCGAAGCCGGCACCTTTAGTATGCGAGGCCAAAGCTTTAACCCCACAGCCATCAGGTGGCGTTGCTCGAATGATTAGTCAATTAGGTGCTCCAAGAACAAGTATTTTACAATGGAACCAGATGTGGGAAGATTACATTTATGTAGAAATAGTTATTTTTGTAGGAGCCGTTTGATTTTCAAGATTACCTTTCACAGCCTCAACAGTTTTAGATTAATTACATACACACAGGTAATATGCCGCATAGATCTAATTCATCACAAGAAGGCCGACCAAACGGTATAGTGGTTAGAATACTAGCTTCTAGACCGCGAGGGTGTTTGTAAATGTATGTTGGCTTGTCAAATAAAGAATGTTTCGGCGCATTATAGCCCTCGTGTTGCTGATGGCGTCAGGTAATCTGAAAATAACCAACCAATCACCACAAGAAATTCTCTAGCACCGAGTCATTTTTGGTTGGTTTGTACGCTCAACGCCTTTTTTTTTGCCCAATAACGGGACCTACAGTTTAACATATTGACTGCCATAAGAGTTGCCATTCAACTCACACCACTGATTCAATCTCTTCTCCCATCAACTCGTCGACGAGTGCTTTGGTTGGATGGTTTGATAATTTTGGCGCAAGAGCAACGAGTCGAGCCAAAGAAATAAATGAACATAAGTTAAAAGTTTCTTAAATTTGAAATTTAAGACATATTTTATTGGGTGAAAGCATTCCACAAAAAATGATTCGCGGTCCGTCAGACAGCATACAGCAGTTAAAGGTTAACTTAAATCGGCTCTTTAGACCGCAATCGGGCCAAAATTCCGTGGCAGTCAACGTTGGTTCTGAACCACAACGGACATCCTTGCCTAATCCAGGATTCGAACCCGGCACCTTTGGCATGCAAGGTCAGAGCTCTCACCTCATAGCCATCGGGTGGGCATCATTAGTTAGAAAGTTTGCATTAAGTATCGCGTCGAGAGCAATCGCCAGGCTTTCTGCCTTAAAGCAGTCTCAAAATAGATTCCAAACAGAAATTTTTTACCAGATATAGCAAAGCATATTATCCATTTACATTTCGTTTATTGTAAAGTTTGTTAACTTTTTAGATTTACCCAAGATTCCATTTCATTGGCGCTCCTTGTTTGAAAATAATTGAAAATCAGTCATTGAACTGTTTATATTGAAACTTTATGCGCCCTTTATCATTATTAACCCTTTGGGTACATTTGACGTCTGAGACGTCATTCACTTTTTCCCCCTAGGAGCGGATGACGCGTCTAAGACGTCAAACCAAAAATCCTTTGGGTACATTTGACGGCTGAGATTCGTCATGCACTTGTTTTGCCTGTTAATAATGACGAACCTAATTCGTCATTCAAACTAGTTTGATTGGATAGATTTTAATGTCACAAGAGCCATGATTGGTTAAGTCAAACATCGGTTGGTTTACCTATACTTTAATTTGTTTGGCTGTATTCCTTTAAAGTTCCTTTATTGTTTAGAACCAACCGTTCAAAACGCAAGAATTTTCCCAAATAAATCTGTACCCAAGGGGTTAAACCATTTCATTGTTTATTAGTTTGGATCAAATATAAGTTTTGTTTTGACTTAAGGCAGCAAACGACTTAAGGTTAGGATTTAAGCAGAAGAATGATCATTTTCACCCAAGGTCAAGAAAAGGAAAATTAATCAAAAAACGCGAGAAAAGATTAATGCCAAACTAAGGAAAAGTAAAGCAGAAAAAATGAAGCATGTCAAGTTCTTGTTCCTCTAATAATTAAGCAGCTTTCACCATCTTTGACATAGACTAATTCTGGTTGAGATTTGGCCGATTCATCAAAATACAATCTGTTTAAGAATCTTTGGAATCTCAAGCTTACACAATCAGGCTATTAGATCAAGGTTTCATTTGAGATTAAAGTGGCTCTCGAAGCGTAGTATAAACCGCTCGCACACCTTATTAATATATTAAAACCTTGTCAAATTAATAATCCATTAAAAAATTTAATACTCTAAGACACTATTTTAGAAATGCATTAGACGAAGTCAACAATTACTGAGATTCATAATCGATCAATCATGTAGAAGCAACAAAATAAATACGAAGTCTAGCCTTAAAACTAGACTTGGCTGCAAATAATCTTTTCAAATGAATCTATTTGATTGTCTTACGTTTGAAACTTTGAATTTTCTTAGCACTAGAAAGACGGGAGCTTAGTATATACCTATATTGCCTGAAAGCAGTCAAAATGACTGCATTGTGAAAAAATAACTAATGCGCAAAGAAATTTGTTTAACAGTAATTTTTAATATATTTTATATCACTTACAGTCATAACAAGTTATTAATAAGTATTAACAATAAAAAAAATGTATTTCAGTTCGAAAAAAAATAATTTATACATTATCTGGACATTTTAGCCGTATCGATTACAGTACGAGATCATACAGTGATCCTCCTTCCCATCTGAATTACGTTACAGCGCGTTCAAAGGGAACAAAATGCGTGGCCAGGCCTGGCATAAAGATTCGAATAACAAGTGCGAATAACAATAACTTTAGTTATTGAACAACTGTAACTTATCAAGTATATGTCGAAATCGACAATTTATCATGAACTTGTATGTTATCATGTTATTCCAATCCAGAGCCGAACTGGTCTTTTCCAAGCAGTCAAAATGACTGCTTTTCGGCAATATAGGTATAACACACATATGTAACGGTAAAATAGTGTTGACACTCTTGGGATATAAAAAAGCAGCCGAGATTAAACAAATATAAAAGTTTATTTTCAGAGAGGTTCTCAGCGAAGTGGGTGAGGCATTCACTAGTCAAGATTTGATATGCCAAGAGGCGGAGTCAAAACGGATTACGTAGCTTATATGAGTTTGAGTGACGTTCTACTATGTTCTAAGTGGTTCTCGCTAACTGGAGAATTTACTAGAGCGATCTAATAGCTTCATTGACTATCCCAATGCGAATACATTACATATATATACCGGAAGTGAAGGAGGGGGCAACAACAATGATTAAATAACCCATTTATATGCTGTAAAAAAGTCACAAAATTATAAGAAGCTGTCTCATTATTTAAATAATTTTTTTAATTGAAATTCAAAAGCAGTCAAAATGACTTGCTTAAACAATCTAGTGCTAAGTTTTAAAAGCGAGGTTTTAGAACGAAACTAGTTTTAACCAATTTAACTTAAAATTCCAGAGTGAATAATTGTGCTTTAAATTGCAGACATCTCACTGCAATCACGGAAGTCTATAAATATCACAATTAAAAGGTCTATATGTTGAAAATCAACCCTGGAGGCAACTAAAAGGTTGAGACATAATATTGGAAATTAACCCGGAAGAGAATGAAAAGTAGTCTCGTTTTTTTGCTCTCATCCATCAAACATAATTGAAATAAAAATAAAACTTTCAAGTTCAGGATTTTAAAAACTTAATTTTCTAATATGATTGGGAAACGGATAGAAAAGAAACAATGGTTATAGTTTGAATCGCAAGGTTTTAAAACAAGCATGGAAACCCGTCGAAACAGCTACTTTTAAAGCATAAACTCGCAAAAGTCAACGTGTATTTCTTTAAACTTCTCTTAAACACAACATTTTAAGCATCGATGAATAAGGCAACTTTATAAGAATAAGGTTAACGCAGTCATAATTGTTGAACTTTTATTTTAATCTACGACTCACATAGGTAAATTAAGTTGCGAATTTAGTACAAATAGGAAGCAACTAAGTTAATTGCCTTAGTTAATTTGAATATAATTTAATTAATTTATGCTGCAAATTTAATATGGTGACAAAATCACTTGCAACCATAAGATCAATGCACCCGATAAGAAAAAAAAAAGAACGCGAATTGTCAGTTTTTTCAGATTTGCCCTTATTAAAAAAAATTAATTCATTACTAATCAGCGAAAAACTAATGACAATTGTAACTAAAAATTTAAAAAGGAGGCTGTTGTCTACAATTTCAAGCTATAAGAATTCTACAGCACATGAGTTATGAAGAAAACTTGGTTGTTTTTCAAATTTATTAGGCGCAAGGGAAACCCAAGGGTCAAACTGAACTAAAAGAAAACTGAGTATAATTCACCGATGACTGAAAGTACTTGTTGGCCAGTGAGCTTTGGAAAGCCACTTGCTTTTAGTGAGTGAATTTTCCAAACATTGAAACAGCATATAAAATGTAAGTCGTAATTACTTGTAAGACAGATCACTTCCGTTTCAAAAGACAATTTCCTCAATTGTATAAAACTTTCTTTGTAGTTTATCTGAATGAAAGGGATTAAGCCAGATGAAAATTAAATTATATATTAGAATTTACAAGTATACACTGTGAATGAACAATACAAGAACCTACAGAATTTTATAGTCTCCTGCTAAACGCGGTTTTTCGTACTGACAGTCTTCTAAACGATCCAAGTAAAACATTTCTTAATAAAGGATACATTTCAACGTTTGTATCTAATCGGATTCCTTGCAGAAAAAATGCCACCCTCTCTTCAATGTACCTGAAAACTCTACTCGTATATACGCGGAAATATAGCTCCCACATAGGATTCACTGGGTACACAGTACATATGGGTCAGGAGACTAAGTTTAAAATATTGGAATCTTTGAAGAACAAATTTCGATTTCATTTTTGATTTTAACCTTTAACTGCTGTGTGCGGTCTGACAGACCGCGAGTCATTTTTTGTAGAATGATTCAGCCCCTTAAAATATTTCAAGTTTGACTTTTATATTATTTTTTCCGATACTATGTTTCTTAAATTTTAAACCGATGTTCATTAAATTGTTTTATGCAGTATGGACCACGTGTTGCTCTTGCGCCAAAATTATCAAACCACCCAACCACAGCAATTAAATTAATCACATTTGGTATGGACAGTCTTTATGTGTAAAAAAAGATGGTGGTTAGTTGAGTTTTCCTTGTGTAAGGGCAACACTAGGGCCAAACTGCGCCGAAAATTATCTAGGAGTCAACCACTTAAGATTTAAAACGAAAATAGTTTTTAAAAGTAAAAATCTTTAGATAAGATGATAAAACCCAATTTTTAATAAACACTTAAATTCACCTCCACATCATAACCTTTTTAACTCCTTGCCTGCGACGCCCGAACTCAGTTCGGGATACGCAAATGCGCCAATTATGGTTGGTTGGTTGTTTTCAGATTATCTGGCGCCGTCAGCAACACGAGGGCTATAATGCGCCGAAACATTCGTCATTAGACAAGCCAACATACATTTACAAACACCCATGCCAACACGGGACTCGAACCCGCAACCTCGCGGTCTAGAAGCTAGCATGCTAACCACTATACCGTTTGGTCGGCCGCCAATTATGGAATGTTCGGGCAAGAGAAAAATCGGTGCTTCAATTCCGTGAAGCCTGAACTCAATTTGGCAGTATGGCCCTCGTGTTGCCCTTGCGCCGTTAAACCTCAACCAACCCAGCAACTTGAATTCTCATGGATGTGAAAATATTGAATATAGTGTTTATTTTGTTTTTAAAAATAACCCATTTCTAACATTTTGACGATAATGAACAAAATTATAGATTTTTCCCACTTTTGGCACGTTTTTTTTCAAATATATTCCACAGACAAGGGGTTAAAAATGTAAATAATGATGGGCGAGCTGAGTTAACACGTCGCCCAGAGCGATTTGGTTGAGTTCCTCAAGAGGCCCGAATCCGACTGTCGGCGTGCCGTAAAGTAAACAAGCGATGAGAAAATAATTTAAAGTCTAGGTAAAAAACAAACATGAGATGGGGCAAGTTAAAAATAAAATACAAGTTTATTTTTAAGTATACTACTCGTTACCCAATTGTCCTCTGAAAATATTTTGCCTGATAATAGAAATAAAACCAAGAGGAATTTTTCCCACCATTTAGTTGGTTGTTTTCAGATTATCTGGCGCCGTCAGCAACACGAGGGCTATAATGCGCCGAAACATTGTTACACCATTTAGAAATTCATAAGAATCAGCAGGAAAATCCTTTAAGAAGGATGTTCGTCCTATGTTACCAGAAGAGGCAAACCACCGAACGCCAAGAAGCTAGGAAAAATGTAAAATGTAAAGAAAACCGACTATTGTTCAAAATCACCTCAGATGTGTTTAGAATGTTTTAACAAACACCATGTGACATAGTATAATGTAATGTTATCCTAGATATAAATTAATAAAAAATTTACTATGATCTGTATATTTATATTTACATTTCGGAGATTATTCCATTAAATTGATTTTAAAAATCTAACTGAAAATCCTATTAATTTCAAAAAGGAGAGAGTCGCATGTCTGGGTGACGCCCCACTGAAGTACACCCGTCACCCAGATATAGGTGACGTGGCGACGAACGTGTTAAAAAGACGAAGCCGAATGGAATTAAAAGTTGGACAACAGCAAAACAAACACCGCAGAAGATGCACATGGGTGAAACGAGTGTGGCCTAGAAAAATGGTGGAGTATACTTCCTTTTTGCAAAAGAATATTTATTTTAACTTTTGTGATTATTTCTACGCTTCGTGGCTTCGCTGTGAAACTAGTGTGCTTATAGAAATAAACATTTAAGTGGTTTCTGTGTGGAACCACTATGTTTAAAAGGGTGCTATAAACTACTTGTATGCAATTCTTTAATTTTTAAATTTTATAATCAAAGGGTATTAAAGTCTTCAGGAAGTTAACACGTAAGGCTTAAGCCTCAATAGTTAAACGAATTTAGTAATCTAGGATAAAAGTATCATGTCCACGTCCTGTTGCTCTTATATTTTCAGAACTTTTAACTGTTCATGAATGCAAAGCTATGATACTTGGGGGGGGGGGGGGGGGAATTACCGAGCAAAAATTTGCGCACGATGTTTTTATAGATATGACAATTTTGCATATAAGCTTTGGTGTGAAAGTGAAACTGAAAACTTTCAATTAAATTTTTTTCTAAAGCTCTTAGTTTCCAAGAAACATGGTGCAATTTAAAAGACACAAATCGTGCAGGAAAATAGTCGTTACATTTTATTGTAGGCCGAGAAGATTTTATGACATTTTAATCTTTATGACAACAGAGCAGAGCTTCAATCATGCCATATCCAAATGGCCTACAATGTTAAATGCATTTATTACAAACCTCATTACCTTTTATCAAGTACGTATAAGAATGTTTTACTCTATGCAGTGCAAATAAAGTGTATACAGTTTATTTCTTTAAATTAAACTGCTGAACATTCAAAAGCATTGTACGCTCCACTTCCAGAGTAGAAAAATTTGTACAAAATAATTTTCATACTATAAAATATGCACGGGACACATACCAGAAAGATGTAGAACAGACTTAATGTTACAGAAATTTCATGAACAACTTTGTCATTCACGTTGGAAATAGTTGGGAAGACCCGATGAACAAAGTTATACAACAAATTTTTTTGTACAGAGAAAGTGCAGCATTACCGTGCACGTATAACAAACAACGAAATTGTAAAGAATGGATTTTGTTGCGTAACATTTCTATACAACTTTGTTCACGTGTAATACAACTTTTTAAAAATGTTGCTCAACAAGATGTCACATTACATAAACCACAGTAAAAACTACAAATTAAAACATAATCAAGCAATATCCACAAAGGTATCCCTATAAAAAAATTAAATTTCTTCATATACTGACGTAACAAGAGAACGCTTACCTATAACGTCTTGTGCTTGATTAATAATCTTTTCACCTTCCTCAATAACCTGCGATGAATCAATCGCATTCAAAACATTCATCGCATTATTTAAAGTCCCATTAGGTTCCATCCCGGTAGCAGCTGGAATAGCTTTGGTGTTAGAACAGCCCATTATGAACAAGAAACAGGACGAATTTTCTCCGCTAATGCACAAAATTAGAAAAGGAAATTTTCTAGTTTATGTAGAAAATTCAGAACTGGACGAACGTCAACTGGAGCGGTCAAGAGCCGATACAATTTTGGTGGGACTTTTATGTATAAACTAACAGACGGAGATATGACGTAAAGGATATAGTCCGTCAAGGATTGGCTAGCCAAGTTGTGTCCGAACGGACTTCGCGTCTGGTCAGTTCTGACGGCCCGGAGTCCTTTTCGCTGAGGGGTGTGAGTGGACTGTACATAAAAGGCGGGTTGGTATCGATTTTTGGATTTATTTCGGTGGCTACCGTTCGCTATCAGGTGGTTGGAGAAAAGTGGTTAACGAGAAATGACTCGGAAGTGAGGTATGACCACATGGGAATAAAAAAAAAAAAGTATCTTCCGTAATGTTAATACTGGTATATCTGGAGTCCTGCCAGTTTCCGCGAAAAAGTGAAAAGAAACAATTTATCAGGTATTCTTGTTATCGCTGCTTTGATGGGGTTTACCCTCTTTGAGTGCATTATTCATAAGTGGAAAAGAAGCCTGTTTCTGAATGTGGATTGATTGTGGAAGTAATGATTTGTGAGGTACACAACAAAGCTTTTCGGGGAAACTTAATTCTGGCTATTCTGCTTTTGTAAGTTCATTGCCACCAGACTTGAGGGTTGAAGAGTACTAAGGGATTTGATTGGTGTTGGTATGGTTCTAATTCATAACCTGTTATTGGACAAGGGGTTAAAAATGTCCAATAAATATGAGTTGTTATTGTCCAAAGTTATGATTGGTGGAAAGAGGGGAAAGGGGAGGGGAGATCAAAGCTCACTTAACCGTTGATTAATTACTTGGTTGACAAATGTTCCCCACAATTAATTTCTCATTAGAGGGTTGCCCATGAACAAAGCCTTCTTACAGTTTTTTTTTTCTAGTTATTTAAAAAATATTTTTTAATTTTTACTTTATTCTGTTCAGTAATGTTGTGTTTTTAATTAAAATACCCACTGTGATACTTGGTCATAAATTTAATTGTATGCACGAAAATTTGAATTTGGGGGACATTTGTCCCTCACGCGACTAACCGCGTGAGACGTCACGCGCTTAACCAAGGGTTAAACCCTTTGCACTCGAGAGGTGATTCTTACTCACCACATGATTGGATGCCGCAACTTGAGAGGACCACTGTGGAAATTCGATGCAAGGCCAATAACTAGGTTTAGTTTCTTTGAAGCGGATCTGTAACCTCGAACCGAACCAAAAATGGCGGGTAACGTCTCGAGTTGCTGATAGTTCCTCCGAACGAAAAAGATTTCTAGTGCAAAGGGTTAACCTTCCGACGCCTGATCTGACTGTCAAGGGTGATTTTGTTGTTTAACCCCTCCTATTTTTTCATAAACTTTTCTATTTTTCTTGTTTTGCCACTCTTTTAATGATTTCGGTAACTTAGCAGTTGCATTAACTAAATTAATTAGCGTTTATTATGTTTTTTGATTGAGTCTCATCAAGCACATTACACTAGAGGTCGGCGATATATCGATACGACGATATTTTAATCGATATTTTGAAAAATATATCGATAGTAAAAATATCGATACACGTCACCGATATATCGATAGTTCCAAACACTTTTAGTTTTTTGATGATTGTTTTTTAGTTCAATATGTTGTATTTTTTTTTTATTTTCTTTATTCTCTTTTCAAAAACTTCAAAATTTAAGTTTGGACTTGACTGATAGACAGTTAAAATGGCACGCTAACCAAAAAGATAACATAATGTCATGGAAAGATAAGATAATTTATTAGTAGTCATTAACATAGCGCCGTTTCTATTGCCAACGTGTGCCTGGAATTTGCATCTAATTTTAAATATTAAAAACATCTATCAGCAAAATATGCGGTAAACTACTTTTCAAAATTTCTTCTTTAAAAATAAATATGAATGTGTGCATTGACATCCAAATGTATTTTATTTATTCTGATTGATATTATAATTTATTTATGAAAAAAATTTTATAATTTATTTATGAAAACAATTTTTATAATTTATTTATTAAAACAATTTTGGCATGAATTCATGAAAAGTAGAAATTTACCCCCAAAAATTTCGTTTCTGGCAAAATTGAAAACCAAATAAAAAAATCATGTATCGATATTTTATCGATATTTTTTCTATGCAACGATATTTTATCGATATTTATTTTAATCGATATTTCCGACCTCTACATTACACCCCGACTAAGCAGCCGACACTTTTCGCTCAGCGAAAATAGTTTAAAGACTGCTTGATGTTAAGTTACTAAATATTTGAATTATAGAGACAATAGAGGCGATAATTGAATCCTGTGTGCTCGGATCATTAGCTTGGTAAAAAATTGAGTTATTTGTAATACCCAAATTTTGGGTTGACAAATCTAATGTATCCTTCAAAACATTCAAATAGAGTTCATGATTCATTATTCAAACATTGAACACCAATTTACTAAGTCATAATTCCAGCAGCCAACCTAACGGCTGTGGGGTTAGCCACTCTGACCTTGCATTCCAAAGGTGCAGGGTTTAAATCCTGGGTTAGGCAGGGATGTTTGTTGTGGTTCGGAATCTACGTTAAGTTGTAGGTCCCGACATGATTATACTGTTTGTTGATTCTTAAAGACTACGAACAATTTTAAAGAATAAATAGATTACAATAAATAGAGAAGGCTAATATTACAGGGAAACGTTTTTTTTTTTTAAAGTATCCACAATGTTAACATTAAAAAAGTGTAAAGAAAATAACTTAACTAATGAAATGATCAGAAAATATTATGGTGTATGAACACTTTTATGGAATTTTTTTTTTCTCTGCTTCTATGAATTTATATTTTTATAAAAATGAAAACGATTCAATTCTTTTAAAAATGTTAGGTTTCATTCAGAATTAAATTAATATTCTACAAAAAAAAAAAAAAAAAAAAAAAAAATAATAATAATCTTGAAGTGAATATTCTAATTCAATTCCAAACTACAGCACCTTTTCTACAAATTTTTAAACTGCATGAAGATTTTTGGGAGCCTATTTTTGGGGGTATATTTTTATAAAAATGAAACGATTCAATACTTCTTTTAAAAATGTTAGGTTCCCTTCAGAATTAAATTAATTTTCTACAAAAAAATCTTGAAGTTAATATTCTAATTCAGTTTCAAACTACAGCACTTTTCACAAACTTTTCTACAAATTTTTAAACTGCATGAAGATTTTTGGGAGCCACTGTATGCAGGCCCACAATGTATGAATCCAGTAAAATACTGCATGAAAAAGCCACTTGTGTGTTGTGAATACTAATGCAAGTTCTGGTTTGGTTGGTTAGTTCGTACGCTCAAAGACCTATTTTTATGTACTATGATAAGACCTACAGCTTAAGATGGATTCCGAACTACAACCAACATCCATCAATAACCCAGGATTTGAACTCGACACCTTTGGCATGTGAGGCTAGAGCGCTAACCCCAAGTGCGTGGGCCATGTTCTGGTTTGGAAAATTGACTGTTATAACACTTGAATCTCCCCGACTCTGGTTGGTTGTATTCAGATTATCTGGCGCCGTCAGCAACACGAGGGCTATAATGCGCCGAAACATTCGTCATTAGACAAGCCAACATACATTTATAAACACCCATGCCAACACGGGACTCGAACCCGCAACCTCGCTGTCTAGAAGCTAACACGCTAACCACTATACCGTTTGGTCGGCCTCCCCGACTCTGATAAGATTTTTTAAAATTAGGCTTTCTTTTTAAAAAAATGCGATACAAATTCGCGTATTAGTCAAATACATGTTTTGAATACTATAGTGTTGTATAATTAATTGATTGTGAGAAGAGCTAAATCAAGAGGGCTATACTGAGACAGAATATCATTGAGGCAATTTCTGTGTCAAGAGTGAAAGGCTTTCTGGAAGGTCTTTCAAAGGAAAACTCTAAGCATTTGCATATCGAATAGTGGAAAACCTGGAAAAGTACCACTAAGGCAGCTAAATAAGCCTTTGTCTACAGGTTAAAATTATGTATTTTGAGCTCTCAATAAGGCTATATAACCCAATCCATTTTTGTGTTGGTTTCTGAAGTACTCTCAAAGTTCAAATACTAGAGACCGCGAGGTTGCGGGTTCGAGTCCCGTGTTAGGCATGGGTGTTTGTAAATGTATGTTGGCTTGTCTAATGACGAATGTTTCGGCGCATTATAGCCCTCGTGTTGCTGACGGCGCCAGATAATCTGAAAACAACCAACCCGTGTTAGGCATGGGTGTTTGTAAATGTATGTTGGCTTGTCTAATGACGAATGTTTAGGCGCATTATAGCCCTTGTGTTGCTGACGGCGCCAGATAATCTGAAACCAACCAACCAACCAACCAACCAACCAACCAACCAACCAACCAACCAACCAACCAACCAACCAACCAACCAACCAACCAACCAACCAACCAACCAACCAACCAACCGACCGACCGACCGACCGACCGACCGACCGACCGACCGACCGACCGACCAACCAACCAATCAAATACTAGAACTTTAATATTAATTGAACATAAATTGATGACCTTGTTGATAGCTTGTGGTTATTTTACCGGTATTGTGGTCCCGAAATTCACATCAAAATTGTTGAGAAGCAAATCATAGATACATGACGTAGTTAGAAGTGTATATTTATCTCAATGTATCTGCACCTAAGTAACTAGGGGTGCGGAACATTGCGCAACTTTCAATTAATTATTATACTGACGTTGATTGGTGTTATTTACCATTTTTATATTTTCATCACCCATTTAGAAAAAAATAGCCCGTTTGGCGATATATTGTTGGCGATAATTCTTATACGGGCCGTTAAAAACAACAACAAAAATATCTACCAAAATGGCGATCTTAGCGATATACGTTTCGATAATTTTTACACTATTTTTTATTGTAAGTGCAACAGAGAAGAAACAGATGTTGATGGGCGATGCTCAAGACCTTTTTTTCTCAAGGCTAACTTTTTATGCCTTTATAGCATTTTTACGGGAATTTAGAATTTGGGGATGTTTAAAACACCTTAAGTGGCAGTATCACAGCGATTTTAATCGAAATCGTTAAAGCCATTTTTTAGCAATTATTGAAAAACATGATTTTTTCATGTTTTTCAAAGGCAGTTACCTCATGCGCACGCGCAATTTTAACGAAACCTTTAATGGTACCACGAAACATTAATGGTAACGAAAACATTAATACACCAAATTTGAACATTGTAGGTCTACTCATTCGAGAGTTATGCTGACCATGTACACACAAAGCGAATTTTTTTCTAGACCACTTTTTTGAAATCAAGATGTTCAAAAACGTGGAGAACTGGAAAAAAAAAATTGAATTTTTTTTTGATGGAAAACAATACTTTCATATATTAACCCTTTGCACTCGAGCGGCGCCTCTCAGGCGCCACACGATTGGATGCCGAAAAACACGAGAGGACCACTAGGTTTGATGCAGAAATTTGATGCAAGGGCAACGACTGCGTGTAGTTTCTATGAAGCAAATCCATAAATGCCAACCGAACCTAAAATGTCTCGAGTTGCTGGTCCCTCCGCATGAAAAAGACCTCGTGTGCAAAGGGTTAACGTATGGGTAGTTGAAAGTAAAAATGTACTATAGCCCTCGTGTAGATCTTTGCCAGAAAATTTCTGATATAACCAAGCAATCCCCAAAAACTAAAATGTAAATAAATGCAGTAATTTATAGTTAAAAAATTATTAAGGGGGTCCAGTACCGAAATTTTTTCAAAAATCACAATTTTTTTTTCTGATTTAAAAAAATAGTTCATACATTCCTGAAGAGAATTATGTTTTTATCTTATTCCTCCCGTGATTAGAACGTCACAAAATTACCTGTTATTTAAACATCACTAATGGGCGTAACACCTTGAAGCGTCTGCTTAACGTGCGTTTATCGAACACTAGTGTTTTTCACAGATGTTGCATATTCAAATCGATATATCTCCAGAACCATTAATAATTAGCTATTCAAATTTTTGGAGCATTTAATTTATATAGTTTTAAATATTTTGTCTTCACAGAATTTTATTTTTTTAATTCTGTTTTAAAATATAACATTTAGCGTAAAAGATAATATAAAAAAAGTAAAAATTTCATTATTTTAACTTTGAGAATTTTTAATTTTTTTTTAATTCACCTATCAAAATTCTGCGAAGACAATTTTTTTTATATAATTATGTATTACAGAAAGCTTTCACTTTGAAATTTTTTTTATTTTTTCTTGACTTATATCAAAATAAGCAAACATCAATTATTATGGATTTTTCTTGGTTTTTAAATTTTTTTTAAATAACTAAACACAATATTTAAAAAAACATTTTCTCAAAGATATATAAATAGTATCTTATACATAAAATAAATTTTTGACATAAAAATGTACATAAATAAAGTATTTTTATTTTCGGTACCGGACCCCCTTAAACTTTGTGTAATTATTTTTTATCTCTTCTGTACTGTAACCAAATAAACAATGCTTGCAAAAAAATTCACAATAGAAATTTCCCATATTGAAATTACCTTATTATTCATTACCTTCACCAATTTTCATTTTCTTTTGGATTCCTGTTTAGAAGTATATATTTCAATTGAGTTTCAAAATTAACTTCCGAAGTAAATGTTTTTTGGATGGAAGATTATTGATTTTTACAATTGGGTGTCTGAGAACTAAAAGGTTATTGATCTTTCACTCAATATGTTTATTCCGTAACTTAATCTTTTTATTTATTGATCTTAAGCTAGGATATACATAGCAACTATTTTTCTCTAATTTTTGAACTAGACATGCAATATTTTTTATACTTAACAAATTATAGAAAACTAAATCGACATAAAAAGCTCTTCATTTGATGATATTTAATTAATTGGCAATTTATTACATAATAAAGGTCGAATGGCACCACTAGTAACTCAATTGGTAATTTATTTAAAATTTTAATTGCAAATGATACACACTGATTCTCTACAGGGAATTAATTAGAATTAGAAAAACACCCTAAAAATAGTTTTTATTCATGGAATTTTATCTTGAATTTTATAAAAATATCAAGTTTTAAAATTATGTTGAAAATTAATTATTTTACGGATATATTTTATCCTATAAGGTTCCCTGTCTTGAAAATATACATTTTAAGCTGTATGTTAATATTTTTTTAAATTGGCTGATTCTAACTGAAGTTTTCTCTTCTGGGAAAAGGCCCACTTGATGGCTGTGTGGTTAGTGCTCTAGCTTTGTATGCCAGAGGTGCCGGGTTCGAATCCCATGATAGGCATGAATGTTTCGTCGGGGTTTGGAATTCACGCTAAGCTGTAGGTCCCGGTCCGATAAGCTGTTATTGTGCACAAGTACATTTTGTCGAGCGCTTAAAACCAACCAACTCTACTCAACATGTGCTAGTAAAAACTAGTTCCTCACAAGCTCAGTGTACCTTCATAACCTTACAAGCTCAGTGTACCTTCATAACCTTACAAGCTCTGTGTACCTTCATAACCTTACAAGCTCAGTGTACCTTCATAACCTTACAAGCTTTGTGTACCTTCATAACCTTACAAGCTCAGTGCACCTTCATAACATTACAAGCTCTGTGTACCTTCATAACCTTACAAGCTCAGTGCACCTTCATAACCTTACAAGCTCTGTGTACCTTCATAACCTTACAAGCTCTGTGTACCTTCATAACCTTACAAGCTCAGTGTACCTTCATAACCTTACAAGCTCAGTGTACCTTCATAACCTTACAAGCTTTGTGTACCTTCATAACCTTACAAGCTCAGTGCACCTTCATAACCTTACAAGCTCTGTGTACCTTCATAACCTTACAAGCTCTGTGTACCTTCATAACCTTACAAGCTCTGTGTACCTTCATAACCTTACAAGCTCTGTGTACCTTCATAACCTTACAAGCTCTGTGTACCTTCATAACCTTACAAGCTCTGTGTACCTTCATAACCTTACAAGCTCTGTGTACCTTCATAATCTTACAAGCTCTGTGTACCTTCATAACCTTACAAGCTCAGTGTACCTTCATAACCTTACAAGCTCTGTGTACCTTCATAAAAAATGAATAGGGTTTGAAGTATTTTGAATATAATAAAGCCAATAGCATCAATTAAAGCTACCAAGTTCGGGAATATTTTAGAGTTAAAAACAAAAATGTTTATTCAGTGACATTTTCCTTCTTTCCTATCTCATATGTATTTAAAACTAGGGGTGTGGAACATCGCACAACTTTCAATTACAGGCTAGTATGGCGATATTATTTTTTGCGATAATTCTTGTATGGATCTTTAAAAAAAAAAAGAAAAAAAAAAGATCGCCAAAATAGTGATTTTGGCGATGTAATCGTTCATGATGTATGATGCTCAAGGAAAGAGAACTCTGTGTTGAAGGCATTCGTTTTTCAACTTTTTACGCCATTAAAACATTTTTTACGTGAATTTTGGAGGTGGGGATGTTTAGAACACCTTAAGAGGCATTAGCATAGCGATTTTTATCAAAATCGTTCGAGCCGATTTTTAGCAATCCTTGAAAAACACGATTTTTTCAATGGCAGCTACCTTATGCGCATGCGCGATTTTGACGAAAACCTTAATGGTAGGTCCCATGGCTACCAGCAACCCGCATACCAAATTTGAACATCGTAGGTCAATTTGTTCGGGAGTTATGCTGACCACAGACACACATACTGACAGACATTTTTTCTAGATTACTTTTTTGAAATCAGGGTGTTCCAAAACGCAGAGAAATGCAAAAAAAAAAAAAAAAAAAAAAAAAAATCGCATTTTTTTTTATTGAATGCTATAATTATATTACCCTATGTATAATACATATAGGTAATTGAAAGTAATAAAAATAAAAACCTATACAACTAGTTTTTAAGAAATAATTTATTTAATATTTAAATTTGCATATTTTATATTACACTTTATTTTTACTATTTAATACAAGCTGAAGTTCCCGGCGTTTTCTAATGTCAAATAGCTGTGACCCGGCTTTGCCCAGTAAAACGTGCCTCAAATTGATTTAGTTGATAGCAAGGTAAGAGTATACTCATTTTCACTCCCTATTCACGATTTAACCACCTTAACTGAAAAGAATATGAATACAATTGTGTTCTCATAATCTGAATTACTCAAAATACCTATAGAAAAGAAACTCTTTAGAAATGGGTTTGCAGTTATCATCATTTCCATCCCCCACCCCATCATTGATTTAACCCTCTAAATCAGAAAATATTGGAATGAAATTATGTTCCCGATAATCTGGATTAGTCAAGGTACCTATAGAAAAGAAACACTTTTGAAATGGGTTTGTAGTTATCATCATTTCCCTCCCCCCAATCACTGATTTAACCCTCTAAATCACAAAATATTGGAATGAAACTATGTTCCCGATAATCTGGATTAGTCAAGATACCTATAGAAGAGAAATTCTTTTGAAATGGGTTTGTAGTTATCATCATCATCATTTCCCTTCCCCCAATCATTGATTTAACACTCTAAACCACAAAATATTAGAATGAAACTATGTTCCCGATAATCTGGATTGGTCAAGATACCTATAGAAAAGAAATTCTTTTGAAATGGGTTTGTAGTTATCATCATCATCATCATCATTTCCCTTCCCCCAAAATTGATTTAATCCTCTAAACCACAAAATATTCGAATAAAATTATATTCTCGATAATCTGGATTAGTCAAGATACCTTTAAAAAAGAAACTTTTTTGAAATGGGTATGTAGTTATCATCATTATCATCATCATCATTTCTCTTCCCTCCCATCATTGATTTAACCCTCTAACCTACAAAATATTGGAATGAAATTATGTTCCCAATAATCTGGATTAATCAAGAAGATACCTATAGAAAAAAAATAATTTCAATTGATTCAGTTGACCTCAAGTTATGATTATACATTTTTAGGGGTGAGAAAGAGGAATGAGAGTGGTTTACCGAAATATTATGTAGCTAGCGATTTTTCTCTTGTTCGAAGATCATGTGTGCAAAATTTCATCAAGACCAGGCTAAAACTTATGATTTCAAATTATATTCATACTCCTTATGGGGTGGGAAAAGGGGAGGGTAGTGGTTTTTCGAAAAATTCTGTAGCCAGTAACCTTCCTTACATTACAACCAATGATTTTCTAGGAATTTATATCATTCGTTTCATACTTACGACCATTGTTTTAGCAGAGTTGATAAGCAGAAAATATTTATCTCAACACTTTTAAAAATAATTCTTAGCCAAATACTGCTTCCAAGAAATAAAAAACCATTTCTTCAGTTTTTGAAAGTACACTGGTGTTCAAAACTTAAGCAACAATGTAAAAATTTAGCAGATAGCCATGAAATTGTAGAAAAGGAGGTCTGGAGATCAATACAATGAATACGTAAGTCAGTAGAAACGTCATGAGTATGCAAATATCAGGAACGAAACGTCAGAGGCGACGTGAGCGTACGCAAAACGCGTGATGTCAAACCGCGCAGCTCAAACGTAAAATAAAAGGAAGGACGTAGACGCAATTCAACATATTCGCTGCAAGTGCCAGTGAGTCAGTTCGTGAAATATGGCTAGAAGAAATCACCTGGACGACTTCACACGTGGAAGAATGATCGGAAAGCTGGAGGTGGGGCGTACTGTCACCAGTGTAGCTGCAGAGTTCGGAATCAACAAAAGTGTCGTTCCGCGGGCTTGGAAAGCGTTCCAAACCACTGGTATAGCTGTTAGAAAGGTTGGTGGTAGCCTCCCGAGGACGACAACTGCAGGGGATGACCGATATATTGTCCTGCAGGCGAAAAGAGGCCGACAGCAGTCAGCAAGCGCCATTGCTCAGCAACTCTGCACAGCAACGGGGCGACAAGTGTCGCGGTTTACTGTGGCCAGACGCCTTCACAAAGGGGGCCTATTCGCCCGCCGTCCTGAACGCTGCCTCTCGTTGAAAGTTGGCCACCAACGCCACCGTTTAAAGTGGTGCAGAGAGCACAGAAACTGGACAACTGATCAATGGAGTCGTGTCCTCTTTACGGATGAGAGTCGGTTCAGTACCGGAAGCGATTTTCAACGCATTTTGATTTGGAGAGAGGTCGGGACCCGGTTTCATCCCAGTAACATCAAGGAAAGACACCGTAACGGTGGTCCTGGAGTTCTTGTCTGGGGAGGTATTATACTGAACGGGCGAACTGAGCTCCACGTTTTCGACAGAGGGTCTGTAACCTGGGATCGCTATTGTGAGGAGGTACTCCGTCCCCATGTGCATCTGTTCCAAGGTGCCATTGGCCCAGACTTCATTTTTATGGATGACAATGCACGGCCACATCGGACTCTTGCTGTTGAGGAGCTACTGGAAAGTGAAGATATCACTCGAATGGATTGGCCAGCGTACTCCCCAGATTTAAATCCCATCGAACATGTGTGGGATGCTTTGGGGAAATGCATTGCAGCACGCTTACATCCTCCAGAGAACACCCAACAACTCAAACAGATGCCGATTGAGCAACATTTCTTGCGGTAGGGCACTCCTACCGCAAGAAATGTTGCACCAGCTGGTTCTGAGTATGCAGAGACGGTGCGAAGCAAGCATTGCAGTGAGGGGAGGGCATATCCCATATTAAGGAACATCTGCTTGTTGTTCTTCCTCTTGGATAGACAATCATGAGTCACGATACTATTCGTTCAATAAAGCTTGTTTTTGTTTGATTCCATACCGTATGCATTGTATTCCTTTTTCAGCGCCGATACTTTCGTCATCCTTTATGTACATAATACTCTCCCTCATTTCTGAATTTCATGTCTCTCAGATGATTTCTCGTGGAGTTATGGAAAAAAACCCACCTGTTGCTTAAGTTTTGCACACCAGTGTAAAATGAAATAATATAAAAAGAGTTTATTTTTTGTGTTGCTTTTTTGGTTCAAGTATACTGAAAGATATTTTGAAGCTCCTTTTCTTTCATCGCATTATAAGACATCATATGGACCTTTGGGAATATCGGAACTCAATGACGTGACAGATAAATATTTTTTTAAAAATTGGCATTTAACTTATGGTTTAGATTTTACTTAAATTAAATCTAAATTTAAGATACTAGAAATAACCAAGGACTAATTAAAAATAAGGATGTACAAGAGGTACTTTTAAATCTCCAACCATGACCACAAATATTTTAAACTCTTATATCAAATTAAGGGGACTTGGCACCCCTTGTTTTCACAAAAAACAATAAAAATATAGATTTTCTATTTTTTGTATATTTATAATCTTTGAAATCTTTTCCTTATTCTGGCAAATTTTTGAGCTGATCCGATAACTGCAATTGTAGAAAAACTATATTCTTATGGAGAATTTAGCATTGATGCAATAGCTCCTTCGATGTTTCGAACGTATTTTTCTCAGCTCGTGATTTTTGAAATTCCCACCTTACTCAAAATGTTAAAACTTCAGCAAATATGAATGAAATGACTTGAAATTTTTTGTGTGACATTCTTAATATCTATTTGCCAAAAATAGGCATGGGGTTTTTGAATGAAATAAAAACTTTTGTTTTACAAATTTAAATGTTGAAAAATACCCGTTTTTTTCATACAGTAATTATTGTTTTTCTAGAAAACTATTTTACTTATTCTAAATCTGATGTTTAAAAAGTTAGAGTATATTACTAGGAACATTTTTAAAAGAAAATCAGGAAAAAATATTAAAAAATGAAAAAAGACTTTGAAATTTGATGAATTTAAAAATTTTTGAAAATTTAGAGCACTATGTGACCTTTTTTTTAAATAAAATTTAGTTTTTACTTAGTAAAATACTTCTAAATGTGTAAAAATTATAATTTTAAAGGGTTAAATAAAAAAAAAGTTTGAAAGGTACCAAATCCTCTTACCCATTGACGGTTATGGGAATGGGCGAAATTCTACAGATGTTTTCCCTGCAATAGTTTTTAAATTATATTTCTAATTCAAATATATAAATATTTTTTAAAATTATTTTTTATCTCTTTTGTTTTAGATAGATTATAACATATCATCCTAATAAAAATATTAAAAAAATGTTTTATTTTAAATTTTATTTATAAATTTAAAAATGTTGTGTATTGCTGGAAAAATTGGGAATCAAATGACGTATATATACGTACATGACCGACAGTGGGTTGAACCCACTGACCAGGGAATGAGCGAAATTCTACAATTGTTTTCCCTGCAATATTATTTAAATTATATTTCTAATTCAAATATATAAATATTTTTTAATTATTTTTTATTTATTTCGTTTTATATAGGTTATAAACTCTTCTTCTAATAAAAAAAATTAAAATTATTTTATTTAAATTTTTATTTATAAATTTAAAAATGTTGTGTATTGCTGGAAAAATTGGGAATAAAATGACGTATATATACGTACATGACCGACAGTGGGTTGAACCCACTGACCAGGGAATGAGCGAAATTCTACAGTTGTTTTCCCTGCAATATTATTTAAATTATATTTCTAATTCAAATATATAAATATTTTTTAATTATTTTTTATTTATTTCGTTTTATATAGGTTATAAACTCTTCTTCTAATAAAAAAAATTTAAAATTATTTTATTTAAATTTTTATTTATAAATTTAAAAATGTTGTGTATTGCTGGAAAAAGTGGGGTTGGTTGTTTTCAGATTATCTGGCGTCGTCATAAACACGAGGGCTATAATGCGCCGAAACATTCGTCATTTGACAAGCCAACATACATTTACAAATACCCATGTCTTACACGGGACTCGAACCCGCAACTTCGACGTCTAGAAGCTAGCACGCTAATCACTATACCGTTTAGTCGGCGGAAAAAAAAATTGTAATTAAATGACGCATATATATGTGCATGACCATCAGTGAGTAAAAAGTTTTAAATAGACTCAAAAAATAATTGAGAAAAATCCCGTTCAAGAGTGTTTGAATAATTAGTTACTTTCCAAGAAAATTCTAGTATCTAATTAATTTTTCAAGAGGGGAGGATTAAAAATCGACACGCAGCTGTGGATTACTGATGCATAATATCTTCCTTGCCTGAAAACTGGGATATATATGTGCATGACCATCAGTGTGTTAAAAGTTTTAAATCGACTCAAAATTCAATTGAGAAAAATCCCACTCAAGGGTGTTTGGATAATTAGTTCCTTTTCAAGAAAATTCTAGTATCTAATTAATTTTTCAAGAGGGGAGGATTAAAAATCGACACGCAACTGTGGATTACTGATGCATAATATCTTCCTTGTCTGAAAACTTTGATATATATGTGAATGACCATCAGTGGGTTAAAAGTTTTAAATAGACTCAAAATTTAATTGAGAAAAATCCCATTCAATGGTGTTTGAATAATTAGTTCCTTTCCAAGAAAATTCTAGTATCTAATTAATTTTTCAAGAGGAGAGGATTAAAAATCGACACTCAACCATGGATTACTGATGCGTAATATCTTCCTTGCCTGAAAACTGGGATATATATGTGCATGACTATCAGTGGGTTTAAAGTTTTAAATCGAATCAAAATTTAATTGAGAAAAATCCCACTCAAGGGTGTTTGAATAATTAGTTCCTTTTCAAGAAAATTCTAGTATATAATTAATTTTTCATGAGGGGAGGATTAAAAATTGACACGCAACCGTGGATTACTGAAGCGTAATATCTTCCTTGCCTGAAAACTGGGATATATATGTGCATGACCATCAGTGGGTAAAATTTTTAAATAGACTCAAAATTTAATTGAGAAAAATTCCATTCAAGGATGTTTGAATAATTAGTTCCTTTTCAAGAAAATTCTAGTATCTAATTAATTTTTCAAGAGGGGAGGATTAAAAATCGACACGCAGCTGTGGATTACTGATGCATAATATCTTCCTTGCCTGAAAACTGGGATATATATGTGCATGACCATCAGTGTGTTAAAAGTTTTAAATCGACTCAAAATTCAATTGAGAAAAATCCCACTCAAGGGTGTTCTGATAATTAGTTCCTTTTCAAGAAAATTCTAGTATCTAATTAATTTTTCAAGAAGGGAGGATTAAAAATCGACACGCAGCTGTGGATTACTGATGCATAATATCTTCCTTGCCTGAAAACTGGGATATATATGTGCATGACCATCAGTGTGTTAAAAGTTTTAAATCGACTCAAAATTCAATTGAGAAAAATCCCATTCAATGGTGTTTGAATAATTAGTTCCTTTCCAAGAAAATTCTAGTATCTAATTAATTTTTCAAGAGGAGAGGATTAAAAATCGACACGCAACCATGGATTACTGAAGCGTAATATCTTCCTTGCCTGAAAACTTTGATATATATGTGAATGACCATCAGTGGGTTAAAAGTTTTAAACAGACTCAAAATTTAATTGAGAAAAATCCCATTCAAGGATGTTTGAATAATTAGTTCCTTTTCAAGAAAATTCTAGTATCTAATTTTTCAAGAAGGGAGGATTAAAATCGACACGCAGCTGTGGATTACTGATGCGTAATACCTCCCTTGCCTGAAAATTAAGATCGAACAATTCCTTTACCTTTCCAAGAAGCCCATAAGTTGTTCAAATAGAAAGATTTCTTGGAAATACAGGTAAAAGAAGAAATAGTAAAAACAATCAGATTTCGAAACCAATTTTTTTTCGTTGCAGCTGGTGTTCGATTGAGTTCTAGTCACAAAGCGATTGCGGTTGATTAAATACCTCCAAGAACAAAGGGAACCTAACCGATAGCAGTCTAAGATCATTTTATGTTTTGTTTTTGTTCTCTTTTCCTGGGCTTGTGTTTAAATGAGGCAGCCACTGAAGTCGGTAAGCGTAACTTCCCTCGGATACGTAAACAAAGCTTATTACCTCCTTCCCTGCGATTCTCTGTTTGCTAGTCAAGTGGAAACGTTCTCGAATGGTAATTACAGCGTCGAAATATATCTTGCAGGTTGCCTATAGAGAAAGCATGACGCCTTTCTTGGAAATCGAATGTTATTTTAACTTCTTAGTTAAGTCCTGAAAGTTCGAATTTGCCATCTGTATTAATGTATTTCCATTGGAATTTTCGAGTTTGGCTTTAGAGTTCTCAAGTATTTTTCGCGGTTTGCCAGATGCGCCTTGAGTCTCGTCGAACGTCACTGAGAATCTATAAAAGCCCCATACTTCGGTTCGACCACGCCTTTTGTAATAATTAACTCTTTGCGCTAGTCAAACGTCACCCTCACCTCCCACCTCTCTGGCAATAAACTTTTGTTTATTTCAACCACGATTTCCTTCTTAAGACTGTCTACACTACTTCACCGTTATATGTATATGTCAGCTTATAATTTTTCATAATACTGGGTTGCATTTATTTTTTCCTGGATGTTCATTCCTGGATGTTTTTTCCTGGATTCCATTACGCCTAAACCAGATTGAGCAGTCTAAATTCAAAGAGAAAAGGAGGCACCTCATATGATATTATCTACATTTGTGTTTATAATGGGAGAAACTCCGGAAAACTATCACTACATGACAATAGAAGAAATAAATTTTTCCATAGAGTCGTTCATTTATATTATCATTTTTGCATGATATGCCTGAAAAGTAGAGTTTAATAGATCCCCTGAGAATATAGCAATCTCACGTCTGCCTTTAAACCATGAGTTCGATACTGGATATTTTAAAAGGATCCCTGATTGTATTTACTATTCTTAAGTCCTGAAAATTAGAATTTGCTATCTGTCTATGTCAGCTTATAATTCTTCATAATACTGAGTTGTATTTATTTTTTCCTGGATATTAATTCCTCGATGTTTTTTTTCTGGATTCCATTACTTCTAAACTAGATTAAGCAGTCTAAACTCAAAGAGAAAAAAAGGCTTCTCATATGGTACTATCTAAATTTGCGTTTACAGTTGGAGAAACTCTGGAAAACTACCACTATACATGACAATAGAAGAAAGACCTGTAGCGATGTGCGCTAACGGGGAGTCGAACCAGGTACTCCTAGATCAGAAGGCAGGCGCGCTTACCACTAGACAAAAGTCACCACTTGTGTCTAGGTGTTGCATTAGTCATTTGTACACGAGTCCACTACATTTCCCCTTCCTTTCCCAATGAGTCACGAAAGGGCGAACGATTAATTTGTTTGCGTGTGAGTTGCGTGCGTTGTTTGTGGCAGTGAGGCACCAGAGGTTGCTTGCTTTGTGGCAGTGAGTCGCCGGAGGTTGCTTTCTGAGTTGGTAGTGTGGAAATTGTTCAGTAGATGGCGCCACTGATGTGATCGAATATGCGGGTTATCACTGTGGTGATGTGCGATAACGGGGTGTCAAACCAGGGACTCCTAGATAAGAAGGCAGGCGCGCTAACCACTAGACAAAAGTGACCTCATGTGTCTAGGTTTTGCATTTGTTATTTGTACATGAGACCACCACAGACCTTTTTCCATAAATTCTTCCATTTTTCTTATCATTTTTGCATGATATGCCTGAAAAGTAGAGTTAATAGATCACCTGAGAACATAGCCGTCTCACGTTCTGCCTTTGAACCATGAGTTCGATACTGGATATTTTAAAAAGATCCCTGATTGCATTTACTATTAGGGGTGTGAAACATTTTATAACTTTGAATTACACTATTATAATACTAATCACTACATTTTAATTTCACATTGAATAGTTTTCCCATTTTCCTTAATTTAAAAAAAATAAAATAAAAAAAAAATGGCCAATTTGGTTATTTTTTTGGCGATAATTATTACATTGTGAAGAACATCGCCAAATTGGCAGATGTTCTAGTTTTGGTGATAATAACATTATTTCTTCCGGGTAAGTGAAACAGAAAATGAACAGTCGTTGATGGATAATGCTCAAGACAGAGAACTCTATGTTAAAAATATGCTTTTTTCCTCAACTTTTTACACTTTTATAAAATTTTATCAGAATTTTGGACGTGGAAATATTTAGAACACTTTATAGGTATTACAACAGTGATTTTGATCAAAGTAGTTAGAGCAGTTTTTGGTTGTTGCTGAAAAACATAAACTCTTCGATTACAGTTACCTTAGACGAGCTCAATTTTTACAAAAACCTTAGCTACCGATCGCGTGCAAAACACTCACTTTAATACAAAGGTTGAACATCGTTGGTCATAGGATATATAGGATATATATAGGATAAATGAAAGTATATATAGGATAAATAAAAGTAGAAATGGTCTGCAAAAAAAGTAGTAGGAAAAGTAATAGTGCAACCAGTAGAGGAATATGTAATATTATGGTCGGTACTTTTACATTAACCCTTTGCACTCGAGAGGCGACTCTCACTCTCCACATGATTGGATGCCGTAACTCGAAAGGACCAAAAGGTTTGAAGTGGAAATTCGAGCAAGGCCAATGACTGTATTCAGTTTCTTTGCAGCGGATCTGTAACCACGAACCGAACCAAAAATAGCCAGAAACGTCTCGAGTTGCTGGATCCTCCACGCGAAAAAGGCCTTGAGTGTAAAGGATTAAAATCGTGATATGGTACTTTTCGTGGTATTTTTAAACTGTGGTGTATTAATATTTCAAAACGATTGATAAACCGTACTATAAAGGAAATATATTTTTTCTACGAATGCATTCATATTTTTGAATTTTCGAAGCGGAATTAACAAAACGCAAAAATACATTTCATCTTCAAGGTCAAGACATAATCGATAAAGCTAAACAGCAACTTCAAGTAACGGTAAAGTCTCTTTGATGCTCATCATTTATTCCAGTCCTGTTATTATTATAAGAAAGTTAGTGGAACTCTAGAATTCCCTTGTTTTGGAATATATTTAAAGTTCAAAATAAGTAATAGTGCAACCAGTAGAGAAATATGTGATATTATGGTCGGTACTTTTACATTAAAATCGTGGTATGGTACGTTTCGTAGTATTTTTAAATTGTGGTGTATTAATATTTCAAAACAATTGATAAACCGTACTACAGAAGAAATATATTTTTTCTACGAATACGTTCATGTTTTTGAATTTTCGAAGCGAAACTAACACACGAAAAAATACAAAACAACACGCAAAAATGCCTTTCATCTTCAAGGTCAAGACATAATCGATAAAGCTAAACAGCAACTTCAAGTAACGGTAAAGTCTCTTTGATGCTCATCATTTATTCCAGTCCTGTTATTATTATAAGAAAGTTAGTGGAACTCTAGAATTCCCTTGTTTTGGAATATATTTAAAGTTCAAAATAAGTAATAGTGCAACCAGTAGAGAAATATGTGATATTATGGTCGGTACTTTTACATTAAAATCGTGGTATGGTACGTTTCGTAGTATTTTTAAATTGTGGTGTATTAATATTTCAAAACAATTGATAAACCGTACTACAGAAGAAATATATTTTTTCTACGAATACGTTCATGTTTTTGAATTTTCGAAGCGAAACTAACACACGAAAAAATACAAAACAACACGCAAAAATGCCTTTCATCTTCAAGGTCAAGACATAATCGATAAAGCTAAACAGCAACTTCAAGTAACGGTAAAGTCTCTTTGATGCTCATCATTTATTCCAGTCCTGTTATTATTATAAGAAAGTTAGTGGAACTCTAGAATTCCCTTGTTTTGGAATATATTTAAAGTTCAAAATAAGTAATAGTGCAACCAGTAGAGAAATATGTGATATTATGGTCGGTACTTTTACATTAAAATCGTGGTATGGTACGTTTCGTAGTATTTTTAAATTGTGGTGTATTAATATTTCAAAACAATTGATAAACCGTACTACAGAAGAAATATATTTTTTCTACGAATACGTTCATGTTTTTGAATTTTCGAAGCGAAACTAACACACGAAAAAATACAAAACAACACGCAAAAATGCCTTTCATCTTCAAGGTCAAGACATAATCGATAAAGCTAAACAGCAACTTCAAGTAACGGTAAAGTCTCTTTGATGCTCATCATTTATTCCAGTCCTGTTATTATTATAAGAAAGTTAGAGGAACTCTAGAATTCCCTTCTCCTGGAATATATTTAAAGGTCAAAATACGGGAAATAAAGGAGAATGGTAATGACCGAGAACTTCAGGCTCTTTTAATGCCCTTTCTTTCGTAATTTAGTTGTCGCAATACAGATTAAGAATTCCAGTGGGGAGTTGTCCTTCGTGTTATGATTTTAAAAGGGCCATGCGTGAGAAAGTTGCAGACGTGACAAACATTAAGCCATGACAAGTGGAAACTTAGGTACAAATGATCAAGAATGCAGGGAATCGATAGTAAGGTCGTCATATAAGTTGGCGATTAAATGAAAGTACGCAATATGAAAAGCACGCTAGATGATCTTCTTTTTGAAGGGAATGGCAGAGTGGCGTTTTGTTTGACACGTACAGTATGAGCATAATGTTTGACACGTACAGTATGACCATAATGTTGGACATGTACAGTATGATCATAATTAAACAAACGCTGTTTAAGTAACCTGTAGCCCGAAGACAATTATTAGACGGATATGTAATCTTTATCGGATTGCTTTTTATTTGATCTACTACTTGAATTTTCTTGATAAGGTTTAGCTTCAGATAATAAAGAAATCTTATCTAAAGAAATTAAAAGCAATAAACTTCAAAGACAATAATTTTCTGACGGATATTCAAAGATTTATTGTATCGTTTTGTTTTTGGTTTAAATTTTGAATATTTCCGATATGATTCAGTCTGACACCGTTAAGGCCGACCAAACGGTATAGTGGTTAACGCGCTAGCTTCTAGACAGCGAAGTTGCGGGTTCGAGTCCCGTGTTAGGCATGGGTGTTTGTAAATGTATGTTGGCTTGTCTAATGACGAATGTTTCGGCGCATTATAGCCCTCGTGTTGCTGACGGCGCCAGATAATCTGAAAACAACCAACCAACTAACTGACAACGTTAAGAAATCATATCCAAAAAATATTATCCATAAGAAAAAGTTTTTAATAAGAATCCCTTGTATGAATTGCCAAGTTTGATATTCATTAACAAAGTGCCATTTCTGTTGCCAGCATGTGCTTGGAGTTGACATCTAATTTTAAATATTAAAAACATCTCTATCAGCAAAATATGCTGTAAGCTACTTTTCAAAATTTATTCATTAAATATGAATGTGAATTATGCACTCACATCCAAGTATCTTTTATTTATTCTGATTAAAAAATTTATGTTATTATTTATTAAAACAATTTTGGTAACAGGAAAGAGTTTCTTCAATGATCATTTAAATGCTATTTCAGAGGAATTGGATGACGGGAAGTTGGTTTATTAGTATTCCATAAAAGCGTCCTATTAGTGACAGTGACAGCAGCCAAAATTTTATAGAATGCCTTGTCATCGACATCGAATCTATCTGCCAAGTTTCAGCCCAATTGGATGACGGCAAGAGGGTTAATTAGGCCTCCGTAGATTTGCCAGCCATCTACAAGCATACATACAAAATCGATGTTAATATAAAGGATTTAATAAATAAAAATTAAAAAATTAAAAGCTCAAATATTCGAAAATAAAGCTTCAACATTTATTCAACAATGATTAATCAACAATTATCTGTAAAATACTCAAGGAACATTATAGGATTGTTTTCTCATTTTTTTAAAAAACTAAATCTGCATTTAGAACTCTCCTGGTAATGTTCAACCTGTAATGTACACTTTCATCAAAACCTTTGAAATGTCATGTTTCCATCTGGTAGCAAAATTTTGATTTTTTTTTTTTCATAAATAACTTTTATATGATCTAAATAGTATGTATACCAAATGTTCTGAAGAAATGTTAATTAAATAGGCTCTAGAGGGTTATAAACAGGTGTAGTTGGATTATGGTTAGCTAATTTATATTTTCTTCTTTTAAGAAGAATAATGCTATATTTTCAAGAGGAATGTAAAGTAGTGATGTGTTTGCGCTCAATGCTAACATTTTACTTTAAAGATTCTGTCATGCATTTTTTAAATTTTTTTTTAATTTTTTATTTTAAAGACAATTTTAGCTAAAAAAGTTAATATATTTATTCTAGTACTAGAGGCTACTATCACATCACTTAAAATTGTTCTATAGATGTTTCATAATATTTTTCTTACTTCATTCAATTAAAATTTTACTATTTATTTTATCCAATTAAAATTAATATCCAGCATTTTACTTTCTATTTAAGTTTTAGAAAAATGTAGTTTTTGATCATAGCATTTTAATTTGGAAAATTTGCCGAGAAACTTTTAAAAAAATATTTTTATATGGACCTATTGGATAAAAATAAATAAGTCTGAGAAATTGTTGTTAAGGGCTTTTATCACAATATTTAAAAAATTCTTCCATATTTGTGTCAAAAATGCATATTTTTTTTTTATTACTTTTTTTTTTATCATAAGCTGTCCAACTCTTTCAATTTCAGTCAATGTGTGTGTTTGAAAGATTCAATATTTTTTTTAAGGGGACTTAACAGTCTTCGGCGAAATTTAAAAGCAGTATTTACATCCAACTTCAATGTCCTATAAATTATTTAATTTTCAATATATATGCACATTTTTTGCACAGGATTTATTGTTGAATATTTGTTAATATAGTAATTGTGTAAAAATAATCAAAAAATTGAATAATTTAATTTTATAAACATTTTTTGAACGATGAAATTTTTTTAGATTGAAAAAATAGTCATTTGCCTTGGAACACTTTAAAAAAAAACTATTTTATATTTCATATTAATTTTTGTGTAACATATTATACAGAAGTGAGTTTTATATTGTAGACCTAAAATATTTACTATAAATATGTATATATATATTTTATTATGGATTTTATGTCAAAGAAAAAGTTATTTTTAGTGCATACAAAATGAATAATTTTTTTAATAAATTTCAAAAGCACTATTGCTTTAAAAATTAGGTCAGCAAATTAATTCCAAATGTTTACTTAACATTGGTATTTTTTAAATAAATATTTAGAGATTATTTTCTTTATAAAGTGTACCAAGGCAAATGACTATTTTTTAAATCTAAAAAATGTCATCGTTCAAAAAATCTTTATAAAATTAAATTATTCAATTTTTTGATTGTTTTTACACAATTACTATATTAACAAATATTCAACAATAAATCCTGTGCAAAAAATGTGCATATATATTGAAAATTAAATAATTTATAGGACATTGAAGTTGGATGTAAATACTGCTTTTAAATTTCGTCGAAGACTGTTACGTCCCCTTAAGGTATACATATACATTAGGAATTTTAAAATTTGACTCAAATCTGCATTTTTGTTTTTTTATTTTAAAATATTCCCGAATTCATTACCTTTAAAATAATACCATTTTCTTTCAGAGACTCAATTTACTTTTTAAATTACGGTGAGTTTTGTGAACCTGTTTTGTATCACGTTCATTAGTGTAGTAAACTTTAAACTCGTTTTCTGAAGAATGACAATTTGGTGTTATATGACTTTACGCCAACGGTCATAACTTCATAACAAATAGTCCGATTTACAAAATTCTAATTTTGTTCTGAAGGAACAAGTTGTGAATGTGTTTTCTATGGAGAATCTAACATATATTGTTATAAACACATTTTTTATAAATATTTTAATCTTAATTTTTTGTTAAAAACTATGTATTTTTTTAAACATTTTATTTAAAAACTTATAATTAAATAAATACTGCAGCCAAATTCAAAATTCTCCATAGGAACATGCGTCAATATAATATCTTTTATTTTCAGTAAAAATCATGCCTCTAAGTTTATTACAAGTTTATTTATGTATGTTCTAATAATGTCCTAATTAGTAACTTTAATTGCAATTAGCTGATTAAAAAATTGACGGAAAAAAAAGTTTATATATTTAAATGCATCATTTTTAATATTGATATACTGCCAAAAAGTTTGAAATTATTACCTAAAATTTAAAGAAAATCATCTCACTTGTATATGTGTACTTTAAGGGTGGTCTGAAAAATGTAACTGTAATTATTTAAAATCTAGATGAAGAATTTATTTTTAGCTCTTTATAATTTTTTTTTTAAATAATGAATAATTGAAATAAAAAAAAAATAACAAAATTGTGACTAGAAAATACATCGATAGAAAATTATTGGGTATAATTTCCGCTTGACTGCTCACATCAAAGTAATTTGTTTTTTTTTTGCTCCAGGAACAACTTTTTGTTTTAATATCTTACTTTCAATTATCCTAATGTTAACATAGGGTAATGTTAACATAGAGAATGTGAAAGTATTATCTTTTCGATTTTTTTTGTATTTCCCCATATTTTGGGCCGACCAAACGGTATAGTGGTTAGCGTGCTAGCTTCTAGACCGCGAGGTTGCGGGTTCGAGTCCCGTGTTAGGCATGGGTGTTTGTAAATGTATGTTGGCTTGTCTAATGATGAATGTTTCGGCACATTATAGCCCTCGTGTTGCTGACGGCGCCAGATAATCTGAATACAACCAACCCACATTTTGGAACATCCTGATGTCAAAAAAGTAGTCTTGAAAAAATGTCTGTCCGTGTGTCTGTGTGTAAGTACTCAGCATAACTCTTAAGATGTTCAGCATAATTTACTTAAGATGTTCAAATCTGGTATGCAGATTAGTGAAGGCCATGGGACTTACCAGTAAGGTTTTCGTCAAAATTGCGCATGCCCATAATATAGCTGCCATTAAAAAAGTCATGTTTTCAGTAATTGATAAGAGAATGGCTCGAATGATTTTGATCAAAATCGCTGTTTTAATGTCTCTTAATGTGTCCTAAACATTTCCGTATCCGAATTTCCGTTGAAACTGCTATAAATGCGTAAAAAGTTGAGAAACGAATGTCTTCAACACAAATTTCTCTTCCCTTGAGCATCGCTCATTAACAATACCGTTTTTTCCATCTCCTCTGTTTCACTTACAAAAAAGAATATTGTAAGAATTATTGAAAAGTATATCGCAAAACCGCCATTGTGGCGTTTTTTTTAAAAGTCTGGTATAAGAATTATTGCCAAAAATATCGCCAAACTGGCAATTTTTTCTAAATGGTTGAAGAAAATATAAGAATGATAAATAACACCAATTCACGTCAGTATTTTAGTATAATTGAAAGCTGTGCGATGTTCCACACCCCTAGTTTCTTTAGGAAATGCGACTTGAGATTCCGCCCACCCATACTGCTTTAGGTATGCACAGAATACACGTGTTTCAGAATTTATGTGTATTCTTTAGTGAGAAATAGAGCGACATCACTAAAATTATCAATCTTTTTGAGATTTATCTGAACAGATTAAAAACTGATTTATCTTGTAGGATTTCAAAACTGATTCGGTCTGGACAGAAAAAGCTGAAATATGAGAAGATTACAAATACAAATACAAATTTTATGACCAACAGGGCTCAAGGCCCAACAGGGTTGGTCGAGTAAGTATATATATACACGTATATAGAATTTGAAAATAATTTGCATACAATAGTTACAGGATCATACATACAATATAGAATAGTTACAGGATCATACACACAATATGCAATAGTTACAGGATTATACAATACAATATACATAATACAATACAATTTACAAAGTTGACACAACGTTTGACAATCATACTGGGTTGGTTGTTTTCAGATTATCTGGCACCGTCAGCAACACGAGGGCTATAATGCACCTGAAACATTCGTCATTAGACAAGCCAACATACATTTACAAACACCCATGCCTAACACGGGACTGGAACCCGCAACCTCGCGTTCTAGAAGCTAGCACGCTAACCACTATACCGTTTGGTCGGCCAATCATACTGGGAAAATGCAATACATAATGCAAGCTGACAAATTTTATAAAAACCAACAGTACGCAAACATAAGTAACCAAATAAGTAACAATATAACATAAATTTAATATATACAAAGTACAAAATATAAGTTACTTACCTAGCCAATGTTATCCAATTATTGCCCATTGATGATCCCCCAGTGCATATCTAACTGTTTCTTAAAACTCTTTACGCTCTCTGAATTTACAATATTTGCTGGCAAATCATTCCAATCATTGATAATCCTATTGCAAAAATAGTGTTTCCGCCCTTCCCTATTAAATTGAGATTTGAACAATTTGCACCCATTTCCTCGCGTCCTATTAGTCCGAGAGGCGACTGCAATTTTTGGACCCTATATCAATCATCATTCTGAATTTTTTATAGAAATTGGGGAAAAGTGAGTGGATTAGGAATCCACTGGTCTGCCGTGGCTAAAATGGCCGAAACTGATCAAAAATCGACTTGGAATGAGTTGAACTGAAATCCGATTGCCAAATATGTCATAACTTGCCAAAAAGATAACAAACTTTTTCGTCTGGCAGCCCTGCATTTTGATTTTCAATGAGAAAAAGCGCAAACGATTTTTGATTTCTGGCTTGGAAAATGTGTATCTTTTAAAAGTAAGCCAAATTGGCGACATCAGTTACGTCATCCATGAAGTAATGTTTATTGCCAACTTGGCTCCCTTTTAATAGATGCAAGTAGACCGTCGCCAGATATCTGAATAGTCTGCAACCTTCTTAATTGATAATTAAAGAGTGAGGGTTACCGAATAAAAAAAAATGATCCTTATTTGACAAGTTATGGCTCATTTGGCAATTGGATTCAGTTCAACTTATTAAAAGTCTATTTTTGACCAGTTTCGGCCATTTTTGCCACGGCAGACCAGTGGATTCGTAATCTACTCACTTTTCTCCAATTTCTATAAAAAATTCAGAATGATGTTTGATGGGGTCCAAAAATTGCAGTCGCCTCTCAGTCTATATCGTCCTATTACGCTCAAAATTGAACAGATCGATTAATGTATAAATACTTGATGACTATAAACTAAATTGTGATTTGCGATTTTTTTTTTCTCTTTTATGGATCAATTTTCCATTGAAAAATGCATTAGCTACTAACGTTAATTCATGCAATTCTTAAAAGTAAGAATAATTGTGTAAATTCTACATTTACACAACTATTTAAGTCAATAAACGCATTTTTAAACGTTCATAACATGCACGTGAAAAATGTGTATAAAAATTGCAAATATGTACGAGTGAAAGCGTACCATTAAAACATTTAAGAGAGACGAGACTGACATTTAGGAGTTAATTGAAAGGTATTTTCGGTTGGTTGGTTGTTTGATTGTGTTTGAATGGTCAAGGGCAACACTCGAGCCATACTGCGCCAAAGAGTAGCTGAATATTTTCATATGTATACATTAAAATCAGATGTAAATACAGATCAAATGGGTAAAATTTATTGCTAAAAAGAATATTGAATGAAGAAATAAAAGCAAATAGAATTAGATGAGATGATAAAATTTATAAGTGTATAAAAAAATTAAACAAATGTTGTGGCGGTTTTCCAAGAACAATAACAACCAGAATTTTTTTTTATTAATATCACATGGAATTAATAGGAAGTAAAAACTTTATATGCTTATATCAAATAATAAAATCCAATTTATTTTAAGCCGACCAAACGGTATAGTGGTTAGCGTGCTAGCTTCTAGACCACGAGGTTGCGGGTTCGAATCCCGTATTAGGCATGGGTGTTTGTAAATGTATGTTGGCTTGTCTAACGACGAATGTTTCGGCGCATTATAGCCCTCGTGTTTCTGACGGCGCCAGATAATCTGAAAACAACCAACCAATTTCTTTTAAAAAGATAAAAATGTTTACTTGTGATGATGGACCTATAAAAGGCATTTTCAGTTATCAAAATTTAGTTTGTTTTCATCTTCTTTTACACATAGTCCGAGAGGCGACTGAAATTTTTGGACTCCATCGTTCATCATGCTGAATTTTTTATAGAAATTGGAGAAAAGTGAGTAGATTATGAATCCACTGGTCTGCCGTGGCAAAAATGGCCGAAACTGATCAAAAATCGACTTGGAATGAGTTGAACTAAAATCCGATTGCCAAATATGTCATTACTTGCCAAAAAGAGAACAAACTTTTTCGTCTGGCAACGCACTGCATTTTGATTTTCAATGAGAAAAAGCGCAAACGATTTCTAATCTCTGGCTCGGAAAACTAGTATCTTTTAAAAGTAAGCCAAATTGGCGACATCAGTTACGTCATCAGTGACGTAATGTTTATTGCCAACTTGGCTCATTTTTAAACGATGCAAGGAAGCCGTCGTTAGGTATCTGAATCGTCTGCATCCTTCTTAATTGAAAATTAAAGAGTGAGGGTTACTAAATAAAAAAAAATGCTCATTATTTGGCAAGTTATGGCGCATTTTGCAATTGGATTTAGTTCAACTTATTAAAAGTCGATTTTTGACCAGTTTCGGACATTTCTGCCCCGGCAGACCAGTGGATTCGTATTCTACTCACTTTTCTCCAATTTCTATAAAAAATTCAGAATGATGTTCGATGGGGTCCAAAAATTGCAGTCGCCTCTTAGTCTAATATACACACTTTTTAAATTTTACACCCCCTTAATTAAATTCGTGCGATTGATTAAAAATGTCACACTCATGCTTAAAGAATATAAAAAGAAAATTAATTGACGCGAGATAACAGAAGTTCTTGTAAATTAAGAAAAATATCTTCTTGTTATGGTGCATAATATTTTCACATTAATTATGTGTTTATAAATTTGATATACAATCAAACCCTGTTAACGCAAAATAGCTTAACATGAAATTCAGTTAAACGCGAAGTAAAAGCAGGTCTCCGTACTTATAACTTAACGTTAGTTGATTTGTTTAACATGAAATTCGGTTAACACAAACAATTTCGATGGCCCCATCGACTTCGTGTTAACGAGGTTTGACTGTAGTGATAATTTCGAAATAAATAAATAAATAAATAAATAAATAAATAAATAAATAAATAAATAAATAAATAAATAAATAAATAAATAAATAAATAAATAAATAAATAAATAAATAAATAAATAAATAAATAAATAAATAAATAAATAAATAAAATAAAAAATACAATTAAGAATAAAATATTCGACTAAGTAAATTATTGTTTCAAAATGTAACCCATGTATTCCGTATTTCGAAAATTTGCCGAATAGTAAGTATCTAATGTAACCTAGCTAATTTATATATTTTAACTCCATAAAAACATTAGCCAACAACTAGAGTTTTAGCTTGCATTTTATAACTATGAGTTTTTAGATTTTTTTTTTCAAATCCCTTCAAAAATAAGATTTTAGTTCAAAGAAAAATGCCGATACAATGTATTAATAGGGTACACAACATTTTCAAATGAGTAAAAGTAAATTAAAACTAGTATATAATAAAAAAAAGATACACAATTAAATGAAATGATTATGGAATCAAATGGATAAAATAAAAAATAGAAAAAAAAGTTGAATCAGATATGCAAACAGGATACAAGAATGGAGTACTTAAACAAAACCAACATATTTTGAAAAGTATTCAATTTTATGTTTCTATATGCGGTTATTAATATTAATTTCATAATTGTTTACACAGATATTTAATTAAAAACTAAGTTTTTAACATAAATCCTTTATATGCAGTTCCAATTTTTATATTCATTAACATAACGTCGTTTCTGTGGTCAGCGTGTGCTTGATGTTTGCATCGAATTTAAATATTAAAAACATCTCTATCAGCGAAACATAGGGTAACTACTTTTCTAAATTTATTAATTAAAAATTAATGTGAATTTATGCATTCCCATCCGAATATATTTTATTTATTCGGATAAAACAATTTTATTATTTATTTATTAAAACAATTCTATTATTTATTTATTAAAACAATTTTATTATTTATTAAAACAATTATATTATTTATTTATTAAAACAATTTTATTATTTATTAAAACAATTATATTATTTATTTATTAAAACAATTTTATTATTTATTTATTAAAACAATTTTATTATTTATTTATTAAAACAATTTTATTATTTATTTATTAAAACAATTTTATTATTTATTTATTAAAACAATTTTATTATTTATTTATTAAAACAATTTTATTATTTATTAAAACAATTATATTATTTACTAAAACAATTTTATTATTTTTTAAAACAATTTTATTATTTATTTATTAAAACAGTTTTATTATTTATTTATTAAAACAATTATATTATTTATTAAAACAATTATATTATTTATTAAAACAATTATATTATTTTTTAAAACAATTTTATTATTTATTAAAACAATTTTATTATTTATTAAAACAATTTTATTTTTTATTAAAACAATTTTATTATTTATTAAAACAATTTTATTATTTATTAAAACAATTTTATTATTTATTAAAACAATTTTATTATTTATTAAAACAATTTTATTATTTATTAAAACAATTTTATTATTTATTAAAACAATTTTATTATTTATTAAAACAATTTTATTATTTATTTATTAAAACAATTTTGGCAACAGGAAAGAGAGATTGGATGATGGCAAGTTTATTTCTTTGTATTCCGTAAAAGTGACCTTTTAATGACAATGATAGCCACCAAAAGTTGATAGAATGCATTGTCATTGTCTTCGAATCTATCTACCAAGTTTTAGTCCGATTGGATGACAGCAATAAGGTTAATTAAGCCTCCGCATATTTTCCCGCCATCCCCAGCCTCACACAAAATTGAAGTTAATATAAAGGATTTAAAAAAACCTTAATATCCTTGCAAAAGGTTTCCCGCAATAATCCATTGAAAAATTGTCATTTGTTTTTAACTGTTATGCGAGTTACGGGTGAAAAAACTTGCTCCCGGCCATCGCTCATTGCTTCCGTTTTTTCGGCTCATCCATTCCACACTAGATCACTAGAATCGAAAAGCTTCAAGCGTTTAGAAAAGATAAGCTCTATTCCACCGTGACGAGCAAAACACTGGAAAATTGTAAAAGGCACTTGCTTACCATTCACTGAAGACACGAGAGAAGACAAAACTCCTCCTGACAGGTTTGCCAACATCCAGTATTGCTTACTTACAGGTTTGCCAGCATTCAGTCTTACTTTATTCACCATCGTGATCAGACCTTTTAATATTCACGCTTGGTGGAGGTGTTTATAGTTGTTTTGCGCTGACTGACTTTCACCGAAAGTGCATGTCCGGAGTTTTGCCGACCACGGATTGGTTTAAGTATAAATTGAATTCTTGAATAGGGTTCTTGTTTTGGATTATCCCAGAAACTTGTTTACAGAACTGTGATTTCTCTCGTTGGAGTTTTCGAGGAGAGAGCAGTCAGAATTTTCTCACGCTGAAAGTTCCTTGGTGGCGTCTTAGAAGAAGTGCATTGAAAACTATCGCTGGATTTATTTCTGAAGCAGTTCTTTATTTTGAATTAACGGTATTTACTAAAAATAGTTTTACCAATACTTTAAATAGAATTTTGTGGCATATTAATAGCCTATCAAAGATGGATATTTCCTGGTCTGTTACACCATTGACAGTGCATCAATTCATTGAGCAATTCAAGTACCCACAGTTGGTGAAGATTTGGCAAGGTGAAAATAAAAGGATTCAAAGATTTGGTGAACTGGATCTTCGTCAGCCTATTTTGATGTTTAAGGTGTACAGAAGCCGCAAAATCTTTGGACGTGCTATTGGCATTGATGATTCGAATGGTTGTTTTGCTCCAACTGGTCCAAAACTCATCATCCCAGATAACTATCCAGGTAAAGTAATTTTCTATTAATTATTAATTAATTGAAAAGTAAAAATCGACGGTGATGTACAATAACCAGACAAAAGCCAAAAGATTAAAAATAGAGTAATGGGTAACGATGGATTTGTTATTTTGAGCTCATTCTATTTAATAGTTAAAATTTGATGTACTAGTTTCAAAACTAATATATGTCTATCATAATGTTAAATGTTTTGAATAATTTCTTGGACAATTAAGGAGTGTGTTGCCAGTTTGGTTTGTTTCATATCGCTGTCCAACCATCGTATAGATTATTTCCTTTGGTTTTGATTTTGCGTTTTTTGTCTATCATAATGTTAAATGTTTTGAATAATTTCTTGGATAATTAAGGAGTGTGTTGCCAGTTTGGCTTGTTTCATATCGCTGTCCAACCAGCGTATAGATTATTTCCTTTGGTTTTGACTTTGCGTTTTTTGTATATCATAATTTTAAATGTTTTGAATAATTTCTTGGATAATTAAGGAGTGTGTTGTCAGTTTGGTTTGTTTCATATCACTGTCCAACCAATAGATTATTCCCTTTGGTTTTGACTTTGCGTTTTTTGTCTATCATAATGTTAAATGTTTTGAATAATTTCTTGGATAATTAAGGAGTGTGTTACCAGTTTGGTTTGTTTCATATCGCTGTCCAACCAGCGTATAGATTATTTCCTTTGGTTTTGACTTAGCGTTTTTTGTCAAAATATCTCTTTGAAGAGCGACCAAAGGTACTTCATGAAAACGACATTGTCTTTAAAAACCACTTAATTATGTAACATAAACAAAACTTTTTTGGATTCTGCTGTATTTCCTGCCTCCATGTTCAAAGGCACGAAAATATTTATCTCTTGGTGTTCAAATAAATGGCACTTATGCAATTACTTTCATATTCGCTTCTGTGTCCAAAACATAAAAAGGTTTGAATTAGTTCTTTAAGAAAGAGTAAGTTTAAGTTTATTATCGTAGCATTTAAGCTTGTAATAGTAAGAATAAATGTACCTGCCGTAGGAATAAAGGTATGGTAGGAATAAATCAACTTGTTTCTAACAGATAGAGTCAAAAGGTACTTCTTCGAATGGATTAAATTTAAAGGTAGTTTTTATATATCATAAAATGACGTTGGATGATTATCGGTAATCTTATTAAAAATTCTTAATTTCACACACATAATAAATGTATATCATTAGTTTAATCTTGGATTAAAGGTAATTTTTAATACCTTTATACATTATGGAGTTAATTAATACATCTCTGAGTAAAACTTAAGCAATGACATTTTAAACTAATACATGAAGCAACTTTTATAAATAAAATTCACACTAAATACAATGTTACGTATTAAAGTGATAAATAAAAATAACCCAGTGAAATAGACAATTTATGGTAGGGTATTTAAAATAAATCTGGAGTGCTGTTATATCATCTTTGTACATATTCAGTTTTGTTGATTATGAAACAAAGCAACGAGTTATTCTGTAGTAGGAGATATGATCTCTCCCATCAAGAAGTGGATATCATGCACCTTTTCTTCATCTTTAATAACAAAGACTTTATAAACCCAGATGGAAATGTTACTAATTTATTATTTAAACGTGGAGAAGACTTTAAAAAAATAACTGTAGTTACAGGAATTGCGTTCTGCTTTTCTCTCGTCCTTCGGAGAACTTCGCACACAATGGACTTGATTGGGATTGTTGGAAAGAACACCTTGAAACCAATTAGGGTCATGATTGAGTTTTCTCAAATGATCTAAGTTCATATATTTGGGCTACTTTGTATTCAGTGAATTGAAGTTAGACTATTCCGATAAAAACTCTGTGCCTACTGTGACTACTGACTGCCTACTAGGGCTCTGCCCAATAATTCCAATTAAGGTTCATCGTGTGTAAAGTACCCCAAAGTAATGAAACGCGTTCGTTTGGTGGCAGCGGTATCATGATGGAGTTTTCTCAATCTAGTTTCATATATTTGAGCTACTTTACACACACATTAACTGAATTTGACGATTCCGATAAAAACTCTGTGTCAAATACTGACTGCCTACTATGGTTCTGCCCAATAATTCCAATTAAGGTTCATCGTGTGTAAAGAACCCTAAAAAAAAGAAATGCGTCCGTTTGGTGGCAGCATAGTCATGATGGAGTTTTCTCAATCCAAGTTCATATATTTGGGTTATTTTACACACACTGGAACTGAATTTGACTATTCCGATAAAAACTCTGTGTCAAATACTGACTGCCTACTATGGTTCTGCCCAATAATTCCAATTAAGGTTCATCGTGTGTAAAGAACCCTAAAAAAAAGAAATGCGTCCGTTTGGTGGCAGCATAGTCATGATGGAGTTTTCTCAATCCAAGTTCATATATTTGGGTTATTTTACACACACTGGAACTGAATTTGACTATTCCGATAAAAACTCTGTGTCAAATACTGATTGCCTACTAGGGCTCTGCCCAATAATCCCAATTAAGTTCATCGTGTGTAAAGTACCTTAAAGAAATGAAACGAGTCCGTTTGGTGGCAGCAGGGTCATGATGGAGTTTTCTTAATCCAAGTTAATATATTTGGGCTACTTTACACACACTGAAGTTAGATTATTCCGATAAAAGCTCTGTGTCAAATATTGATTGCCTACTAGGGCTCTGCCCAATAATCCCAATTAAGGTTCATCGTGTGTAAAGTACCCCAAAGAAATAATACGCGTCCGTTTGGTGGCAGCAGAGTCATGATGGAGTTTTCTCAAATTATCTAAGTTCATATATTTGGGCTACTTTACACACACTAAACTGAAGTTAGACTATTCCGATAAAAACTCTGTGTCAAATACTGACTGCCTACTAGGGCTCTGCCCAATAATCCCAATTAAGTTCATCGCCTGTGTAAAGTACCTCAAAGAAATGAAATGCGTCCATTTGGCGGCAGACTTTAGATTCCATAACTTAATTTAGCTGTCCATTTTACTTGGAGGATCATTATGCAACATATAATTGTTTTTTGGGAGATTGCACTTTAAAAACAAGGTCCGAATTTTTTTTAAGGGAACTCAGTTACCACAAAATAAAAAATAAATCGATTTTGAGATTTTTATTTTATGTTACTCTATGTATTTTTCCCTTTCCATTGATGTATTACTTTTGTTTCTAGCTAAATTAGGAGTATGTTATATTTTGTTTTAAAAAGCAAATTGTCCATGTTAACTATATAAGCCTTTTACCTTCAACTTTGATTTTCTCTGAACGTGATATTTTAAACTTCAATGTACTTTTTCTGACTAACTAGTAGAGATGTACCAATAATTTTTTTATGAAATTGTAGCACATAATCTACATATTAAACTGAGGTTAAAGTTTGGTAAAAAAATAACATCAGCATTTTTCTTGTTAAGTTTTTATCAATTTCCCAAATTGTTTATCGAACCCCCCCCCCCCTCTACCCCCTTTTTTTTTTACAGGTATTTGGTATTTAAAAAATAATTCAGAAAACAATTGGAAATTTTTAACCCCCCCCCCCGATTAATCTGTTGGTTATGTACTACAATTTAATAAAAAAAAAATTACTAGTATATCTCTACTAGTTAGTTAGAAAAGGTACATTGAATTTTAAAATATCACGTTTAGAGAAAATCAAAGTTAAAGGTAAAAGTCTTACATAGTTTATATTGAAAGTTGTCATTTTTAAAACAAAATATAATATACCTCTAATTTGAATTCATGCAAAAGTAATATATCAATGGAAAGGCAAATAAACACAGAAAAACGTGAAGTAGAAAACCCCAAACCGATTTTTTTTTATTGTTAAGGTACTGAGTACCCTTAAAAATAAATTTTAACTGAATGATTTTACAAGGAAATACCAATTAATAAAAAGCAGAACATTTCATCTATGCAAAATATGTATTTAAACTTTTTTTATTCATGCAACAAATAATTAGGAGAAACGAACATTTTAATTGAACTTTCTTAGACGTTGCGTCCAAAAGGATTGTCATAGCCTTCCTGATCTCATTTTCATTTCTTCCATTTTCAGCATAAATTGGACATTATCCTTTAAACTTGCCAACTTCTTCGTGGTCCTTGTGCAACCCTTGCACCTTTCACCCAAACCTAACTAACTGTTCACCATTTTTAGTTTCGTTGGTTTTGTAAATAAACAATGTAAATGATTTCAAATATCTTCGATCCACACTGTTACAAATTTCGTTCTTCCTTGCACCAAAAATTTGTTTCCATTTAGCTGCAACCAGCATTTGGTGTGCTTAGTTTCACGATTTAGTGGTGCTTACGGTCAGAGGTAACACCATTAAATCATGAAACTAAGCACCAAATGTTGGTTGCAGCTAAATGGGAACCAATTTTTGTTGCAAGGTGGATCCAAATTTTTAACAGTGCACTATACTAGTTTCTCTATTTGACTTTACTTTTGTAAAACCCATATCCACATATTCTAAAAATCTCACAGTAACTGTATTATTAAGGAAAATAAATAAATCCAAAAACTCATGAAAAAAACTCGTTCGTTTTGACATCAAACAAATCAAATGATTTTAAACTTCTTCGATCCACTATACTATACACTGTTAAAAATTTTGTTCCACCTTGATCCAAAAATTGGTTTCCACTTAGCTGTAACCAACATTCAGTGCTTAGTTTCACGATTTAGTGGTGCTTACGGTCCGAGGTTGCACCATTAAATCTTGAAACTAAGCACCAAATGTTGGTTGCAGCTAACTGGGAACCAATTTTTGGTGCTAAGTGGATCTAAGTTTTTAACAGTCCAGTTTTACTATTTGATGTTACTTTTTCAAAACCCATACCCATATACTGTAGAAACCTCGCAGTATCTGTATTTTCAGAATAAATAAAATACACAAAAACTCGAGTGAAAATTTGCTGGAATGTTTTAAAAAAGAAGAATATGTGATAGCCCATCCCATGGTACTGTCAACCCCCGTATTAATATATTAGTATTTTCTTTTCTTTCTTTCTCACCCAGTAGCAGTGTAAGTTTGAGGTCAGGTTCAGGTTCAATGCCTGGCTGGGTATTGCTTTAAAACGTGCGAATTTTCATTAGGTAACAGAAAAATAAATAATAAAATTTGAAGGAAAAATAACTTTATTATTATTAATCGGTTTTAAAGTTTTTATAAGTTAGTTAATGAAACTTTTTAAAGTTTCATAATTATAAAATAAATTCTGCTGTTATTTTCGTTTTTAAAATTTATTAATGTTGATATACCTGGTAAAAAATTAATTCATACGTTTTAAAACTATATTTGGGGCATGTCCAGAAAAGTGAAGCATTTGGACTATGGAGCAGGGACAGGTTAACGATGCTTCTTAAAGGTAGTCCAAATGGCGGCTAATGGAGACATGTAGAGTAGGGGAAACTTGAGTACCTAGGGCCACCCCACTTTTGTTGAATAATGTTTAGTTCTATGCTTTTTTACTCACTTGGGTAAGTGGCAACACCCAATTGCTCTTTTGGCAGCCATTTTGAAATCTTAGAGGAGAAAGTTGTGACAAGTTATAAGCGGAAAACGTTTTTATATGGCCTGCAGTAACGTTTTCAGCTCATGTCTTTTATTGTTTTACAAAGTTAAGTCAAATACTTTTCTTAGAATTCTGGTAAATAGTTTTGTTTGTAACTTTAAGTACTAAATGAGATGTTTAAGTAAGTCTTTTCTCCATGTGCATTTTTAGTAAAAGTCATTTTAAATGAAATTACCAAGTCGTCTACCTAAGGCCGTATAGTTGCTTATTGTATTCATTTTGCCAAAACCAAAATCTGTTGGTGCTTCAAAACGATAATGCATGCAGCTCATTTTTTAAATCAGTTTTTCAAGTTATGAAAATACCTGTAATTCACTATTAATTTAACACATTGCAAATTAATATAGATATGATAAACCAATGACTGATAATTACTTGATATTGTTTCTTTTTTAAAATTCATCTGCGTATGTTTGTTTTCTATTCATTATGGACCGAAACCTTACTTAAAAAGAATGACTTTAGGTACAACAGCTACTGGCCCTAGGTACAACGAGGTCTTGTACCTAGGGCCATTTGTGAAATTTCTTTGAAAACCTTCTGTTTGGCCGAATCTATTATTTTAAGTATTTTTATTAATCTCAATGGGAAGTAATTACTATAACGACGTATGCATATCAGTTACGCATTTTAAACGGCTCAGTGGCTCAATTTTGTGTGCATTGAAAAAAGACGGCCCTAGGTAAACAGGTCTCCCTATAGCTGTAAAAATAGGCCAAATGGATGGCGATGCCTGTTAAAGGTAGGCCAAATGGAGACTTGTATGTTATGACTGTAAAGGGTTGTATAGAAATGTTCAAGTTGAATATTATCAGGAATAAGTTTATGATGTTTTAGAAAAGAAAAAAAAAATACAATGCAATAAACATTTGAATATCTGTTATGTAATAGTTGTCCTTAAAAAAGGCTTTCAAAAATATAAATTAAAAAAAATTTCTTAAATTTTTAATCAATTCATTCGTAGAGACAGTTTTCGCGTTTTCTCAAAGTTTCCACATACAAAGTTTTATAAAGTTCTGTTGATTTATTCAGGCTCTAAACCTCTCAAAACTTTGTTTTATTACTTCAACAAGTATTTATTAGGTCCTGTTTAGATATTAAAATTATCAAATGAAATCGAATTGATCAAGCAGATCATAGACTTGATATATAACTCTGTCCTGACTACAACGTTTTGAGATGTACTTATACAGATGGCTAGCTAGTTATTAAGAAACTTTGCAGGTATGGTGCCTCTAGCTTTCGTTCCTTTTAACAAATCAAGATGAGATTTCAGGTATAGTTATTCAGAGGTATGAGCTCAGGCAGGGCCTATTCTAACGGGCAGTCGTGGCCTATTTGGGCAGTCGTAAATTGTATTTGGGCAGTCGTAAATCAGATATTGGGCAGTCGTAAAAAATAGAAAAACAAGGAAATTAAAAATATGATTTTATTAAAGGAGTGCAATTATTATTCATCTTTTTGAATTTGAGTATAATAAAATTTAAAACGACTTTTTTATTTATTTATGCAACCCTTCCTTCTTTGAAGTTTCAGCTTCAAGAAAAACTCTTACCAGGCAACCCAATAATTGGCATATTTGACATAATCGAAGCTATTCTGGCGGTTATTCGTTCCCTCAACGCCTCGAATTTAGTAGTGTTTTAAGTTAAATAATAAGGTTTAAATTTTAACAACTTTGTGTTAAATTTAAAAACTAGGAAGACCTGAAATTATAAACGTATAAATGGGGACTTATGGATCGACAACATGACGAATCACAATTTTAAATTCCATACATAGGAGGCGAAAATATCATTATGAGACTGCTTAATAGGCCTATTTTTTATTTTTTATTTTTTTATTCTCTGTTTAGCGTAATAATGTTTGTAATGTCGGGGGGGGGGGGGAGGGGGGGGGGGGACGGAAGTTTGGGCAGTCGTAAAAATTCCTTAGAATAGGCCTTGAGCTCAGGATTCTGTGAATGGCAATAAAATAGCATTCACGGTTAAAGTTACAGAAACTCGAAATTTTCGAATGGGAACACCTACTTTTTTCTGTCACAAAATGCTCAGCGCATGCGAAAACCCTAAAGAGCGTTAAAACGGTACATGGAAATGCTCAGCGAAATCACAAAACAAGTACGCGTTATAACACATAATAAATAGCTTTGCAAACGGCCAACAAAAATACGATCGGGAGCATGGTGGAAATTTGCATACGGCAGATGTCAAATTTCACATGGGTGTCATCACAGGTAATTTTATCGGTTTTCTACCTTGAATATCTGGTGAGCTGCCTCAATGTGCCCCGATCGTATTTCTGTTGCCCGTTTGCAGAGCTGTTTTTGGTGCGTGCATAAACTTTTGAATATCTGTTATATAATAGCTGTCATTAAAAAAAGCGTTCAAAAATGTAAATTTAAATTTTTTTCTGAAATTTGTAGTCAATTCATTCTTAGAAACAGTTTTTTCATCTTCTCAAAGTGTGCGCATACAAAGTTTTATAAAGTTCTGTTGATTTATTCAGGCTTCAAACTGTTCCTTACTTTGCCTGTTTTATTACGCCAACAGGTATTTATTAGGTCCTGTTTAGATATTATAATCGTCATTTGAAATCGAATTGAGCAAGCAGATTATAGACCTATGTCTTAACTACGATGTTTTGAGATGCCCTTATATAGATGGCTAGCTGTGGGCCGGCGTTTCCCGGTACAACCGGTTCATATTGGTTCAGTCTCTGCACCCTATCCTCATTTTCATCATTTTACGTACAAAACATCGGAATGAAGTTCTGTAACGAATGTGCGCTAACGGGGATTCGAACCAGGGATCCCTAGTTCAAAAGACAGGCACGCTAACCATCACTAGACAAAATAGATCTCTGGTCTCTTGGTGTTGTTCCAGTCATTTGCACACGAGACCACCACATATCCCATTCCCAGTGAGTCGCGAAGGGGCGAACGATTGAGCTGCTTGAGTGTGAGTTGAGTGCGTTGCATGTGGTAGTGAGTTGCCGGAGATTTCTTTATGAGGTGGTAGTGTTGAAGTCGTGCAGTATTTTCAGAAGGCTCCGATAGATTACAGCATGGTTTTGTTGTCCGGTGGTCACCAATGTATCGAATGTGTGCTAACGGGGAGTTGAACCAGGAACTCCTAGATTAGAAGGCCAACCAAACGGTATAGTGGTTAGCGTGCTAGCTTCTAGACCGCGAGATTGCGGGTTCGAGTCCCGTGTTTGGCATGGATGTTTGTAAATGTATGTTGGCTTGTCTAATGACGAATGTTTCGGCGCATTATAGCCCTCGTGTTGCTGACGGCGCCAGGTAATCTGAAAACAACCAACCAACAACCTAGATTAGAAGACAGGCATGCTAACCACTAAACAAAAGAATCTCTGATGTCTAGGTGTTGTATTTGTCATTTGTACCCGAGACGTGTATAAAATGTTGGTTCAAGGTTGAACTAAATTTTTAACAGTGTATACCAGTTTGAAGGTATCAAATAGATTAGTGTACTAAATCAGTTTGACTTAAACAATACACGTTACAGACATGTGCCATACATTAGTTTTCATGTCTGATAAGATTAGTTTGATGACATACAATTTAATTAGATGTTTTTTTTTAAGTTCGACGGTAATAGAGCTTCTATACTAACTTTTCGGGAAGCTTGTCTCCAAATAAGATATCAAATTAAAAAGTTTCTCATAAAGTTTTTCACCAAACCCGGCAACTTGGCAACATTTGTTGATTATAAATGAACTCTACATTCTCAGTTTATATGTTCTACTATGTCCTATAACCTTAACAGAAAGAGATTTCAGTCATTATATGTCACCAATTGTATATACTTGCACTTGGTATCCAATTCCAATTTAACATAATTGCAGAGCCGACCAAACGGTATAGTGGTTAGCGTGCTAGCTTCTAGACCGCGAGATTGCGGGTTCGAGTCCCGTGTTTGGCATGGATGTTTGTAAATGTATGTTGGCTTGTCTAATGACGAATGTTTCGGCGCATTATAGCCCTCGTGTTGCTGACGGCGCCAGGTAATCTGAAAACAACCAACCAACAACCTAGATTAGAAGACAGGCATGCTAACCACTAAACAAAAGAATCTCTGATGTCTAGGTGTTGTATTTGTCATTTGTACCCGAGACGTGTATAAAATGTTGGTTCAAGGTTGAACTAAATTTTTAACAGTGTATACCAGTTTGAAGGTATCAAATAGATTAGTGTACTAAATCAGTTTGACTTAAACAATACACGTTACAGACATGTGCCATACATTAGTTTTCATGTCTGATAAGATTAGTTTGATGACATACAATTTAATTAGATGTTTTTTTTTAAGTTCGACGGTAATAGAGCTTCTATACTAACTTTTCGGGAAGCTTGTCTCCAAATAAGATATCAAATTAAAAAGTTTCTCATAAAGTTTTTCACCAAACCCGGCAACTTGGCAACATTTGTTGATTATAAATGAACTCTACATTCTCAGTTTATATGTTCTACTATGTCCTATAACCTTAACAGAAAGAGATTTCAGTCATTATATGTCACCAATTGTATATACTTGCACTTGGTATCCAATTCCAATTTAACATAATTGCAGAGCCGACCAAACGGTATAGTGGTTAGCGTGCTAGCTTCTAGACCGCGAGATTGCGGGTTCGAGTCCCGTGTTTGGCATGGATGTTTGTAAATGTATGTTGGCTTGTCTAATGACGAATGTTTCGGCGCATTATAGCCCTCGTGTTGCTGACGGCGCCAGGTAATCTGAAAACAACCAACCAACAACCTAGATTAGAAGACAGGCATGCTAACCACTAAACAAAAGAATCTCTGATGTCTAGGTGTTGTATTTGTCATTTGTACCCGAGACGTGTATAAAATGTTGGTTCAAGGTTGAACTAAATTTTTAACAGTGTATACAAGTTGGAAGGTATCAAATAGATTAGTGTACTAAATCAGTTTGACTTAAACAATACACGTTACAGACATGTGCCATACATTAGTTTTCATGTCTGATAAGATTAGTTTGATGACATACAATTTAATTAGATGTTTTTTTTTAAGTTCGACTGTGATAGAGCTTCTATACTAACTTTTCGAGAAGCTTGTCTCCAAATAAGATATCAAATTAAAAAGTTTCTCATAAAGTTTTTCACCAAACCCGGCAACTTGGCAACATTTGTTGATTATAAATGAACTCTACATTCTCAGTTTATATGTTCTGCTATGTCCTATAACCTTAACAGAAGCAGATTTCAGTCATTATATGTCACCAATTGTATGTACTTGTACTTGGTATCCGGATACAATTTAACATAATTGCAGAAGCTTATTTTTAGTGACAGGGATTGTCACAATCCTATCTGTCAGTCTTTTAAATCAATGTCGTCTAAAGATAGTAATGTTGATGTTAAGATTTTAATTGCATTGTAAGTGAATACTTGAAGACTTAAGGGAGATGAATGATTCAAGTCATTTTTTTAAATTTTTTTTTTATAAAAGTAGAGCTAAGAGGCACATAAAAGCATTAAGCGATTATAGGTTGTTAAAGCGTCAAGGGGAAGAAAAATACAGTTAACAGAAAAGCTTCAACCTTTTAAAGTGATTCTATGTGTTTTCAAATCTTCAAACTGATTTTTCTCACAATCATAAGTGACTTCAATATTTCTTTTACCTTGGTCTTTGGATATTTTTGCAGGTATTAAATATTTTCTTGACCAATATAATAAATATGTATAAGATTAAGGGGACTGGGTACCCATAAAACTATTTTTTTAATTTAAGCCCTTAAAGTTATAATTTTTACATATTTGGAAGTATTACTAGGCAATAACTAATTTTTGCAAATAAATAAATAACTGTAAATATTAAATATTTTTTTACCAATATAATAAATATGTATAAGATTAAGGGAAATTGGTACCCTTAAAACTATTTTTTTAATTTAAGCCTTTAAAATTATAACTTACATATTTGGAAGTATTACTAGGCAATAACTAATTTTTGCAAATAAATAACTAAATTTTGCAAATAAATAAATAACTGTAAATATTAAATATTTTTTTACCAATATAATAAATATGTATAAGATTAAGGGAAATTGGTACCCTTAAAACTATTTTTTTAATTTAAGCCTTTAAAATTATAACTTACATATTTGGAAGTATTACTAGGCAATAACTAATTTTTGCAAATAAATAACTAAATTTTGCAAATAAATAAATAACTGTAGGTATTAAATATTTTTTTACAATAATAATAAATATGTATAAGATTAAGGGAAATTGGTACCCTTAAAGCTATTTTTTTAATTTAAGGCTTTAAAATTATAACTTACATATTTGGAAGTATTACTAGGCAATAACTAATTTTTGCAAATAAATAACTAAATTTTGCAAATAAATAAATAACTGTAGGTATTAAATATTTTTTTACCAATATAATAAATATGTATAAGATTAAGGGAAATTGGTACCCTTAAAACTATTTTTTTAATTTAAGCCTTTAAAATTATAACTTACATATTTGGAAGTATTACTAGGCACTAACTAAATTTTATTAAAAAAAGTTTGCATAGTGATCTAAATTTTCAAAATTTAAAATATTAAAAAAAAATATTGAATTCTATTTCATTTTTTACTTTTCAATTTTTTTTCTCTGATTTTTTTTTTTTTTTATAAAAATGTTCCTAGTAATATACTCAAAACTTTTAGGCATCGGAATTTGAATAAGTAAAATAGTTTGGGAGAAAAACAATAAAAACTATAACTATAGTTTAAAAAAACTGAAAATGATGTTTTTCAACATTTAAATTTGTTAAAAAAATTATATATTACTCGAAAATCCATGCTAGTATTGTCAAATAGAATGACACAAAAAATGTCAAGTCATTTCATTTATATTTACTGGAGTTTTAGCATTTTGAGTAAGATGGGAATTCCAAAATACACGAACTGGGGTTGGTTGTTTTCAGATTATCTGGCGCCGTCAGCAACACGAGGGCTATAATGCGCCGAAACATTCGTCATTAGACAAGCCATTTACAAACACCCATGCCTAACACGGGATTCGAACCCGCAACCTCCCGGTCTAGAAGCTAGCACGTTAATCACTACTAGGGGGCTTCGCCCCTGCTCGCTAACGCTCGCCAACCCCCAAACGCCTCGCTGCGCTCGGATTGAGCGGCTTTGCCGCTCGAATTTGTGGTTAAAACATCTTGCTGCGCTCGAATAGGTTTGCCAGCCATAAAAAATGTAACCAAATTTTTATAAATTTAATGTAAGGCCTAATAGAGAAAACACCCAAATTGCAAGTTTCATAATAGAAAGTTAAATATACTATCCTGCAAAATTTTGACTTAAAACTTCATTAGCTATGCCCTTACATTGAAGTCCTAATATTTTTTATTTATTCTGATAAGTCGCCCCGTTAGAGAACGACGTCCAACGCGAAGCATTTCTGGATAGAAATACTTCAAAATAATAATTACTCTAATACAAAAATGCTTCAGAAAAACAGAAAAAATCAACTTTGAAACGAAGAGTTTAAAAAGAGCTTTAAAATTAGCAACGGGTTTGGTGTTTACGTACGTAAGGATAGCTTAACAATTTTTAAGCAACTGTAGATATCGTATCAGCTTAAAAACTTGAAGGTTTCAATGTTTATAAACATTCAAAAATAAAAAATCGATATTGTTATAATTTTTTCAAAACAAGTGTACCAAGTCACTTTGAACACAAAAGAGTATATCATTGGCCAAGAATGAAAAGGTACTAACTCTAATCTTTCAAAGTTACATGAAGAGCAAACACATTTTTTTAAAGTGATGATTCAAAATGAGCTTAAACTTTTTGCGTATCACTCATTTATTACAATTTTATTTCAGTGATCATGTTTCAGCTTTTACTAATAGATGATAGGATCAATTTTTACAACGTTAATCGATAAAAGATTTTGTGTTCTTTTACCAAATCCTTGTACGGTAAAGTGGTTAGCGTGCTAGCTTCTGGACCTTGAGGTTGCGGGTTTGAGTCCCGTATTAGGCATGAGTGTTTGTAAATATATGTTGGCTTGTCTAATGACGAATGTTTCGGCGCATTATAGCCCTCGTGTTGCTGACGGCGCCAGATAATCTGAAAACAACCAAAACAAGTGTATCAAGTCCCCAATTACAAGAGTATATCATTGGCCAAGAATGAAAAGGTACTAACTCAAATCTTTCAAAGTTATATGAAAAATAAACACATTTTTTTAAAGTGATGATTCAAAATGAGCTTAAACTTTTTGCGTATCACTCATTTACTACAATTTTATTTCAGTGATCATGTTTCAGCTTTTACTAATAGATGATATGATCAATTTTTACAACGTTAATCGATAAAAGATTTTGTGTTCTTTTACCAAATCCTTGTACGGTATTGTGGTTAGCGTGCTAGCTTCTGGACCGCTAGGTTGCGGGTTCGAGTCCCGTGTTAGGCATGGGTGTTTGTAAATGTATGTTGGCTTGTCTAATGACGAATGTTTCGGCGCATAATAGCCCTCGTGTTGCTGACGGTGCCAGATAATCTGAAAACAACCAACCAACCAAATCCTTGCAATTAAAAATCGGATTTGCATTATCCGCCTATAGAGGTATAATCAGCAAAAAACAAGATTTATTTTCATTATGTCTATTCTCTGACTTTTTGTTAGATTCAAACCTGAAAGATCAACTTCGATTTCAACACTTTGTTAACTGTGGTGCAAAACTTGTATTGTAGAAACATAAACCCTAATAGAATTCGTTCTTTTAAAACTTGTTTAATTGATACCGTCTTAAATTAATGCAGTTTCAAAATAAAGTTTTTGTATTTATTAAATACTCGTTAATATCAGAGAAATGAATTAGAATTCAAAATATAATTTGATAATAAAATACAGACATTCAAATATCTGTTTCAAAGAGCCAACCGGACACAAGTCCAATTTTAGATTTTTTTTATTGCTGATTATGTTTCAAAAGTTCGGTTTTGTTTGTATCTATCATAACATCGTAACTTATTAAAAAAAAAATCTAAAGCTCTTGTTATAATACAAGTTATTTATATACAAATGATTGTTATAATACAAGTTATTTATATACAAATGATTGTTATAATACAAGTTATTTATATACAAATTATTGTTATAATACAAGTTATTTTTATACAAGTTTATGCGCATTAGTATTCCTTTACAAATCTGAATAAAATGCAAATCTGAATAAATGTAAAGCTATTTTAATGGCAGAAAATAAAATATGCAATGATGGGAAACAAGATATAATATGACAAACATAATGTAATGTGAAAATAAAAATATAATTGTAATTAAAAAACAAAATATAATTGTGATTAAAAACAAAATATAATCTGATTAAAAACAAAATGTAATGTATGTAATAACAAAATATAATTTGATGGAAAACAAAATCTAAATTGACAAAATCTTATCTTTAGTTATAGAAAGTAAAAGTTGTTGTAACTAAAAATACTTTATTTATAGAAAACAAAATGCAAAGAGACAGAAAACAAAATGTCTAGCTATAAAAAATAAAATGTATAGTGACGGAAAGTGTAATGTATAGTGATAGAAAACAAAAGAAAAGTGATAGAAATCAAAATATATAGTGAGAGAAAACAAAATGTTATAGAATAGAAAACAAAATGTTATAGAATAGAAAATAAAATGCTGTAGAATAGAACACAAATTGTTATAAAATAGAAATTAAAATGTAATATGATAGAAAACAAATTAAATATTGATAGAAAACAATATAAATGTTAATAGAAGACAATTTATATATTAATAGAAAATAGTTTAAATAGCAATAGAAAATAAAATCTATTGACGCAAATCCAAATTTTTTTATTTATGAAAACAAAATATCTAATGACAAAATATTACTACTATTGAAAACAAAATTTATAGTTATTGAAAACAAAATTTATAGTTATTGAAAAGAAATACTTTAGCTGTAGAAAATAAAACCATGAAGGCTTTATAAAGCCAATTGCATTTCAAACTTTTAAGTTGAAGTTGGCTATGATAAATAAACTTTTGAGTTAAACAGAAGTGACCGACACCGACCAAACGGTATAGTGGTTAGCGTGCTAGCTTCTAGACCGCGAGGTTGCGGGTTCGAGTCCCGTGTTTGGCATGGGTGTTTGTAAATGTATGTTGGCTTGTCTAATGACGAATGTTTCGGCGCATTATAGCCCTCGTGTTGCTGACGGCGCCAGATAATCTGAATACAACCAACCAACCAGAAGTGACCGACAAGAAAAAGTTGAAAATAAAAATAGAATTAATATTTTTTGTTCTTTCAACGGAGATAACAGAAAAACGACTTAGCGTTTATTTTATTTGATTGTTAAACTTCGCAGATAGTCGAGACCTGTTGTGGAAACGTCGTTCCACTTCACTGGATTTCGGTTAAGACTTCTCTCTTTAAGACTCTCTCGCCCTTTCGTCGCTTATCGATAAGATTCTTGAGAATGGGTTCAAGATCTAACCCTGAAGCAATATACTAATATCAAATTCTTCTTTAAATTAAACTTATCTTCGTCTTTGGTATGCTGTCAGAATTTTTAATCATTTCTTGATCAACTTTGTAAAATTCATTGTTAAATGTTGGGCTGCCTGATCAAAGTTTACCTAGCTGTCTTCAACTTGAGATATAAATACAAGCAGTTACTTCTCTTCTTTTAGAACTGCGTCAGCCACTACGTGGCCCACCGGCAGTACAGAAGATTTAAAAAAAAAAAAAAAAAAATTCACTGTATGGATTTTTTTTTTTTACATAATTGTAATTTGTCCAGAATAGTACGTGTTTACTATGAAGAACAGAGTTCTCCATTTCGTGCCCAAAGAAACTATCAGCAAGATGATTTTCATCAAGAACAAATACAGGAATAACTAAACTGAATCTCATTTGGGCAATTTATTAAGGTATACATATACAATTGAGATGATTTTCTTTAATTTTTATGTTATAATTTCAAACTTTTTGGCAGTATATCAGAATTAAAAATGATGCATTTTTATATATAAACTTTTTTTTCGTCAATTTTTTAATCAGCTAATTGTAATTAAAGTGACTAATTAGGACATTATTAGAACATACATAAATAAACTTGCAATTAACTTAGAGGTATTATTTTTATTGCAAATAAGAGATATTATATTGACGCATGTTCCTATGGAGAATTTTGAATTTGTCTACAATATTTATTTAATTATAAGTTTTTAAATAAAAAGTAAAAAAAATACATAGTTTTTAACAAAAAATTAAGATTAAAATATGCATAAAAAACGTGTTTATAACAATATAAATTAGATTTTCCATAGAAAACACATTCACGACTATTGTCTACAAAAACTGGACCATTTATTATGAAGTTATGACCGTTGGCGTAGTCATATAACACCAAAATACCATTCTTCAGAAAACGCTTTTAAAGTTTACCACACTAATGAACGCGATACAAAACAGGTTCCCAAAACCTACTGTAATTTAAAAAGTAATTTGAGTCTCAGAAAGAAAATGGTATCATTTTAATGGTAACGAATTCGGGAATATTTTAAAAAGAAAAAACAAAAACGCAGACTTGAGTCAAATTTCGCGAATCCTACTGTATATGTATACCTTAACATTGGCTGTAACAAATACTGCGACAGTTATCGACTCTAACATAAAATAAACTGAACGATTTCGACAGCCATCGTCACGCAATTGATATCGACTAAAACAGAATAATCTGGAAGTGCAGTTTAAATACTTTTATTAAAAGTTAGATCAAGTCCCATTGTCAAGTTGGAACAAAATATTCACTTCTTTCTTAGATTTTAATTTACTAATAATGATTCTTTTTTTAATTATTTGAAAAAAATAATCAAATATCAATTGTAATTTTACTAAGTAAAAAAAATCAATATTTTTTTCAATTTTTAGAAATATCATATATTGTTAAGGTATACATATACATTAGGAATTGCGAAATTTGACTCAAGTCTGCGTTTTTGTTTTTTGTTTTTAAAATATTCCCGAATTCATTACCATTAAAATGATACCATTTTCTTTCTGAGACTCAAATTACTTTTTAAATTACATTAGGCTTTGTGAACCTGTTTTGTATCCCATTCATTAGTGCAGTAAACTTTAAACGCGTTTTCTGAAGAAGGACATTTTGGTGTTATATGACTTTACACCAACGGTCATAACTTCATAATAAATGGTCCGATTTACAAAATTCTAATTTTGTTTTGTAAACAATAGTTGTGAATGTGTTTTCTATGGAGAATCTAATATATATTGTTATAAAAAAAATTTTATGCTTATTTTAATCTTAATTTTTTGTTAAAAACTATGTATTTTTTTTAACTTTTTATTTAAAAACTTATAATTAAATAAATATTGAAGCCAAATTCAAAATTCTCCATAGGAACATGCGTCAATATAATATCTCTTATTTGCAATAAAAATAATACCTCTAAGTTAATTACAAGTTTATTTATGTATGTTCTAATAATGTCCTAATTAATCACTTTAATTGCAATTAGCTGATTAAAAAAATTGACGGGAAAAAAGTTTTTATATAAAAATGCTTCATTTTTAATTCCAATATACTGCCAAAAAGTTTGAAATTATAACCTAAAAATTAAAGAAAATCATCTCAATTGTATATGTATACCTTAAATCGATAATAATTAAATACACATATATTGGTGTATCCGGCCCGCCAAAAGCTCCAACATAAATCATACGGCCCGCCTCTAAAAGTTATAAAAGTACAGGATGCTCATAAAGAAACTTTGAAGTTATATGAACCTCTAGTGGCCGTCCTGTTTAACAGATCAAGATAAGATTTTTGTTATAGTTATTCAGAGGTATGAGCTCGGGATTCTATGAATGGCAACAAAATGGCGTTCACGATTACGGTTACAGTTACAGAAACTCGAAATTTTCGAATGGCTGCACTTACTGTTTCCTGTCGCAAAATGCTCAGCGCAAGCGAAAACCCTAAAGAGCGTTATACTAAACTTCAACTTAACTAGACATCACTTTGACGATAGATCGTCACAGTGCTCATAGGTATTTAATCCATTTTGGCCGCGTGAAAGCATAATGTTCGACAAACCACAACCCTGTAGAGAACAAAGGACTATAAGGTTTGGCGAGAATTATGTCTTCACTCCGCCAAAATGGATTAAATACCTAAGAGCACTGTGACGATCTATCGTCTAAGTGGTGTCTAGTTAAGTTGAAGTTTAGTGTAGAACGGTACATGTATTACAAAAAAGTAGGCGTTATACACATATAAAAAAATGGTTTGTGAATGGCTAACAAAAATACGATCGGGGCGCGCGCTGAAAATTTGCATAAGACAGTGGGCAAATTTCACATGGTTGCCATCACACGCAGTTCTATCGGTTTTCTACCCTGAATAACTGGCGAGAGGCCTGAGTATGCCCCGATCTTATCTATGTTGCCCGTTTGCAGAGCTGTTTTTGGTGCATGCATAACGCGTTCGTTTTTTGTGATACACGTACCATTCCAACATTCTTTATCATTTTGCGATAGGAAAATGTAGGTGTTGCCATTCGAAAATTTCGAGTTCCTGTAACTATAACCGTAACCGTGAGTGTCATTTTTTTTTGCCATCCACAGAATCTCGAGCACATATCTCTGACTAACTATACCTGAAATCTCATTTCAACCTGTTGAACGGGGCAGCCGTTAGAGGTCCATACATCGGAAAAGTTTCTTTATGACCACGCTGTACTTGAATTTCTGGCATTTCTGTAAGGCTATGAAATATAATAAAACTAAAAATCATGCTCATTTTCAACAGAAATTTTTTTTACTTTCAAGTATAGCATTCGATCAAAAAAAATTTAGATTTTTTTAAAAAATTCTCTACGTTTTGGAACATCCTGATTTCAAAAAAGTGATCTAGCAAAAATGTCTGTCTGTGTGTCTGTGGTCAGCATGACTCCTGATTTCAAAAAAGTGATCTAGCAAAAATGTCTGTCTGTGTGTCTGTGGTCAGCATGACTCCCGAACAAATTTATTTACGATGATCAAATTTGATGTGCAGGTAGGTGGTGGCCATGGGGACCTCTACCATTAAGGTTTTCTTCAAGATCGCGCATGCGCATAAGTAGCTGCCATCAACAAAGAGTTCTCTTTCGTTGAACATGGCTCATCAACGATCGTTTTTCTCCTCTTCTCAGTTTCATTTATAAGGAAGGTTGGTTGGTTGATTGTATTCAGATTATCTGGCGCCGTCAGCAACCCGAGGGCTATAATGCGCCAAAACATTCGTCATTAGACAAGCCAACATACATTTACAAACACCCATCCCTATCACGGGACTCGAACTCGCAACCTAGAGGCTAGCACGCTAACCACTATACCGTTTGGTCGGCATTTTTAAGGAAGGATAATATAAGAATTATCGAAAAGTATAACGCTAAAATCACTATTTTGGCAAAGTTTTTTTTTTTTTTTTTTTTTTTTTTTTTACAAAAAAGACCCATATAGGAATTATCGCAAAAAAATATCGCCAAACTGGCCAGTTTTTCTAAGCGAATGATGAAAATATAAAAACGGAAAATTACACAAATCCACATCAGTAATGCAGTGTAATTGAAAGTTGTGCGATGTTTCACACCCAGTATATCTAGAACTCGCTCCAAAGTTGTTATCTGTTATATTAAATACCAGGCAATTGTTTTGGTAAAGTGTAGGTATTTTTTTCCTGTTGTTTCTAATCTCCTTTTTGTCTGACGAAGTCAGACAATATCAGTGAAGCCATTGACATTAATGAAGTCTGACACTAGTTGTGGACAGTTATAAATGTCCTCCCAGTCCAGTCCAAGGCAGTCCAAAACAGCTGAGGTGATGAGGTGATGCCTGTTCTTTTTGGCATTTAGGGCAAAGAGGAAAATTTTTACTTCCCCCAGAATATGTGAGGCCAGGTGACCACTATCAAGTCGGGACAGACGGGTATTGGTGTGCCTATCACAAGGAAGAGATAGGGAGTGTCCTGGCTTTTTGGCTTTATACCATTCGTGAGATGGAGGTATATGCCATTTCGCTTTATTTTGAGCTATTTTCTTTGAGTATAACTCTTGATAATTTTTTTCCTTCAAGTTTGTATCTTGTAACGCTTGAACTGCTAATTAGATAGGTTTTGAAGGTAAATGGGAAAAATATTTTTTGTAATGCTGATCACTCAAGTATTAAATCCGATCATTTAAAATAAAGCATAATATATTGCGCTTGTTAAATTTTTTGTATGGAAAAATAATTCAAATGAATAAAATATGAAGGAATACAGAAATAAGGAATTACTTTAAAAACCATTATGAACTAATTTTTTCTAAGGTAATTTGTCAAATATTAGGATTAAAATAGAAATATTGATGTGAAAATAGCTATAACGTGCCCATTATTTTATTTAGTGTGGTTTCAAAAAGTTTTTTTTTTCAAGAGTTTCACCTTGCGTGTGACTTCTGTTTGCGTGATAAAGAGCCATAAAATAAGCATAAGTCGTAATATGCATATTGCTTAATAACTAGTAATTATTCAGACATGAATAACCTTGAACATACCAAAGCAATTACGCAAAATCAGTTAATATGGTCATATTTTAGTTTTGACAAAGTATCCAATTTTATAGATTGGAATTACACTGTCACTTCAGTTCTTCTCTGTACTAAATTTTCGTTAAATTTCTGTTCACCAACTTAAAAATAACATAACGAATAAAAACAGAGCTTTAAAAAAAATCCTTTATAGGCATTGTCAATTTTTATGTTCATTAACACAGTGCCAATATTAAAAAACATTTCTATCAGCGTAATGTGAAGCAAACTACGTTTCAAAATTTATTAAAAATAATTTATGCTCTTAAAACCAACTATAATTTTTTTTATTCTGATTAAAGTATTTTATTAGTTATTTATTAAAAAAAATTTGGCAACAGGAAAGAGTTTCAACAATGATCGGTTCATTGCTATTTTAACGCGTTTGGATGACAGCAAGTTGGTTCATTAGTATTCCATAAAAGTGACCGTTTAGTGACAGTAACAGCCCCAAAATTTGATGCAATACATTGTCATCGACATCGAACCTATCTGCCAAGTTTCAGATCGATTGGATGTCGGCAAGGGGGTTAATTAGGCCTCCTCGGATTCTCTCCCATCAACAAATATACATACACACAAAATTGAAGTTAATAAAACGGATTTGAAAACACAAATCTTCCTAAATAAAGTTATACAAAAACGTAAAATTGCTTATACAAATTAAGTAACAATACCTCTACTTTTATAAAAATAATAAGGACTCGGACGTTTATTACATACTTAACTAAAATGGGGTGCTTGGTGGTCTCTCGGTAGTATTTTGTACCTATATAATAGTATTTTTGTAAATTTTTTATCAACTTCGGTTGAAAACGAAGCGTTATTTATTTTATTTTATTTTATTTTATTTTATTTTATTTTATTTTATTTTATTTTATTATTATAAAGCACACTACAGAAAAAAATTCCATTTAAATTGTACAAGGAATAGTACATTACAAACAAGCAAACAATAGTAACAAAACAAGATTACACATTTAAAACCAGCAGACATTTAGCCTTGAACATAGAAAAAGATACATTAAAAATATCCAAATCATCAGAAATCAAATTAAAAATTCTATAAAATTTATACAAACAAAAGTTGTCAATGTAGTTATATTTGGTAAAAACAGTAATAAATAAATTTTGGCTACGAGTATTGGTCGGTACAGCAAATTTAATGGAATTATGGATCTCAATGCAATCAATAAAATTATTAAGGACTTTGTAAAAGAAAGAAACACAAGAAAGCTCACGTCTAGATTTTAAACTGGGGATGCTGAAGAAATTGCGGAGGAAAGAAGAGGAGAGATCATGAGAATTATAATAATAAAGATAACGCATAAATTTAGTCTGAACCCTTTCAAGAATTATAGTTTTATTGTTTTAGTAAGGGTCCGAAATAAGTGAGCAGTATTCAAGATTTGAACGGACCAAATTAAAATAAAGAGTTTTAAGAGCCTGAGGATTAGAAAAATCTTTTGTATTACGTTTAAGAAAACCAAGCATCTTATGAGCCTTTAAGATAATATCATCAATATGAAGAGAAAAATCAAGTTTAGAATTATGTGATAAAAGACAAATGAAAACAGACTTGTTCACACAACTTTAAATTTTTATCGTCCTCCCCAAATTCATTTTTAATTTCCTCTGAAATATTTTCAATCAAAAGTGGCTCTAATCCTCCTTAAACTAATTTTATTCAAAATACAATTTATAAACAACTTACAAAGAACAATGTTTATTTTGATCTCTCCTGTAAATAATATAACCATAAAAACAAAGTTTTTAATATAGATCCTTTATATGCATTGCCAATTTTTATATTCATTAACACAGCTTCGATTCTGTAAAAAGTGTGTTCTTGGTATTTGTATCTGATTTTAAATATCAAAAACATTTCAATCAGAAATATGTGTGGTAAATTATGTTTCAAAATTTATCTATTAAAATGAAAGGGAATCTATGCACTCACATCCAAATATCTTTTATTTATTCTGATTAAAAAAATTTTAGTATTTATTTATTAAAAAAACTTTAGTATTTAAATATTTATTAAAATTTTTTTAATATTTATTAATTAAAAAAATTTTAGTATTTATTTATTAAAAAAAAATTAGTATTTATTTATTAAAAAAATGTTGGCAACAGGAAAGAGTTTCTTCAATGGTCGGTTAAATGCTATTTTAGCGTGATTGGATGACGGCAAGATGGTTTATTAGTATTTCGTAAAAGCCATCGTTTAGTGACAGTTACATACCAAAAATTTGATAGAATTTCATTGTCATCGACATCGAATCAATCTGCAAAGGTACAGACCGATTGGATGACAGCAAGTGGATTACTTTAGACTCCGCAAATTTGCCCGCCATCGACATACACAGCCAATCATTCAACCATCTACGCCGGTGTGTGTTCGGATGCTCCAAAAATTTGAATACGAATTCGATAATTTAGATAAAAAGTAATACAAAAATACAGGAAAAATTATTTTCGGATCGAAACAAGTTAAGAGTAACGAATAATATTTATATTTTTGCATATACTGATAAGCCGACCAAACGGTATAGTGGTTAGCGTGCTGGCTTCTAGGCCGCGAGGTTGCGGGTTCGAGTCCCGTGTAGGCATGGGTGTTTGTAAATGTATGTTGGTTTGTTAAATGACGAAATGTTTCGGCGCATTATAGCCCTCGTGTTGCTGACGGCGCCAGATAATCTGAATACAACCAACCAACCAAGCATATACTGATAAATTTATGCAAGAAAAATTTAGCTTTTTTATGTGATGTAAAAATGCATCAATATGCAAAAATTTTATGTTTTTTTGTATTTTTCTCATTAGCTACACCCATTTCCCGGTTGATTTAAAATTTTATTTATTAAAAATAAAAATTCATGCATTTCAGGGTTAAACTCGAACTTAGTAGTACATACTTTACAACTACACCTAATTGCACATCTAGAGTTTGCAAAAAAACATGTTGCTTTTAGATATAAATAGCAAAATGTGTTTTTTTTCTTCTGACGAAAAGAAGTTTAATCTCGATGGTCTAGGCGGGTTTAAATACTACTGGCATGTTCATTGGAGTGAATCCTTCTTTTTTTTTCTAAGCATCAGTTTGGTGGTGGCTTCTTGATAATTTGGGGCTGGTTTGCTGGTAACGGAACAACGCCAATTTCTTATTTGAAAACAAACTCAAATTCGGAACCCTATCAAGACATTTTAGCAAAAAAATTATTGCCGGAGGCTCCTTTGATAACATCTGGAAAATACATCTTTTAGTAGGACAATGCGTCGATTCACAATTCCAGCATCACAAAAATCCTGGCTCGAAACTAATCATGTCCAAATGTTTGAGTGACCATCAAGGAGACTTGACCTGAACCGAGAAGAAAATTTATGGTGCATTATGGGGTGTGATATTTATGGAAATGGTGAAACTTACAACACCAAATATGAACTGAAAATTGTATGGTTGGTTGTTTTCAGATTATCTGGTGCCGTCAGCAACACGAGGGCTATAATGCGCCGAAACATTCGTCATTAGACAAGCCAACATACATTTACAAACACCCATGCCTAACACGTGACTAGAACCCGCAACCTCGCGGCCTAGAAGCTAGGACGCTAACCACTATACCTCATAGCCCTCGTGTTGCTGACGGCGCCAGATAATCTGAAAACAACCAACCAACCAACCACTATACCGTTTGGTCGGCGAAAATGGTTATGGAAAACAGCCGAAAAAGCCTATCAAAAGACACTTTGGAAAAACTTTAGGATTCTATGACAACGAGAATAATTCGATTAATTGAAAAGAATTGAAAGTTTTTGGATTATTTGCAAGTTTATACATAATTTTGCGTGTGGCCTTAAAATTTCTCCCTGTTTTCTGTATATATATATATATATATATATATATATATATATATATATATATATATATATATATATATATATATATATATATATATATATATATATATATATAAACATTTAAATGAAAAACAATTTAAATTTGTGTGTAATGTTTTTGTACAATATAATTAAAACTGTCATTTTTTTGTATTGAGTTTTAATTTGCATAAAATTTATAAATGCATTCGTACGAAAAAGGAAGTTTTTCAATTGGCTTTAACGTTTTTTCCAGCACTGTATATGTCGGCGCAGTGCCCGAGAAAATATCCAATCCAATCAAATTTAGCTATGAATAGGTTAAAAAAAGTAACCACCCATTTTGATATTCGCCCAGCACGTGCGCAAATGGAGACTTTTTTTCACAGCAGTTGTTTCTCAGAACACAATTTCTCGCAAAGAGAACGAAACGGGTACTTACGGGTCAATTACTCCTGCTAGTTCTATTTCGAAAGTATCGATCAGACTGAGCTATTTCTCAGAACAACTAAGATTACTTCTTTGACATTCAATATTTTACTTTGTCGCCTCAGTTTAGCGTGACTCTTAAATGAAAGACCTGAGAATGCTATGTGCAACTGCTCGGAAAAGATTTATGATTGGAGAGCACCGCTCATCTCTCTTGAATAATCGTTCGTGCATGACAAAGAAAAATCAAGAAGAGTCTTATAAAGCTGTGTGAATGAAATACATAGAATTTTGTAAGCAGGTAAAAAGTAATGCGTATGGATTTTATCAGATGAAAAGTACTATTCTAAGAAAAAGCTCTACTTACGACCAGGGTCCTATCATGACAAGGCCGACCAAACGGTATAGTGGTTAGCGTGCTAGCTTCTAGACCACGAGGTTGCGGGTTCGAGTCCCGTCTTGGCATGGGTGTTTGTAAATGTATGTTGGCTTGTCTAATGACGAATGCTTCGGCGCATTATAGCCCTTGTGTTGCTGACGGCGCCAGATAACCTGAATACAACCAACCAACCTATCATGACAAGTTGGTTGGTTGCTTGTATTCAGATTATCTGGCACCGTCAGCAACACGAGGGCTATAATGCGCCGAAACATTTCGTCATTTAACAAACCAACATACATTTACAAACACCCATGCCTACACGGGACTCGAACCCGCAACCTCGTGGTCTAGAAGCCAGCACGCTAACCACTATACCGTTTGGTCGGCAAAGACAGTTCAAGACCAATACGAAATGATTTTTATGTAAAAATTATTTTATACAGGCTATAAAAGATATTCACATAGATTTTGTGAAACAAAAATGGTTTATAGCCAAATTCGGGGCCTCCTAAAATCAGGGGCCCAAGGCCCGGGCCTTGTGGGCCTAGGCGATGGTCAGGCCCTGCTTACGACCTACTTAAAGTACAATACTTATTTTACATAAGAATTATACATCGTAGGCTTAGAGTGAAAATGTCCTAATTACAATACGTCATTCTGGTCTCGCATACCAAAGGTGAGGCGTAGATGTTCGTTGCGATTCGGAATCCACGTTAAGTTGTAGGTCCCGACATGATTAGCCGTCATTGTGCATAAAATTAGGTTGTTGAGTTTATAAAACAACCAACCATCATATACGTCAAAGTTCGGGGGTCCCGCCGCTTAAAATTTTTCAAAATATCAATTTTGAGTTTATTATTGTTTATTAAAATTTAAGTTCTTCTCTTCAAATGATACCTTATTTGTTACAATATCTTATTTAGAAGTACTTTGAATAATTTTTTTTTAAGTGAACGCACTACTCACTTATCCGTCAACTGACGTAACTTTAGATCACATTTTCTCAAAATGCATTTTTTTTATTTTTAGGTACATTTTTCTCCAAAACTTCTAAAGATAAAATTCTAAATTTTTTTAAGGCAAACATTTAAGGTACACTTAAGTATTTTAGCTGGAGAAATAAGAAAAACATTGTTTATTTTTTTTTTAATAGAAGTATTTTAATTTGAAAATTTGTGAACTTTTTTGGACACTTTTTTAAAAAAGTTATATTTATTTCAATTTTTGAGAAAAAAAACCCCAAAAAAAACACGTATTAAAGTATTGTTAAATATTTAACCCTTTGTACTCCAGTGGCGCCTCTCAGGTGCCACACGATTGGATGTCAAACCATGAGAGGACCATTAGGTGTGATGCGGAAATTCGATGCAAGGCCAATGACTGTGTTTAGTTTCTATGAAGCGAATCCATAAACACCAGCCGAACCTAAAATGTCTCGAGTTGCTGATTCCTCCGCGCGAAAAAGGCCTGGAGTGCAAAGGGTTAAATAATATGTGGCAACAATTACATTCATATCGGACTTTTGGTTCTAGAGAAAAGTGTACCTAAATTTGTAGAATTTTAACATGGGCTCTGGCTACGCATGCCAAAGGTTCCAGGGTTCGAATCCCGGGTTAGGCATGGATGTTCATTGTGGTTCAGAATCCACGTTAGGCTGTAGATACCGGCCTGATTAACCGTCATTGTGCGTAAAAACCATGTCGTTGAGCTTATAAACCAATCAACCAACTTTTCAGGAACGTATGAACTATTTTTTTAAATAAAAAAAAATGATTTTTGACGAAATTTCGGTACTGGACCCCCTTAAAATGTTATGGTTCGACAGAAAACGAATTTATAAAAAAAAAAATCTTCAATAAAATAAAAAACGCCAAATTTATCCTCTAGTTCAGTTAGTTCTGAGGTACAAAAGTAGGTTGTTTTCAGATTATCTGGCGCCGTCAGCAACACTAGGGCTATAATGAGCCGAAACATCGCCATTTGACGAGCCAACATACATTTAAAAAACCCATGCCTTACACGCGACTCGAACCCGCAACCTCGCGGTCTAGAAGCTAGCACGCTAACCACTATACCGTTTGGTCGGGCGGTGCAGAAGTAGGAATCATTGAAATATTCAGGCAATGTTCTAAGAAAGAACTCATTAGGATCTGAAGTAAAGATATAAGAACTTGGTATACACACCTGAAATTTCGTTAAAATATATTATTTAAAAGAGGCAATTACTAGTGTTTAACCAGCATTAAAACAAAAATAAGCCAATATAAGACATTGATAAGGCCTGATGACCTTTATGGGAGCGAATCCTGGGCACTGAACAAAACAAAAAAAGACCTTCGACTGATTTTTTAAAGAAGGACAATTTTTGAAGGAAAATATTTGGACCAATAAAACAAAATAACAAATGGAAAATCGCATATAATCATGAAATCTATAAGATTGAGAGGCGACTGCAATTTTTGAACCCCATCGAACATCATTTTGAATTTTTTATAGAAATTGGAGAAAACTGAGTAGATTACGAATCCACTGGTCAGCAGTAGTAAAAATGGCCGAAACTGGTCGAAAATCGACTTTTAATAAGTTGAGCTAAATCCAATTGCCAAATGCACCGTAACTTGCCAAATAATGAGCATTTTTTTAATATTTGGTAACCTTCACTTTTTAATTTTCAATTAAGAAGGTTGCAAACGATTCGGATGTGTGGCTATGGCTTACTTGCATCTTTCACAAATGAACCAAATTGGCAATTAGCATTACGTCACTGATGACGCAACTGATGTCACCAATTTAGCTTACTTTTAAAAGATACAAGTTTTCCGAGCCAGAGATCCAAAATCGTTTGCGCTTTTTCTCATTGAAAATCAAAATGCAGTGGGTTGTCAGACGAAAAAGTGTGCTCTCTTTATGGCAAATTATGACATATTTGGCAATCGAATTTTAGTTCAACTCATTCCAAGTCGATTTTTGATCAGTTTCGGCCATTTTTGCCACGGCAGACCAGTGGATTCGTAATCTACTCACTTTTCTCCAATTTCAATAAAAAATTCAGAATGATGTTCAATGAGGTCCAAAAATTGCAGTCGCCTCTCGGACTATATAAAAATATGGCGAACCCGATATAATAAAAATAGTAAAAGCATCTTGTATTAGATGACTTGGGCATATATATAGATATGATAATGCATCCCCAACCGAAAAAAATTACATTTTCAAATATAGAGGGTAAATGACGAAGGGGACAACCACCCACAAGATATATTCATAGTGTTGAAAAAGACCAAGGACAGATGGGAGTGAACCGATGGAATTGCGCCGGATAGAGTCAGATGAAGAAAAATTGGAGGGACAGCCTTGTCCTGTACCGGGCTGTAGTGCTTGCGAAGAATTACTATACTAGAAGACAACGTGACCTGAGCTCACTCAATACTCTACAACGATAGGGGAACCGGTTCCTACAGCGTATTCAGAGAGCTCAGGTCATGTTGTCTTCAAGTATAGTGGGACGTAAATAGTACTAAATATTTTAAGAAACAAAGAGCAAAACATTTAATATCAAAATCACACTAAAAATTTCGTTTGAGTGCCTTAGCTAAAAGTTTCTTCGAGTAATGCACAAAACTCATACACATATAAAAAGTTTTATAATTAAATTAAGAGTTATCAAAAATTATTTTACTGACGTAAATTGTTTTTTCAAAGAAATTAAAACAATAAAAAACAACTTACAAACGTTTTTTATTTTTATACTTCGAAAACCAAACTACCGCTTTGCTATCTAATCTTGATGGTAAATTACAAATTTTACGTTAGTATACTCCACATATAAAATCTTACAGAAATCAGACCAAACGGTATAGTGGTTAGCGTGCTGTCTTCTAGAGCGCGAGGTTGCGGGTTCGAGTCCCGTGTAAGGCATGGGTGCTTGCAAATGTATGTTGGCTTGTCTAAAGACGAATGTTTCGGCGCATTATAGCCCTCGTGTTGCTGACGGCGCCAGATAATCTGAAAACAAATAACCAACCAACCTTATAGAAATCAATAATAATAAATTATTCTCGTTTATTAAAAGCTTGGATTGAAGATTTGGATTTCATGTTAAATTCATTATATAGACGCTAAACATTTTTAATGATTTCCTATACAATTTATTTATCTCGTGCTACTTGATTTCAGACTACCCGTGTTTACATGCTCAGAAATATTTTCGTAAACAAAATTTTCGAATAGAAAAAAAAAAGAATGTCTATCCATCAATTGAATAGTTAAGTTTTACAGCATACAAAAGTGTATGTTATTCCTTTTACATAAAGAAATAGTACTGAATAGTAATGAAAGTAATGAATAGTTGTGTATGTGTCTTGAAACACGGAATAGCTGTCAATTGTGTCAAAAGAAACTATTCAAAGCATTTTTGCGCCTGAATAAGGTTGATATCGATCTGTATTGATTCAAAGAGTATATCTATTCAACAAAAGTTTCATACTTCAATACTAAGTGAACTACGTGAAAATAGCAGCCGACATGGTTGATCCATTTTCGATAAATCAATAAGTATAGACGTATTTGCAGTTTGATATTGAATGGGATCGGTCTGGAATGATCTTAAAATATTTACTTTGTTCCATTGTTTTGAAAATATTCATATTTTTTTAACTATAACTAGGTGTTTAAAAATATATTGATATTCGAATATTAAATTTAACATTTATATTATTTGGAAGTATTATTCAGGGTCCTCGTTCCACTCTGTTGTGTTTTCATTTTGAGACTAGTTCTAAAATGTTTGACAACAATGTCGAAACTGTTAAGTTCGTTTATTTCAAATGCTTTCTAATACTTTTATGTATTGTTTTTCTATGATAACAAATAAAGCGTATGCAATTGTTTGCTGTATTGAAATATTCACAATTATAATTTAAGGGGGTATGGTACCGAAATTTCTTCAAAAATCCCAAATTTTTTTTCTGATTTTAAAAAATAGTTCATACATTCCTGAAGAGAATGATGTTTTTATCTTATTCCTCCAGTGATTAGAACGCCACAAAATTACCTGTGATTTAAACATCACTAATGGGCATAACACCTTGAAGCGTCTGCTTAAAATGCGTTTTTCGAGCACTAGTGTTTTTCACAGATGTTGCATATTCAAATCGATATATATCCAGAACCATTAACAATTGGCTATTCAAATTTTTGAAGCATTTAATTTATATAGTTTTAAATATTTTTCTTCACAGAATTTTATTTTTTTAATTCTGTTTTAAAATATAATTTTTAGCGTAAAAGATAATATAAAAAAAAAGCAAAAATTTCAATATTTTAACTTTGAGAATTTTTTTAATTTTTTTTAGTTCACCTATCAAAATTCTGTGAAGACAAAATTTTCTTTATATAATTATGTATTACAGAAAGTTTTCACTTTGAATTTTTTTTTATTTTTTCTTGACTTATATCAAAATACGCAAACATAAATTATTATGGATTTTTCTTGGTTTTTAAATTTTTTTTTAAATAACAAAACGCAATATTTAAAATTTTTTTTTCTCAAAGATATATAAATAGTATCTCATACATAAAATAAATATTTGACGTAAAAGTGTACACAAATAAAGTTTTTTTTTATTTTCGGTACCGCACCCCCTTAACTTTAAGATAATACCATTTCCCTGGTGTATCAACGTATATCAATAATGTAAATCTTTAACAAAATAGCTAAATTTATTTTAACCCTTTGCACTCCAGTGGCGCCTCTCAGGTGCCACACGATTGGATGCCAAACCACGAGAGGACCATTTGGTGTGATGCGGAAATTCGATGCAAGGCCAATGACTGTGTTTAGTTTGTATGAAGCAAATCCATAAACACCAGCCGAACCTAAAATGTCTCGAGTTGCTGATTCCTCCGCACGAAAAAGGCCTGGAGTGCAAAGGGTTAAACTTACAAAAAGTATTAACAATCATGTAAATTACTTCGATAAAATTTACAATAAATGTATTGCTAGACATTACAATAACGACATCAAAAGCCATTTTGCGGTTGTTATAATAATGTACAGGGTGTCCGGGCAAACAGTACAGTCATTCAGGGTAACTTTGAGCCATAGGGTGTAACTTTGCGCCACCTCCTAGTTTTCAGTATTTTTGGTTTTAAACAGCTGCTCTTAATCCACTGCTGCAAACTGCTGGCAAGATTGTGAAATTGGCTTTTTGCCTTATAGTTTAGAAAATGAATTGGCAAAATAGTGCATAATTTATTTGGCCATTCAGTAGTTTTTCTGAAGTACTGTTTTCAAGTTCCATTTTAATGCTTATTTGAAGTTGATGTAAATCAACTAATTTATGCAAGTAAGAATCAACTTACCACTTTATCAGCTATATAATTTTCTAAAAAAGTGAAATTGTTAGTAGCTGATGGTTATTTATTTACTAACATTTGGTAAAAAGCAAAACACCAAGGCACTATCATTTTACCACATATTCAGTGTAACTTTGAGCCGGTTCAAAATTAGGCTGATGACAGTGTGTAATGTATACACTGCACATGCAATTCATATTTTATTCTAATTTATTTTTGGTTGCTTTTAAATACATTTATATACATACAAATGTAATTTAATTTACAGAATCTTCTCTTGTATGCAATATCCGATAAAATGAAAATGTTGGGAGTGAATTCAAGAAGTACCTAATTATATTAGAAACGTTCACAGAACTAAAAAAAAAAAAATCTGCGGACCTGTAATGGTTGTAAAAAGCGTTTCAGTTGAGTAAGTGAAAAAATCTATATGCCCAAAAAATAAATGGTAAAGGAATATGAATAACAAGGACATGATGGGATTGTCCAAAGTCCTCTACCATATGAATTCCTGGGAGACAGCAAGAGTAAGAGTCTTAAACTAGATGACCCACCTAAAGGTTGTGTGGTTAGAGCTCTGGCCCCGCATGCCAAAGGTTCCGGTTTCGAATCCCGGGTTAGTCGTGGATGTTCTTTGTAATTCGGAATCCACGTTAAGCTGTAGGTCGTTGAGCGTATAAACCAACCAACCTGAACTAGATGATGCAGGTGACACTGTACAACTGTCTGCAGGTATGTATAACACTGTCATTTTCGGAGGAGATGAAAGTTGGACAGTAAGCACATGATGAGGTTTATACTGCACAAATTGCTGTGGCGAATGTTACTAAAAAGTCAGAGGTTGTTCGAGTGGTGGCTGTTAAACACATCAATGAGGCAGGAATTTTATACACTGAGCATGCAAGTGTTTTAGAATTTGGTTATGGCATATGCAAAGTTTATGACCACGTAATTATTCAATACGATGGAGAAATGTACCCAGACCAAATTGACTTAAATGACAATGTGATAGTTGGTGGTTCATGAAGAAATCCGGTGCATATTGGAAATGGCCCAATATCAATGGTGATCTGTAGTATGAAAAATTGGGCGTGTTTAAAAAATTATCTCTAGAAATTATTATTCCATCTAGAACACAGGTGCCGGGTTCGAATTCCAGATTAGGCAGGGATGTTCGTTGTGGTTCGAAATCCACGTTAAGCTCTAGGTCCCGTACTGATTTGTCTTTACTGTGCATGAAAATAGGTCGTTAAGCGTACAAACCAACCAATCCAGCTAGAACACGAGAATAAGTTTTCCAGATCAATGATTATTTCTTTGAAGCAAAACTATTAATCTAAAGAATGCCAAAGTGAAATTTTATGAAGTTTGAATTTTGTTTTTATATTATCATACTATTTCAAACATTAAGAGTAGAATATTTGTATTTGTGCCACATTGTGACTTACAAACACCATAATACTTAACTAATAGCATTAGGGCGGCCTATCAGTTTTATTATTTTCTATTTATCTTTCTCAATTTTTAATTGATATAATGAGTTTGTATTTAAGTGAATGAACTGAAGATTGTTTTTTCACTATATTTGAATGTTAGAACTGAATAATAAATAGGGTTTTTTTGCAATATATTCATGTGATTCGTCATCCACTGTTCCTACCTATTATATTCTTTGTGGTGTTAATTAAAATATCCAAACTTTATGGTATTGATAACTGCAGCTGATAATGTTTCAAATACTTAGAAACTTAATTTTACTCGTTCAAAGTAGTCTAGACTCCTAAATTGAATAAAAAAAATTATTTTATATGAAACTTCTGATAGTGGTTCAAAATTACCCTGAATGTCAGGGTAACTTTGCACCGGGTTATTTTCCTATTATTTGGTGCTTTCATCATCAGCATTTACTAATTTGTGTAAACTAAAATATAATTTAAGGTTTATTCTTCCATTTTATGCCATTAGGTCGGAAAATATTATTAAAACATAAGTGGGGAAGAAGAAAATACTGAAAATGTGGTTCAATGTTACCCTGATTGACTGTATCCAAAAGTTATGGTTTATTATTAAGTAACTGCCCATCTGATAACTGCTTAGTCCGCGCACTGGTCACGCATGCCAAAGGTTCCGGGTTTGAATCCCGGATTAGGCATGGATTTTCGTTGCGGTTTGGAATCCACGATAAGCTGTAGGTCCCGGCCTGAATAGCCGTCACTGTGCATACAAATAGGTCATTGAGCGTATAAACCAACCAACCAATTATTACGTAACTACCAATTAGAATATAATAGACTGTTTCGCCGTGGATTGGACCCCCTCTCCACCCCGAGATTTTTTGTACAAGCAAGGGAAACACTTAAAGTCAATGTAGTCGACCAAACGGTATAGTGGTTAGGGCGCTAGCTTCTAGACCGCGAGGTTGCGGGTTCGAGTCCCGTGTTAGGCATAGGTGTTTGTAAATGTATGTTGGCTTGTCTAATGACGAATGTTTCGGCGCATTATAGCCCTCGTGTTGCTGACGGCGCCAGATAATCTGAAAACAACCAACCAATCCACGGAGAAGTAATCTATTTTATTCTAAAGGGCAGTCAGTGGACTGCATAGATGAAGGGCTTTTGCTGTCTAGTGCTACTAGACAGTAATACAGGATATTTTACAAAGGAATATTTAACTTTGAAACGAAATTGCAAATGGTTATTGATAGAAGAAGGAAACAACTATGTTATGGTTTAACCCTTTCTCGCTCAAGGGAAATATTTTTCCCTTCTACAAAAATCGTTATCGATTGTTCAATTATTATTGAATCGATATTTTTTGTACTGAATGGTCAAAATAAAACGTATGTACAAGGCGGCAATTGTGTTTCTGAACGAATAAAAAAAAAAAACGTATAGAAAATAGGACACATAAGAAATGTGTTATGTGCAATGTCCACTTGTGCTTCACAAGTAAACGAAATTGTTTCGTAGAATATCATAACTAACTATTTATTTTACTTTTCTGACAATTTTTATTATGTTTTTTGTACTACAAAGCAATAAATAAAATACCGATATAATAAACCTAACTCTTCGTTTATTTACTTTTATGGTCCACAGGGAAAAATATTTCCCATGAAATTATAGGAAACCTATACACCCTACTATGTTTTTCTGGTGATATTATCTTACTTTACACCCACAATAGCTAAAATATTGTGTTGTATTGGCATATTTAGTCTTGGACATCTTATGGTCCTGTAAGGGTTAATAGGAAGAGAACTTAATACATAAATTTACAACAAAACAAAAATCATCAAATCTAGACTTTGGCTCGTTTGGCTCTGACGCGCAAAAATAATAATTGAGATAGTAACTTTCTCACATTATTTATTAATATCATGAAGTTTAAATTTACTAACAGTTGTAGTTACTGCCTTTCAACCAGCTCCACATAATGTCTATAATGAGTAGACATGGTTTTAATAATAACATACAGTCTCGTTTTGATTATCAGGCTGCCTGCTGGGAGTTTTCTCCCATACGAGCTTCAAATTCAGGATAAAGTCTTCTTAAAAGACCTCCCAGGAGGCATTCTCCCTTCACACATCTATTGATCGAAGTATGTTCTGGTGTAGTATAAGCCTTTGAAACAACTACCGTGCTAAAAAATCTGCAATGTAATGGAGGCCGACCAAACGGTATAGTGGTTAGCGTGCTAGCTTCTAGACCACGAGGTTGTGGGTTCGAGTCCCGTGTTAGGCATGGGTGTTTGTAAATGTATGTTGGCTTGTCTAATGACGAATGTTTCGGTGCATTATAGCCCTCGTGTTGCTGTCGGCGCCAGATAATCTGAAAACAACCCCAACTCAATATAATGGAGACGACCCTTAAAACATCCCTTAAATATATAGGCAGGTTTTTGTATAGTTAGATAGTAACAATAACAATTTACTAGTTAGTCCTTTTGTGTTAGTTAAAATAATATATATCAATCTAAAATAATAAACAGGATTCGTAACTAACAAGTGTTTGGCGTAGCAAAGCCAACATTGGCTTTTGTGCCAAAAAAAGCGACCCAATCAACCAACCAATCTAAAGTGATATTAGAGATAATATGTGCCATGTATAATCTATAAATATCTTAAAATAAAAACTTCAATGCAGCCGAAGTTTCTGCTTTCAACCATCTCCGTATAATACTTGCATAATAGTTTCAAAAACTCATTAAACATATATAGGCAGGTTTTTGTATAGTTAGATAGCAACAATAACAATTTACTAGTCCTTTTGTGTTAGTTAAAATAATATATAACAATCTAAAATAATAAACAGGATTCGTAACTAACAAGTGTTTGGCGTAGCAAAGCCAACATTGGCTTTTGTGCCAAAAAAAGCGACCCAATCAACCAACCAATCTAAAGTGATATTAGAGATAATATGTGCCATGTATAATCTATAAATATCTTAAAATAAAAACTTCAATGCAGCCGAAGTTTCTGCTTTCAACCATCTCCGTATAATACTTGCATAATAGTTTCAAAAACTCATTAAACATATATAGGCAGGTTTTTGTATAGTTAGATAGCAACAATAACAATTTACTAGTCCTTTTGTGTTAGTTAAAATAATATATATCAATCTAAAATAATAAACAGGATTCGTAACTAACAAGTGTTTGGCGTAGCAAAGCCAACATTGGCTTTTGTGCCAAAAAAAGCGACCCAATCAACCAACCAATCTAAAGTGATATTAGAGATAATATGTGCCATGTATAATCTATAAATATCTTAAAATAAAAACTTCAATGCAGCCGAAGTTTCTGCTTTCAACCATCTCCGTATAATACTTGCATAATAGTTTCAAAAACTCATTAAACATATATAGGCAGGTTTTTGTATAGTTAGATAGCAACAATAACAATTTACTAGTCCTTTTGTGTTAGTTAAAATAATATATATCAATCTAAAATAATAAACAGGATTCGTAACTAACAAGTGTTTGGCGTAGCAAAGCCAACATTGACTTTTGTGCCAAAAAAAGCGACCCAATCAACCAACCAATCTAAAGTGATATTAGAGATAATATGTGCCATGTATAATCTATAAATATCTTAAAATAAAAACTTCAATGCAGCCGAAGTTTCTGCTTTCAACCATCTCCGTATAATACTTGCATAATAGTTTCAAAAACTCATTAAACATATATAGGCAGGTTTTTGTATAGTTAGATAGCAACAATAACAATTTACTAGTCCTTTTGTGTTAGTTAAAATAATATATAACAATCTAAAATAATAAACAGGATTCGTAACTAACAAGTGTTTGGCGTAGCAAAGCCAACATTGGCTTTTGTGCCAAAAAAAGCGACCCAATCAACCAACCAATCTAAAATTATATTAGGGATAATATGTGGCATATATAATCTATAAATATCCTGGTTGGTTGGTTGTATTCTGATTATCTGGCGCCGTCAGCAACACGAGGGCTATAATGCGCCGAAACATTCGTCATTAGACAAACCAACATACATTTACAAACACCCATGCCAACACGGGACTCGAACCCGCAACCTCGCGCTCTAGAAGGTAGCACGCTAACCACTATACCGTTTGGTCGGCATAAATATCCTGAAATAAGAACTTCAATGTAGCCGAAGTTACTACTTTCAACCAGCTCCGTAAAACACTTGCATAATAGTTTCAAAAACTCATTAAATATATTGGAAAATTTTGTCACGAAAGGTTGCTTTTGTACCCGAAATACCCAAAGAAATACATCTACATGCAAATGATTCTTCTGAGCAATTAGCGTTTAAATTTGCCTGATCTTATGTTAGAAGAGAATTTTGCCTGTTATAGGCAGCTCCTCATTGTTTCGCGTAACACAAGTAGTTGTCGGAAAGCTCTTTTGGTCGGCATAGCAACATACTTTCCCATGAGACAGTTTTTAGAGAATGGTTACTCAAAGTGGGTGTATGCTGAAAGAAGCCGAGTTTTAATGATGTAGATTTGAAAGGTGGCATTTATAATGAAAGGGTGAGCGAACTATGGTGGCTCTGAATTGTGTAGAATGCCTCGTATTTTACATAGAAGTAGGGGTTTGGCATGAAGGGTTAATTTATCTTTTAGTAGAAGAGCTTGTTTGGAACATGTGCATTGCTTAGTTTATTAAATTATTTCTAAAAATGGATTAAAACTTGTATAGCCATAACTAAACTGACACTGCGTAGAGTTGTCTGGATCGTGTAGAAATAAACTTTGTATTCGAATTACTGTAATCATGGAAAATTATTTCTAAAAATAAATTTAACCCTTAAATGCACGAATTTTTATTTTTAATCAATACAGTTTGAAATTAACTGGGAAATGGGTGTAGCTAATGAAAAAAAAAAAAAAAAAAAAAAAAAAACATAAGAATTTTGCATATCGATGTATTTTTATATCACAAAAAAGCTAAATTTTTCTTAAATTTTCGTAAATGACCCTACAAGGATAACAATTAGATACTTAAAATCTTTATTAGATTGTTTTTTTACTATTCATAGTTTTCATATTAAATTTTGACATTTTATTATTGGTTCTTCGGTGGAAGAGGGGTGAGGGGGGGGGGGGGATTTTATAATGTGTTGGAAATCAACCGAAAGCTTCTGGTGGTAGGAATTTAAAAAATAAAGCAAATATCGGAACTGAGAATTCGTCTAAGAACTCATAGAAATAATTTTTTTTAAAGACTTATTCCCCTCTAAGAGAAACACAGGTAAATAATAATAATAATAATAAAAAAAAAAAAAATTAAAAAAAAAAAAAAAAAAAAAAATCAGGCATACTAAACGTCAGAATCAGCTTCCAAGAAAAGTTTTTTGATTCACCAAACAGTCTTAGACTTATATGCGATTTAAAAACTTTAAAATTTAACCTTCGAGAATGTATTGAACTGTAGTTTACGTCGCAATGGATTGGATAATAATGAAATAGAATAAATAAAATATAAATAATTTTCTCTCATGGAAATGAAAATCTTTGGAATTTTTGTGTGGATATTTTGGAAAATAGAAGTGAAAAAGTTTATAAATGACATTACTAAGCCAACCTACAACAATGTCAATAAAGAAAAATACCGGTGAAGATTTTTTGTTATTCAAAATATTGGTATTTCTCCTGTAATTCCGATGTCTACTACTAAAATGTAATATTAAATATTGTACTCGCATTATTAACTGAAATCAAATACTAAACAGTAATTGGTTGTCTTCAAAAATAAGAACTTTCCTATTCTCTCTTTAAAATTATTTGCCACTTCTAAAAGATTAATCTGAATTACAGACTCCTAGGTTGGTTGTATTCAGATTATCTGTCACCGTCAGCAACACGAGGGCTATAATGCGCCGAAACTTTCGTCATTAGACAAGCCAACATACACTTACAAACACCCATGCCTAACACGGGACTCGAACCCGCAGCCTCGCGGTCTAGAAGTCAGCACGCTAACCACTATACCGTTTGGTCGGCACAGACTCCTGAGATATTATTCAATTTTATTTGTTCTGGTGAATATTATTCATTTTTATTTGTTCTGGTGAATATTATTCATTTTTATTTGTTCTGTTAGATAGTATTCAATTTTATTTGTTCTGTTAGATATTATTCGATTTTATTTGTTCTGTTAGATAGCATTCAATTTTATTTGTTCTGTTAGATAGTATTCAATTTTATTTGTTCTGTTAGATAGTATTCAATTTTATTTGTTCTGTTAGATATTATTCGATTTTATTGCACACTTTTATCGAGAGTAGCTTAAGTGGGTCCAGCACATGAAAATATTTCAGATTATTAATTTTGGTTTTTTTAACGTTTATTAAAATTTAAATTCTTATCTTTAAAATAATGCCTCATTTGTAATTATATTTTATTTTGCTGTATTTTTAATAATTTTTTGAAATAAAGAAAATATAAGTATTTAATTCATAGTTTCTTAACTTCAAAGCCGAATTTCTCAAAATGCCGTTTTGTCATGTTTGGGGGTACATAGCTTAAAATTTATTTGACATAAATGCTTGAAATTTTTTATAAATGTTTTTCTAACATATTTAAGTACTTTAACTCGTGGAATAAATGGTAAATAGCATAGTTTTTTTTAAAAAAAGCATAATGAGTCTGAAATTTTAACAAATTTTTTAAACATATTTTTACCAACTCAAAGTTATTTTAATTTTCACAAAAAGTAATAAAAATCTCATATTAAAGTATTTAAAAGTATCCAAATATTATATTGTGAATGTTTCATAATGATTGAAGAATCAGTTATTAAATGAGATACCCCCAAAGTTGTTAAATTTAACATGGGCACTTACGGAGGTGCCGGACCACCTTAACTGTCCAGTAAATACTAATTCACGAAATAATTAACGTATTGGAGTGAAATCTCTGGAGATAATTGGATATTCATGAGCTAAATACTTATAAATATTTGGAAAGCTAAAAAGAATAGCAAGTTTAAAACAACTTTCTATTTTCCTGTTAGCATAACATATTAATTTTGACATACGTAAAGTTTTATATAACAGCGAAGTGACAGTTGTCTGATTTTAGGGAGAATGTGGTCAGAAGGGTTCTCGGAATGCACACTTCTGTCGAGAGTAACTTAACTGTCATGTAAATAATTCATGAAATAATTAACGTATTGGGGTGAAATCTCTGGAGATAATTGGATATTCATGAGCTAAATACTTATAAATATTTGGAAAGCTAAAAAGAATAGCAAGTTTAAAACAACTTTCTATTTTCCTGTTAGCATAACATATTAATTTTGACATACGTACGGTTTTATATAACAGCGAAGTGACAGTTGTCTGATTTTAGAGAGAATGTGGTCAGAAGGTTTCTCGGAATGCACACTTCTGTCGAGAGTAACTTAACTGTCCTGTAAATAATTCATGAAATAATTAACGTATTGGAGGGAAATCTCTGGAGATAATTGGATATTCATGAGCTAAATACTTATAAATATTTGAAAAGCTGAAAAGAATAGCAAGTTTAAAACAACTTTCTATTTTCCTGTTAGCATAACATATTAATTTTGACATACGTACGGTTTTATATAACAGCGAAGTGACAGTTGTCTGATTTTCGGGAGCATGTAGTCAGAAGGCTTCTCAGAATGCACATATCTATCTAAAGTAGCTTAACTGTCCTGTAAATAATTCTGCCGACCAAACGGTATAGTGGTTAGCGTCTAGCTTCTAGACCACGAGGTTGCGGGTTCATTCCCGTGTAAGACATGGGTGTTTATAAATGTCAGTTGGCTTGACGAATGTTTCGGAGCATTATAGTCCTTGTGTTGCTGACGGTGTCAGATAATCTGAAAACAACAAACCTGTAAATAATTCACGAAATAATTAACGTATTGTAATGAAATCTCTGGAGATAATTAGATATTGATGAGCTAAATTCAATTAAATGCTATTTGCATAAAGCCGTCCTTAAAAAGTAAGTTTAACAATGGTTCTTTGCTTTCAGGATGGTTTTCCTTGATGATGCCTGATGGAAGAGGCTCCAAATACTTTGAGAGCATTGGAGATGTAGCTCGCGCAGGTTTGGATTTGTTTCTACTTCAAGATTCAGTTATTGGATTGGTGTCGAACTTGAATGGATTGACCCGAAGAATGGTACGAATTTTTATACCTTTTACGCCAAAGTTATTATTGTGAATGACAAATAAGTAACTGAAAGTTTTAAATATTGAACTTTTTTTATAACTGCACAATAAAAGGGAAGTTTTATCTCCAAAATAAAAATTGGTTAATTCTCATCAAGAGATGGCGTTGTACATACCTGCGAGTAGCTTTCCCGTATTTACTGTTACGAAATTTCTCAGAGAAAATGACGACACGGCTTTTTTAAAATAAAATCTATATTTTACTATTTATTTAGAGGAGCGCAAAACTTTTTTAAACAATAATGCACTCATTATCGAGCTTTAACAACTGCTTCAGTGCACACAGCGATAATTCAGACATCTCAAAATTAAACAAGCGCTGCCACAGCAAGCTCTGAGCTCCTTTCATAACAGCATTCAAAATTCAACGGAATTCATTCCACGAATTGCTGAATAATAGCGAAACTTCTTGATTAGCTCACGTGTTGCCAGCTTTTTCCTCTAATCTGTATTATTGCTGTTTACAAATAAATGTAATAAAAAAAGAATAATAATAAAAAAAAAGAAGAAAAAAAAAAAAAAAAGAATATGTGCATGTACACTATTTCAAGAAAATTTCGTAACATTGTTAGCAGCAGATCTAATGAGCAAAGTTTTTTCTGTTAGTTTTGGATCACGTTGGACCAAATTTCTTTAAATAACCATTATTTTTATTAAATAGTTGAAAGATACATTATTATACATCTACAACGACTTGAATGCTGTCTTAGACCTTAAATTTATACAGTTGATGATTTATATCTGCTGATGTTACACTGCGTGAATGTGTGTTTTGAGAGATAATTGAAACTAAAATTTTACCAACCGTGATTAATTTTTGAACTATAGTGCTGCAAAAATTATTTAAATTTCGATTTCGATGACTTTTTCTTAGTAATAAGTATAAATTCACAGCACTATAATTCAAAAATAAATCTCGGTTGGTATAATTTTAGTTTCAATTATCTCTTAAAACTCACATTCACACTATGTAACATCAGCAAATATCAATCATCAACAGTGTAAATTTAAAGTCTAATACAGCATTCAAGTCGCTTTTGAGGTATAATAATGTATCTTTCAACTATTTAATAAAAATAATGGTTATTTAGAGAAATAAAATGATTTTGGCACGAGAAATAAAATAATTTGAAATGATGAGTAAATATGATTTGGCAGAAGGAAGTTATGTAAGTATAATTTTTTTCAAAATAATATTATAATAAGTGTACGTTATCTGTAAAGTACGTTATCTGTAAGTGTACGTTATCTGTGTAAGTTGTCTTAGTAAAGTGGATATGGTGTGTAATATGTGAACGGTTGAATTATTTATATCACCACTATCGAGGAACAATAGCACAACTGCAAAAAGAGGAATTTTCGGGAAACGAAAAAAACAAAACCAGATTGATTTTTAATATAAACTTAATGACGCCTATTTACTTTAAAATAGCGTAATATTGTTACAGCTCAAGCTTTGTTCTCCTCGATGCGCTTGGTATTCTTTGACATAATAGAGTCCTTAGCTCTGTTAGACGCATTTGCGGTTGTGTCATTGTTCTACCAAAGGCGACGATATACAGTGGATAAAAAAGTCTCCGTACGGAAGCCAAAGTTACAAATAAATTAGCATGATTTCTAATATTTTGCTTCATATCTTCAGTAACTACTAAAATATGTTTAATTTGATTCTTTAAAATAATTTTATAATAAATGTATGTTTTTACAAAACGCAGAAAGTATTTAAATTGAAATAATTAGGAGGTGTTTCTAAGTTCCATGCAAAAAAAGTTTCCGTAAGCCATATAAAAATTAATTCTGACGTCTTCCACAAGAGACTTGCAATAAATTTTCACAACTGAAGTGTACGCAAGTGTCATGAAGATATGATAGCAACAATTGTTTAATTTTAGCTTGTAGCTGATTGTCTTAAAATGGAGTTCCTAAATCTATCCGTGAGTTGGTGATTCAGTTATGAAATGAGGGATTATCTATGAAAAAAATTGACGAAATCTTTAATATGTTGAAGTCTATAGTACAATATATTATTGAAAGACCCCGATGAGCTTCAAACCTTTGAGGATAGCGATCGATCCGGAAAATCTTCAATGCTAAAACGCTCGCAGAAAAGAAATATCGTATAGAAAGGTTCAAGATAATCCGTAAATAAGTGCACCTTAAGTTACAAATGGTTGAAAAATTGATAAAAAAAATTGAAGTGACATCTCAACTGGTGAGAATTGTTATTAAAAAAGCGGGACTGAATGGACTTGCAGATCGTAAGAAGCCTCATATAAGTACCTGTAACAAAATGCGCATCGATTTTGTAAAGTCTTTTTTAGTGATGAGTTAAAATTAAATATCCAAGAATCAGATAGTCGAGTAATGGTCAGGAGAAAAAGAAAACAACGAATGTTAACTTATAATTTATGTGGAACTGTAAAATACGGTGGAGAGGGCGTTATGGTGTGGAGGTGTATGAGAGCTGCTGGTTCGCTTGGTTGTTTTCAGATTATCTGGCACCAACAGCAACACGAGGGCTATAATGCGCCGAAACATTCGTCATTAGACAAGCCAACATACATTTACAAACAACCATGCCAAACACGGGACTCGAACCCGCAACCTCGCGGTCTAGAAGCTAGCACGCTAACCACTATACGGTTTGGTCGGCGCTGCTGGTTCGGCAATTTTCGTTATGTAGAAGAAATAAACATAGAACGTGTATCTTGAAATTCCAACGTAAAATGTCTTAACCAGTGCACATAAATTGTTACTTGGGCACTGTCTTCAATGTTTTGTGCGACTTGAGGTGCACGTATTCGTGGATTATATTGAACCTTATAATAGGATATTTCTTTTATGCAAGCGTTTTAGTTTTGAAGATCTTCCGGATCAAACTTTATCCTCAAAATTTTGAAGCTCAAGTGTCTTTCAATAATATATTGTACTATAGACTTCAATATATTAAAGATTTTGACAATTTTTTTCATGAATAAACCAACATTTCATAACTGAATCACCAACTCACGAATAGATTTAGGAACTCCATTTTAAGACAAGCAGCTACAAGCTAAAATTAAACAATTGCTGCTATCATGTCTTTATGACACTTGCGTACACTTTAGTTTTGAAAATTTACTGGAAGTCTGTTGGTGGAAGACGTCAGAATTAATTTTCATATGGCGTACGGAAACTTTTTTTGCATGGCACTTAGCAACACCTCCTAATTATTTCAATTTAAACACTTTCTGCGTTTGGTAAAAACATACATTTATTATAAACTTATTTTAAAGAATCAAATTAAACATATTTTAGTAGTTACTGAAGATATGAAGCAAAATATTAGAAATCATGCTAATTTATTTGTAACTTTGGCTTCCGTACGGAGATTTTGCCGAACAAACGGTATAGTGGTTAGCGTGCTAGCTTCTGGACCGCGAGGTTACGGGTTCGAGTCCCGTGTAGCCATGGGTGTTTGTAAATGTATGTTGGCTTGTCAAATGATGAATATTTCGGCGCATTATAGCCCTCGTGTTGCTGACGGCGCCAGATAATCTGAATACAACCAACCGTACGGATACTTTTTTTTTACCCTCTGTAATCTTGAAAGTGGAATAAATTTATATCGATACCACTGAGAAAGCTTATTATGATAAAATAAATCACTCGTTTAACAGCTCAAGAAATATTTATGAAATGTCGCACATCGAATATCGATATTAACCTTCCGTTAGTCGCATGAACCTCATAGGTGCATCCCTACAACCACTTTACCTGGTGACGAACTATTGAGATTGTGACAGTTCACATTTTCTTTCAATAGTTTATCCCTTGTAGATTGTATTTCTGGACTTAAAATCAGATATGTTAAAAATGTGACGTAATTATATCAAATTAAAGGAATATTGTTAAATTACAATGCAAATTTGAATATTTGAAAAAAAAAAAAAAAAATCCAATGACTTTTCAAAATTAATTAAGGACCCACTATCACTGTGTTTGATATACTTGTTTGTAATTATATAAAGAAGTGAAATTGAAACCAAGGTCAAAACCTACTTTTACTCCTCCTAAGAAATATCTCGCCCATCTGATAGCTGTGTGGTTAGCCCTCTGGCCAAGCATGCCAAAGGTGCCGGGTTCGAATCCCGGATTAGGCTTGGATGTTCGCTGTGGTTCGGAACACACATTAAGTTGTAGGTTCCCTGGCTGATTAGCCGTCATTGCTCTTAAAAATACGTCGTTGAGCGTAAAACCAACCAACCAACCAAAGAGATATCTAAAATGCCACATCGGATTTCTAAAATTTAAGAGCGAAAAATTCGATAAAAAAGGGGAAAAATCATGAGAATATGATAAGTTTCCAGGATTATTTGTATTAACAAAATGCCGTATTGCAGCGCTATTGTTCAACATACCAATTACAGTTTGCATGCTAATCAGAAGATGTCGGTAAAATGTATACGTTATCTAGTGCTTAAATAATACAAAATAATTTTTTTTAATTTTTGTTGTGCGTGACTAACATATTGAACCTCTTTAAAGAAAAATTTCTAAGTACAAAGGTATCATTAATTTTTATAACACATTATATCTGGAAAATTCAATAGTGAAATTTGCTGCACTCCCTAATTTTTTGCATCATATACTTCTTCTTAAAAGGTGTTCAGCGCGTTTATAAATGCCCTTTATTTCAGTCAATTTTAAAGATAGAGTCAGTTTTTTAGATTAATGCGATTTGACCAGAGGAGCACTTTTGTAATCGATTTTTTTCCTTGAAGGGGCTGAATGAAAATTCAAATTCTGCATCTTTAAAATATATCACTCGCGAAAAACATCATATCTTTTTCTGATTCATTACCTAATTTCCAAATTTTACAGTATACGTTTATAGCAGCAATACAAATACAAATTATAAAGACAATACAAAGACCAACAACAGGCCAAAAAAAAAAAAAAAAGATTTTTCATACATAGCATAAAATAACAAATTGACAGTTGGTTGGTTGTTTTTAGATTATCTGGCACCATCAGCAACACGAAGGCTATAATACACCGAAATATTTGTCATTAGACTAGCCAACATACATTTGCAAACACCCATGCCTTACACGGGACTCGAACCCGCAACCTCGCGGCCTAGAAGCTAGCGCGCTAACCACTATACCGTTTGGTCGGCACCAAATTGACAGAACAACATAATTAAATATTCAGAATTTACTGAATAAATATCTCTATAAGCTGCACATATTTCTAATAAGTATATAAAAAATATAGTAACAACCTTTTTGGAGTATATTTTACAGGGTGTCCTGTAAAGGATTCCCTGATTTTAAAATTAAATTACTCAAAAACAAAGACTGATAGAAGAATGAAACAAAAGTATACTTATCTGGAAACCTGTAAAAAAATCTTATACTGAATTTTCAAAATTAGTTACAAATGTTGTCACCAGGTGGTGCTGTACACTGTAGTTATGAATAAAGAGTGATTGAAGCTCAGAGCGATTAATCTTCGGACAGTTTCACTGTTTAAACGTGGAAGGAAGTTAGCATAATTGCAACGACTGAGTGCAGAGGACAAATCTTTAACATATTTCTAGAATTTTGCAATTTCACCGCCACCTGTTGGCAACATTTGTAACTAATTTTGAAACTTCTGTTTCAGATTTTTACAACTTTTAAAATAACTTTATTTTTTGTTTCATTCTTCAATCGATCTTTGTTTTTGAGTTATTTAATTTTAAAATCAGGGTGTCCTTCGCTGGACACCTTGTAGAACATACTCCAAAAAGGTCGTTACTTTGTTTATTTCTGTACTTATTAGAAATATGTGCAGCTTATAGACATATTTATTAAAAAAAAAGTAAAAGCTGTACACCCTGTAAAGGTAAAAGCTGTACATCCTGTAAAGGTAAAAGCTGTACACCCTGTACATGGAAAACTAAAAATAACTGAATCAGCTAATTTATCTTCTTCTTCTTTTGCTCTAGATTCCACATGGAGAAGTCCTGAAAGTCATTCGGATCTATGAAGATGAAGAGAGACAGAAGATTGCCGAAAAACTTCAACCAGATGTCATGATGTATTTGCAATGCATGTCTCATCACGGAGAATTGATGTATTTACCTTACAGCACAAAAGGAAGGTTTTACTCCATATCCACACGTACAAACCATACAATGGATCACGTGTACTTGATATCTAATTTGCTGCGAGTCTCCCGTCTTCCCGCTCTCGTTCGCATCATAACTGGCCCTAAGCCTAATATTGCCTTACCACTGTCCAACGTTGTCCAACTTGAGGAAGTGAGATATGAAACCGTTATTTTGGCTTGTGCCATGGTCGACGACAAACCTATGCTTCTAGAAATCGACTCAAGTTCGAGTTTTCTTTTGCTTTTGGCAAAGCGCAATTCTTATTTGCAGAAAACGGATACTTTCAAACGTATGATTTCAGTATGCGCAACAGAAGGAATGAGATGGAGTCAGCAAATGCGTATTGCCCATGACATGGTTCCGAAATTGGTACCAGTCACTCCAAAAAGATCTGTATCGCAGATATCTTGCTCTTCTGCTTCTCAACCCAGGCACTTAGATTTGCGGGCAACTGTTTCAGCTGATGGCTTTGATCAACAGCCACGACGATCGTATTACACTCGATTTTTTTCGAAGCGGTTTTGGACTTTTCGGAAGGAAAAGAAAACCGAATATCCCGCCTTGCGAGATACCATAATTTTTGATGACCAAGAAAGGTTGCGGGCTTTAAAAGGTAACAAAGGTAAGAGGAATGATAGTACCAAGTCCGAGTCGAGGGGTAGGAGGAGACCTAGAAGGGAACCTAGTAGGCGCCGACCTCGGGCTCATAGTTCAGATGACGGGTATGCTACATCCTGTGCTGATTCCATTTATAATTCAATTCACTGATCTTTTTCAGTATTGGATTTTGGAAAAGCACTGTCTGTTTAGTCTTTCATAAGAATAGCTCTTAACCTTTAAATGAATGAATTTTATTTTTAATAAATAAAATTTGAAATCAACCGGGAAATGGGTGTAAGGGATGAGAAAAAAAAAAGAGAAAAAATCATATTGATGTATTTTTTACACCACAAACAAATTCTACATTTTTCTTGCATAAGTTTATCAGTATATACAAAAATATAAATATTATTCGTTATTCTTACCTTGTTTTGATTCAAAAACAATATTTTCTGTATGTTTTTATTACTTTTTATATAAATAATCGTAATTTGTAACATTCGCCGAAATGAAATTGTCCTCAGCCAACAGAGCCTCAACAACAAAAATTGTCACAGACAAAGAAATAAACTGTCAAAGATTCTAGTTGCATTCGGAAACGATAAAATAGTTTTGGTAAAATTAAAATTAAAAAAAAAAAAAAAAAATCAAAATGCCAAGGTTGATACATAAAGAGATATGAGGTTTTAAGGAATGTAGACAATTGGCAACAAATGCATTTAAGGGTTAACAATTAGTCTGGTTGATGGCGGTTGCTATAGAAACAAGTCTCGTCAATTTGGAATAAGGGTATGCATGCATGCATGCACAAAATCAACATCCAAAGCCTTTGACGAGTAGATGTCTTTCGCTTGTAATTCCCTATGGAAAATGGAGCTAGTCGTGTATCCATGGCAACAGACAACACTAGACAAGCTGACGGGGGCTATTCTTGTGATAGACAGACAATACGCTTTTCACAGAGTCAGTATAGACAGATAGTGGTGTGGTGGTAAATTTCCTTTCAGAAATATTCTCTAACTTCTCAAGTATTAATTAAATATCATGTAGTTTGAAAAGTGTTCATAGTAAAATTTGTAAGACTTCATGTTTAGTTGAGTTTCCTGTATTGTTGCTATTTGTAGTGCCCTGAATCTTGTAGAATTAGTAATTTGTTTAGTAATGTATTTTTAATCTACCTTTATACTGTTTAAAGGCCAGTATTATGACTTACTGTATGAATTCCAGTTAGTAATTATCATGAATTGCTTTTCTTATTTTGGTTTATTGTAAAATTGTTGTTTGACTTTCTAAGACTGGTTTTTTCTAACTGTGTTACTATCCTTGTATATACTTTAAAATGAAATGCAATGATATTCTGTAATGTGTAATTGTGTAGATCTTTGATTGAGAATCGAGACCATTATTAAGATACCGTTTTGTTACGGTATACTTAATTGGGCAACTAATGAAAGAGTCAGTAGACTGCACAGAAGTCATGGGCTTCTGCTGTTTAGTGCTACTAGACAGCAAACAGGAAGTTTTTCAAAGGAATCGTTAACTTTGAAATGAAATAATTCGGAAATTTTAATTGATAGAAGAAAGAACAAAGTTATTTGTTTATTGGAATAGTCATAAAAGTTTGATGCAGAAGTTTCTAAATTGTTACTCATATTACCAACAGGGGGTGCTGTACGCTATAGCTACAGTACGTATCCCCATAAATAGTGTTCTGATACGCGGTTCCTCTGGCTTTTGATACAGCAATAATAAACATTACATCTTGAAAATAAAAAAATATGGATATTTTGAAGTTATTAAAAATTGTAAAGATAATTTTTCAACGAATAGTTCTTCATAAGAGTCAAACATAACAACTGAAGGTTTAGAATACTCAACATACAACTTTTTAATTGCACAACGTATTGCAATGTGTAGTGTACAGAGTCCTCTGCTGTCAAAATTTGCAACTAATTTTTTAACTTGTGTGTCAGAATTTTTCAGCTTTACCCGTAAACATACTATTTGTTTCATTTTTATATCCGTTATAATTTTCCAAGATATTTTATTTCAGTGTTAAGGTGTCCATTGTGAAATGAACTGTAGATATAAAAGTTCTTTAAAGCATTGCTTTAAAAATGTTTGTTTGATGTAACTGGTTGTAATAGGGCAATTATAGTTTTATAAAGCATTATATATTTTTTGTATTTGAACATAATCATATAATTGTTCCATTGAACAATGCTTGGTGATGGATACTTGTACAAATGAAATACTTTCAATAAAGACATAAGCTTCATTGACATGTTGTCTACATTTTTATCCTATATAAATGAAAACTCATCTCAAGGATATATTAATTTAATTTTTTTACTTAATGATAATTTTTTTTATAAAGTCAAAAACTTAAAAAAATTGTAGTAAATGTAGGAAGTTAAGCCAAAATCCCCCTGTATAGAGTCACGTGCTGTCAAAAGTTGCAATTAATTTTATGACTTCTATTTCAGAATTTTTCGGCTTTTCCCTTTAACATACAAAAATTTGTTTCATTTTTACATCAGTTATAATTTTCCACGATGTTTTATTTCAGTGCTAAGGTGTTCATTATGAAATGAACTGTAGGTATAAAAGTTCTTTTAAGTACTGCTTTAAAAATGTTCGTTTGATGTTACTGGTAGTAAAAGGGCAATTATAGTTTTATAAAGCATTATTTTTTTTGTATTTGAACATAATCACATAATTGTTCCATTGAACAATGCTTGGTGATGGATACTTTTACAAATGAAATACTTTCAATAAAGACATAAGCTTTATTGACATGTTGTCTAAGTTTTAAGTCATCTCAAGGATATAATAATTTAATTTTTTTACTTAGTGATAATTTTTTAATAAAGTTCAAAAACCTTAAAAAATGTAGTAAATGCAGGAAGTTAAGCCAATTCCCCCCCCCCCCCCTGTATAGAGTCCTTGCTGCCAAAAGTTGCAATTAATTTTATGACTTCTATTTCAGAATTTTTCAACTTTTCCCTTAAACATACTGTGTTTCATTTTTATATAAGTTATAATTTTCCTAGATATTTTAATTCTGTATTATGGTGTCCATTGCGAAATGAACTGTCGATAGAAAAGTTCTTTGAAGTACTGCTTTAAAAATGTTCGTTTGATGTTTCTGGTTGTAAAAAGACAATTATAGTTTTATAAAGCATTAATTTTTTTGTATTTGAATATAATCACACAATTGTTCTATTGAACAATGCTTGGTGAGGGATACTTGTACACATTAAATACTTCCAATAAAGACATAAGCTTCATTGATATGTTATCTAAATTTTTAGTCGATAAACGATATAGTGGTTAGCGTGCTGGCTTTTAGACAACGAGGTTGCGGGTTCCGAGTCCCGTGTAAGGCATGTGTGTTTGTAAATGTATGTTGGCTTGTCAAATGACGAATGTTTCGGCTCATTATAGCCCTAATGTTATTGACGGCGCCAGATAATCTGAAAACAACCAACCTATCTAAATTTTTATCCTATTTAAAAGAAAACTCAACTCAAGGATATAGTTATTTTATTTTTTACTTAATGATTATTTTTTTATTAAGATAGGCCAATCCTAATTTGCAAATTAGAAGTAAAAACTTAAAATAGAGTATTTTATGAAACAAAGTATCATTTGAATCATTTTCATAATGGGAATTTTATTCTCTTTTAAAATGAGTTCCCTTAATTTCAATAAAGTATGTAATAAAATAAAGCAAAAAGACACAATAATAAAGTTTATATCGCATAATATCAATCGCTACACTTAAAAATTATGATCATAAATATTCCCATAATGATAATTACAAACGTAAGTATATGAATAAAAAATAATAAGGTTATAATTTAATGCTATAGTTACATAAAACTTCCGACTCTTCAATAACATTAAAATAATGTAGTTAACTAATATTAAAAATTTAGATTTCACTACATTTGAACTAACAGTAAACTAAAGCTTAGAAAAAATACGTTTTGTCGATACCTCAATGGTACGGTAAGTGACTGTGTATATGATTGTATCCTAAAAATACGGATGGTATTTTCAGAAATAAGTAGACACAATGGCTAATGAAGACAGACCATTGGTGAATATACAGCTCAAATATCCATGAATTTATACTATTTGTACTGAAGTTTATAATTTACCAAAATAAGTTAAAATGATTAAACATACTAAAGCTAATGAAGGCCGTACTAAAAAAATAATTTTGAAGTGAAAAAGGTCTAGTTTAGTTTGAATACTAAACTTTATAAATGATTCCTATATATCTACATTAGAAAAAACAAAAAGTTCGATTCCAGTGAGTGTTCTGCAATGCCTGAGTAAAAAATGAATAGACACTGTGGAGATTGTGACAGCTCGTCAAGATGTCTTGTGGTGCTTCTGAGTTTTCTTTCATTCGAAATGCTAATGCCGAGCAGTTTCCTCTTAAAAGACCTCCCCTTAAGTGTTCTCCTTGGCACTTCTCTTATTAGGTCACATCTTGCTGTAATGGGCCGACCAAATGGTAAGTGGCTAGCGTGCTAGCTTTTAGGCCGCGAGGTTGCGGGTTCGAGTCCCGTGTTAGGCATGGGTGTTTGTAAATATATGTTGGCATGTCTAATGACGAATGTTTCGGCGCATTATAGCCCTCGTGTTGCTGATGGGGCCAGATAATCTGAAAACAACCAACCAATCTTGCTTAATAGCGTTCCAGCACAGTACAGCCCTCGTGTAGATTTTGAGCACGAAAATGTTCATTCCAATAGAAAGAAAAGGACAGCGCTTTCAATCACGTAACACGTGCTCTTAACGTATAGAAATTGGACACGGAAAGTAGTTTAAATAAATATAAATTAAAAACATTAAAAAACAAAACGAATAATGTCTAACAATAAAACTTCATTTAAATTCAAGGACCCTCCTCTTACGACCATCTCAGACGATACACTGTATATCAAAAAATAATGTAACATTATTTTTTTAAAAATGTTTGGAATACTAATACGGTAAATAAAATGTCTTCTTCTTGATATATTACCCTGCATTCAAGATCGTATTTTAATATTCCGGTTAAGAATGTGTAAAAAATAATATTATATGCATGGCCGAAATTTTTACGTGCCTCCATATTTATTCTACCCTAAGATACTACCCATCTTAAATTCAAGAGAACGTTTTTTTTCTTTCTTTAGATTTGAGTCATTTTATTCGCTTTTTCGTTGAAAACGGTTCCGCTATCCATGACGGTGTAGAGCTGTTTGTACAATTTTCAGTGTGGATTGCTTTCATGTGTGAAATTAAAGTTCATTGAAGCCAACATTAGGAAAAAACCGATAGCGCAGAACTGTGAACAGACAATAAGGGCAGGGACATTTCTCCAAGCAGTTGATAACATAAATTAGAAAACACATAAACATTCACCTAAAAATAAACAAATATAACGTTCGAAGAAAAAAAAACTGAAAAAAAACCAACTTAAATTCATTTCAAATCGAGGTAAAAAAGCGAATCGAATCGTAAGCGAAAAGTTTAAATATTTGTTGTTGATTCGTCGTATATTACGACACTCATTCTGTATGAATTCTGCGTAATTACACGTGCAAAAGTAGATGTGCGTCTCAAAATTTTTTCTCGAAAGCTGATCACTCGATTTGTATGCAATTTTTCATAATAATAGAAAATGATCTTAACACGCCAGCTTCCTACTTACTTCTTGAAATTGAGCAAAAGAAAAATATTGGAAATCCGTTGATTCATTTGAATCAGTCATGACCTTGGCTGAAATTCTCAACTTCCGAGATTATTTCTGGGGAGTACAGGCCCTCGTACGCCTAAAAACATACAAAAGCACTTCCTCTAATGAAGCTGAGAAGAATAAAACAATAATGGTCAAAATTCATCAAATTGTTTTTGCTCTAAGAAATTTTGGTTCCCAACAGAAACAGAAGAGGAAGAAGACGAAAAATGTTCTGGTGGCTTCATTGATTTTCAAGGGGATTGTTTGCCATGTTCTCTTGTTCAATGTCAACAATAATGTAGCTATTTTTCGTCTATTCACCCAGAGAAACACGATAGGAAAAAAAATCCGAGTTCTAGATACATTAGAAGATCAGCTGTGAGAGGTCGAAGACTGAACTGTGCTCTATCAACTTAATATACACTTACATGTTCTACCGCCTTAAATCCGGACTTGGTGGTGGAACACTGACGCGTTCCTTGTTAAAAAACAAAGATTGGTATGGTTGGAGAGACAGATATGAGTGATAAGATTTCGACCTCGTGTTCTTATCGTAGTTCAAAATTATGAGAAGTATTTAGTTGTGATAAGTAATTAATAGTGGCAGAAATCGATATAGACAAATGGAATCGTGCTAACTAAACTAAAGTAAAAAAACAAAGACGGATTATATCATAGAAGGCATTCCAGCATGTCCTTTGAAGGATTTATATAGGTGTTTAATATAGGGACTTTATACTATTAATTATTTTATGTTTTTATTATGCTATTGTTTCATTAAAGAGTTTTCAAATTAATTAAATTTACTGTAGTGAATTCGTTTAACTATAAAATAAGTCATATATTGAAATGATGAAAAAAAAAAAAAAAAAAATTAAAATGATTGGTTTTGAAGTCAAACAAAATTCTAATATTTAGAAAAAGAATTTTCCTTAAAAATCGCAATGTATGAATTTTATATTGCCCATATCTATAAAAGCTTTGAATATTGGATTAGTTAAAAGTATTGGGTGCTCATAAAGAAACTTTGAAGATATATGGACCTCTAGCGGCCGTTTCCTACAGCAGATCAAGATGAGATTTTAGGTATAGTTATTCAGAGGTATAAGCTCGAGATTCCGTGAATGACAACAAAATGACACTCACGGTTACAGTTATAGTTACAGAAACTCGAAATTTTCGGATGGCAACACCTACTTTTTTCTGTCGCAAAATGCTCAGCGCATGCAAAAACCCTAAAGAACATTTGAACGGTACGAGTATCGCAAAAAACGGACATGTTATGCACGCACAAAAAACAAGTCTGCAAACGGCTACCAGAAACACAATCGGGGCACACGGTGGAAATTTGCACATTCAAATACACCAATCACAGAACGCCGCTTGACAGATATTCAGCGTAGAAAACCGATAAAATTGCATGTAATAGCCTTCGTGTGATGGAACACCGTTCGCAGGGCTGTTTTTGATATGTGCGTAATGCGTCCCCTTTTTGTGATACACTTAACGTTCCAAAGCTCTTTAGGGTTTTCGCATGAACTGAGCATTATGTGTCAGGTAAAAGTAGGTATTGCCATTCGAAAATTTCAAGTTTTTGTTACTACAAATGTAACCGTGAGCGCCATTTTGTTGCCATTCATAGAACTTTAAGTTCATACCTCTGAATAGCTAGACCTGGAATCTTATCTCGATCTGTTGAACGGAACGGAAGCTAGAAGTCCATATATCGGCAAAGTTTCTTTATGATCACCCTGTATTAGGTGACTTCGAAATTATTAATGTGAGTTTCGGTTATTTTGAGCATTCGGTGTAATGGCAATTTAAAAATTCAACAAATGATTCGTGCGCAATTTCATCAATACGTAATTAGTATTTTAACACTAACGACATTTTGCTGTAATTAATAAAAAATAATTTAAATTCAACTTTCAAAAAGCTGTAAAAAACATTCTTTCTAATGACCTGATATTCATTCAAAAATGAGACATTCAGTGACATTCTTTCTTATGAACTTTAATTATAGCACCCCTGGGGGGGGGGGGATTATAATTAAAGTTTAACTTTCAAAAAGCTGTAAAAAACGTCACGTCAGAATGACCTAAAATTCGATCTGAATACACGCAAAGAAGGAGGAAAGTGGTATGGCACAAAAATAAAACAATAGTTTGAAAGAGTTTTTTTTTTTTACAGTTGTTGAAATGTTATACTTTTAATTACAAACACCCTTTATATCTTTAATTAGCAAATTTAGTTCATAAAAAAAACTTTTTTTTAAGCTTCAGTTTAAAAAATTTCAAAACAAATGGAAACAAGTTCAGTCAGCTTATTCATTGACTCTTTTGAAATTTCTAAGCTATTTGCTAAAAATTATTTCTTTTATTCAATGCTAAACACCAGAAAACATGTACAATTATAACTTCAGACATTTCTGAGTCTGGCTGTTCAAATAGTTTTAAGGGGAGATAGTACGCTAAAATTTATATAAAAAAAAATCGATTCTGAGTTTATTATTGTTTATTGAATTTTAAATTCTACCTTTTAAAATAATACCTCATTTAGAAGTATTATTAGTACTTTTTCGAAGATAAAATTGGGAACAATTAGTGTAAGTAAAGTTTTTTTTAAAATGCGTTTTTCTAGAAACTACATTTGTCTTTACTCATGTACCTTTTTTTCAGAAAGTACTTGATATAGAAGTAAAATCTTTTTTTAGTATTTTTAGCAGACATTTGTTATTCTACTGAAGTTGTTTTTCTTTGTAATTCATTTATTTTTTATTAAAAGAATTATCCTGAAAGTCGCTCAAATTTGTTAAAAATCACAAGTTTTTTTTTTTTTGACAAAATAAGCCAGAACAAAAATTTTTTTTCAAAATAACTACAAAATCTCACTTCAGTTTATGCAGATGCATAAAAGGAATGCATGATAAAAATTTTAGGTTGATAGTTTGTGTAGTTACTGAGAAAAAGGTACACAAATAAAGAAAATGTAGTTTTTAGAAAAACGCATTTTAGAGAAAACTTTACTTACACTAATAGTTACAAATTTTGACTAAAAAAATTATCAAAAATACTTCTAGTTGGGGTACTATTACAAATGAGGTATAATTTTAAAGGGTAGAATTTAAATTTTAGTTAACAATAATAAACTCAAAATCGATTTTTTTTTTTAATTTTAGGGTACCAACTTCCTTTAATTAAGCTATTGTAGAAGTATTTTTTATATTTTTTTAAAAAGAATGTTATACATGAATTCGCAATTAAGTTTTCAATATTAACGGCCCATATCTCGAAACAGCAATTTGGGAGACGTAAGGAAACTACTACCAGTAAATGCCAAAATTTGTAACATACGTTCTTACTAATATATTGCACAATTTGAGTGTAATATTTTTTAAATTTTCAAAATTAAAGATTTTATTCAGTTTTATTGCCACCAAAATTTACGATTTTTGATTCTAAAGAACATCAGCCATTGAAATGTTTTTCAAGAAACAAAAAATATCTAAAAATGCTAATCTCAAAATGTGTCAAAATGTCTATTAAGCATGTTTTTTTTTTCAAGTTGGTAAAAGTATATAGAAATAGAAAATAATTTGCATACAATAGTTACAGGATCATATATACAATATATAATAGTCACAGGATCATACACACAATATACAATAGTTACAGGATTATGCAATACAATATACATAATACAACACAATATACATAATACAATATACATAATAAAATACAATATACATAATAAAATACAATATACATAATAAAATACAATATACATAATAAAATACAATATACATAATAAAATACAATATACATAATACAATACAATATACAAAGTTGACACAGCGTTTTACAATCATGCTGGAAAAATGCAATACATAATGCAAGCTGACAAATTTTATAAAAACCAACAGTACGCAAACATAAGTAACCTTCAGTCTTTAATAAATAGTTTTAGTAGAGAAGAAATTTTTACAAAACACATGGGAGCAAATGGCTTTTACGTAAGACTTTCAAAACCAAAATTATATTTATCGTTTAGATTTTTCTCTATTGTACCTTCAATAAAAGTCCTCAGATCATCACACCAGACTACCAGACATAGTTTTTGGACTGAAGACAGGTTATTGGACAATCTTGTCTCTGTAGGGCTGAAGGAATACTGAATTTTATGTTGGAATATTTGACTGCTGCGGCAAGGAAAATATTTCTCCATCTACAATAAGCAATACTGTGCCTCAAATAACTGCTTATACAATATTGTTACGAATTTCTGTAAATTTGTAAATATTTCGTAGTATTAACTATGTAAAAAGGAAAATGTATGTACATTTCGCATAAGGCAGTGCAATAGTTTGTCTTCGCTTTCCTGCAATGCGTCTCTTAATCCTTGAAAACGAGTTCTTCAGGGATCATGCTGGAAAACGAGTTTGACAAGGAGCAGGCCATTTAATATTATGGTTAATGGCAATCTCGCCAAGTTGGTGATGGTTTTGGCGACTAATGTTTGTCGCCAAATGTCGCCAAACTTGGCCATCATTTGGCGACAGACTAATGTATATTTCTATCTCTAGAAGATTTAGGAAGGATTGACTTTCCTATATAAGGCCGGCCGTGTATTGAGTTATTGAGTTAGTTATCTCTCAGCGAGTATTCAGAGAGCTGTATTGCGAAAGTGAACTGTATTGCATTGTCTTTTGAGTCAATCTTTACAGTTGTGTATCTAGCTCCATTGCTGTGTAAAGAGCTATATTGAATCTATTTGAACGGGAAGCTCTGAAGTTGTAAAAGAATCTGCGAAGAGTTACATCGGAATAAATTTCTTCAAGTTTTTATCTGCTTTGGCTTCAAGTCTTTGAACCCATCCATTCAACAATATATATTAGTCTAACACTGAAACAAAAACAATATTATTTTATAGAAATTCCACAACAATATCTCGTGGAGTTTAGCAAGTACAGCCAGGCTGTATCTAAATTGATTACCTTCAAATTAAAATTTACTAGTTGACTTTAATTATTTATTTTACTAATTTTCTTAAATGAAGTTCAGAATCGAAAATGAAGATGGATTTTCTACGGTAAGTAGAAAACATATATGACAAATAGCAAACCTGTTGCCGTAATACCCAATTGTGGAAAAATCCCTCTCAAGTCAACTAAATCTATTGAGGATGGAGCGAGCTACAGCCATTTAGAGAAGTTATAAATAAGTTGTAACGTTGCCATGAGAGTACTTGTATGTAATCTTTTCGAGTCTTTCCCTCCACACTAATGTATACAGGTTAGGGGCCAGATTCAGCCCTTTAGGAATGTTCCTACTTCGGCAGTACTTGTGATTGGCTAGTGTGGGCGTGAATGAGGAACTTTCATGTTTTTTGGTTTTATTTTTAAATGAAAGTAGAGAAAAAATCATGAAAAACAATACTATTCTTTCAAAAATTTGAGCTCGGATAGATAGTAAAAAAAATATTTAGTTTTTCACTTTGCGATTTGGCGGGAAAAAGCTACTTTTGCGTGAAACGTCAACGCGCAGATAATGAACCAGTCTAAAACTTGTTTTAGACGAGGAATGATTGAGGTTTCTCCTTCGTTTTGAGACTTTATCTCTGCGTAACCACGTCACGTTTTTTTTTTTTTTCATGCGTTTTTGGTGACATGACTTTTGCTTTGATTTCGGCTAATTTCAAACTCGATTTTTGATTAATTGAAAGCATAAATATAAAAAATAATTGCACCTGCTCAAATATATTGGTTGGATAACACTAGAAATTACAAAAAATATTTATTTTCCTCACTTGTGCAAGTTCCTTATTAGGATGTGTGGGTGAGAGAGAATCGAACATTTCTAAGAATTCTCCCTAGATTGAAATACTTTTCGTGATAAGTTTACACTTATGTTTTCTTGTTACTTCTTTAAATAATATTAAAACCTATATTTAAACCATTTTGAAACATGGAGCCGCATTATAAGTAACTTAAAAAAAGTTTTTTTTCTCGTATCATTTTGTAAAAATTGAAGGGAAACTTGGAGGTTGAATAATACAGATTGAAGAATGTCCATTCATGAATATGATTGTAGGAAGTGGATGGGGGGGGGGGGGTCACATTTTCTGGCTGCATTAACTTTTTCAACCACGTTCCACCACTGATTACGCTGTAATGACTTCATTAATTTCGAATAGATGGCGCTCATCCATTTAAAGGAATACGTTTTAGTCATGTTTTTTAGGGACTTCCCCGAGATCGAAAAGGACAATTGAACTGAACAGCGGACTGTTTGGTGTGGTAAGATGATGTATGAACGAGAACGTTTTAAAACTAAAGAACGAACTGTTGGGTGATGTTTATGGATGTAAGAACGAACTGTTGGGTGTTGTTTATGGATGTAAGAACGAACTGTTGGGTGTTGTTTATGGATGTAAGAACGAACTGTTGGGTGTTGTTTATGGATGTAAGAACGAACTGTTGGGTGTTGTTTATGGATGTAAGAACGAACTGTTGGGTGTTGCTTATGGATGTAAGAACGAACTGTTGGGTGTTGTTTATGGATGTAAGAACGAACTGTTGGGTGATGTTTATGGATGTAAGAACGAACTGTTGGGTGTTGTTTATGGATGTAAGAACGAACTGTTGGGTGTTGATTATGGATGTAAGAACGTTTTAAAAAACTGTGAACGATTGTGTGTTGTGTGTGGTTATCAAGAATTTAAAATTAATGGACATGTGTGTTTTTGTAGAATCTAGTATGTGTGTTGCTGTAGAAACAAGTCTGTGTTGAGAATGTTGTAAATCAAAGAAATTTCTGAACATCGCTACCATTTTCTTGCCCCACATCACAGATTTGTAAATGGTGGGCAGCCAAATGGGATACGTTGGTTGGTTGTTTTCAGATTATCTGGCGCCGTCAGCAACACGAGGGCTATAATGCGCCGAAACTTTCGTCATTAGACAAGCCAACATACATTTACAAACACCCATGCCTATCACGGGACTCGAACTCGCAACCTCGCGGTCTAGAAGCTAGCAAGCTAACCACTATACTATTTGGTCGGCCCAAATGGGATACGAAATTTCAGTGGCCATTGTCCATGCAATGGTGTCCATACATGTTCCAGCGACCGTGATGAATGTTTACTGCGCCATAGTGAAGATGGTATGGAAGTACTATTTTCTTTTCTGAATAACTGCCTGTAGTTATCTTTTCAGAATTATGCTAAGTGGTTTAAAATAGTATATATTTGAAAAATCCCAAACAAATGCGTTATTTGATTTTGGAAGAAGTTTTTATCGAAATGAAAGTGAAAGGATATTACCTATTTTAGTCTGATTGATTTTCTTACCGAAGTTGACTATACTGATTTTGTGATTGTATTTTCATTAAAATAAGGTCTAGATTTGAAATTTTACTTGCTCTAGCGTTTGTATTTAGCGTTTTAGAATAGTAGTTCATTGAAGACATGTCAACTGTTTGTTAAAATTAATTAGTACTTGTAACAGTTTTCATTTCGAGAATATTAATTTGCTTTAAGAAATTGATTGAATTGATTTTTTTCCAAGGTTGAAAACTTATATTGTGGTTGTATTATCATTTAACATAAGTGCTAGATTTGAAACTTAACTATTTCTATCATTTGTATTAGTGTTTAGGATAGTATTTCATTGTTAGCTTATTTCAACTGTTGGTTTGGTGAAAATTGAAATTTGTAGCTTATATTTTAAGAATATTAATTTGTTAAGGAAATTAGAATTCTGGTGCTTGTTTTCTGTTTCGGTTGGTGAAAAGAAATGTTTTAAAAGAATTCTGTGTTTAAGTAGTGTTTTGTGAAGTTGGTTTTTGCTATTACGAAGTTTTAAAAATAACTAAAGTTTGTTTTAAGGAAAATAAAAGTTTCCTGTGTTTATTCTGAGTAGATGTGAATATCTTACAGAATTACACTGGTTTTGAATATTGCTGTGAAAGGGCTTATTCTTGTTTTTATAAGTTTGAACACATACATGTGAATATACTAATATGCTTTGAAAAAAAAAAAAAATCTATTTGTGATTTCAAAAAGTGTATATTTAAGTTTAGGTAGTAGTTCATTTTGTACTTGAATGTTATATATAAATTGAAATTTTTGAGTATTGCAGAGAAAATGTTTTATTTTAACAGTGTAACTTCAATTTCGAGGTAAAAGTAAGGTACTGGTTTGGATATTTGAAAACTGTTGTGATTCATATCCGGTAGTTTAGACTTACGTAAGAGAAAAGAAGGTTTGTGTGACCTTGAAAGTTATTTATGTTTAAATAAAGTGTATAGTATTCAATTTTGGAGAAGGGAAAAGTATTCGTTTAAAAGATCATCTAAGCCTTTAAGCTTGTTTTTTTCTTTAGGCAGAAATAAATCTTGATTTGAGTTGAGGATTTCTTTATGTTCATTGTAAGCACATGGCATAGAGGGATGATTCTTTTGGAATAAGATTATGTTATTATCTTTTGTAGAAATTATATTGCACTTTATTTACGTTTACTAATTAAAGAGTTTTTGTCACATTTTAAAGATCTTATTGATAGAAATTTTGATTTGATTAAGTGGTCAAAGATCAATGAGTCTATATTGCAATTTTGAGTGATATTATTATTATAAATTGTTATTATTTTGATCTTGGTAAATGTTTGAAGTGTTATGAATATATATTTGCAGTCATTGATAAGTTATGTAACTAATATACACTTGTATTTTATATATCTAATTACGAGGTTCCTGCAGTGAAATCTTTTCTTTAATAAGTCAAAACATTTTGTTAAGTAATTTACTTAGTCAGGTTTCAATTGATGTTTCGAATTTATTGCTGCACATTATATTTAAGGTTACTTAAACACTTTTGAATCAAGAGGATAAATCACGAATCAAAATTTAATTTTGGGAATTTTAGTAGTAGTTAATTTTGTTTTAAGCATTTGGTAAGTTCAGTTGTGCACTTGAAAATGGAATTCTTGGCCAAAGGTTGCAAACAGGACTTGTTGGTTGTGTGAGAAGAACTAGGCGAAGTGGTTCAAGCGTCGAGTAAAATTCCTGAAACTAAGCAAATCATATTGAAAAATAAATACTATGTAGAAGAAATCCGCATGATTTTGAAACGTGTAATCGAAGATAGGTTGCGGGAAGAAAGATTGGCTCAAGAAAAAATACAAAGGGAAGAAAGATTGGCTCAAGAAAAATTGCAAATGAAAGAAAGATTAGCTCAAAAGAAAATACAAATATAAGGAAGGTTAGCTCGGGAGCAAATGCAATGAATTAGAGTTAAAACTGCTGGAAAAGATGATCAAGGCTGTGAAAACTTAGAGGAAGAAGATGTTCTACCTTTGGCTGATTTTAAGATTCCTGAATTGGATTTTATGAAAATGTTTCCGAAAGAATTTTTGAAACAGCACCAGAAAATTGCTGAATTGAAACCCCATTTCAGGAGGCTAGAAGTAGCTCAGTTTCTAGAAAATCAAGGTACATAGTGAAAAATCAGGAGTTGTTCTTCAGAAAAGAAGACCTAGATGGAACAGAGCGATTATTGCTTGTCGTTCCTGAGAAAGACCGAACGTAAATGATGACAATATGTCATGAAAGGACAGCTGCTCATCTAGGTGCGACCAAGACCAAAGATGCTTTGCTCAAAACATTCTATTGGCCGAACTGTAATAAAGAGGAGGAAAATTTTGTGAAGACGTGTGACGTGTGTCAGCGAGTTGGAAAACCGCAGGATAAAAAGAAGCTCCTTCAAAGATTGTCCCAGTCATTTCTGAAGTATTTTCCAAGCTAAACGTGAATGCTTGTGGTCCCATACCTATGACGCCTTCTGGGAATAGATACCTCATCACAATAATCTGTATGTCATCCAAGTATCTCGATGCCATTCCTTCTGAAATTTTTCAATCGACGACTGTACAGGATGCCTTGCTTCAAGTTTTTAGCTGCATGGGCTTCCCAAAAGAATTACAAACAGACCAGGGTACGTCATTCATGAGTGCTCTGACAACTGAATTTCTAGAAAGGTTTGGAATAAAGGTCAGGTGAAGCTCCGTACATCACCCTCAAAGCAATCCAGTTGAGAGAATGCATAGACGTTGAAGAGAATTCTCCGAGTCCTATGCCTTGAATCGGATCCAGATTGGGAGAACATTTTGCCTCAAGCCCTCTTTGCTTTAAGAACGGTGACACACGACAGTACCGGCTTCTCGCCAGCAGAACTTGTCCATGGCAGAAATTTGAAGACTCCTGTTATGTTACTATATGACAAGTTAACAGAAAATAATCGTGAAGAAGATAGTGTTATAGACTATGTGTTCGAACTAATGAATCGCATGAAAAGATGCCAGGAAATCGCTGTACAAAATATGGGAGATGCCAATAAAAGACAAAAACTTTGGTACGATAAAAAGACTGAAAAGAAAGTTTATCCTCGGTGACCTAGTTTTGGTGATAGCACCATCCTAACCAAACAAGTTATCAGTACAGTGGGTAGGACCTGGTGAAGTAGTACAATTGTCAGAAACAAACTACGTAATCAAGTTTCCTGAAACAGAAAATACTTATATATATCATATCAATATGCTTAAACCATACTACAAAAGAGCAGAAAATGTAAACTTGTTGTGCTTGGAAGAAAAAGGAGAAGATGAAGAGATACCTGGTCTTAGTGGTATAACAGAGTCAAACAATTTCGAACTGTCTGATAATTTTAGAGACCTCAAAATGGACGCTCGTCCATCAGAAATTCAGCTGTATCAATTGGAAGAACTGTTGATCACCTCTTCCAGTATCTTTTCAAATCAGCCTGGATGCACAGATTTGGCTGAACATGATATTGAGTTAGAAACAGAAAAACAAATTTTTGCCAAACCTTATAGATTGTCCTCGCAACAGACAGAAATTTTAAAGATGGACGCGTTACTAGAATTGTGTGTTGTAATTAATGGACATGTGCGTTTTTGTAGAATCTAGTATGTGTGTTGTTGTAGAAACAAGTCTGTGTTGAGGATGTTGTAAATTAAAGACATTTCCAAACATCGCTACCATTTTCTTGTCCCAACATCACAACGCGTATATATTAGTGGGCCAGGTTTCAAAGAAGTGAGATGGGAGGGAACTGACCCCCACTTCTGGCCCCCACACTAATAGTAAAAAAAAATACACGTAACCACATTTTGGGGGCTTCTTGTAACCCACTTGATGGCTGTGTGGTTGGGCTTTGGCCTCGCATGGTAAAGGTGCCGGGTTCGAATCCCCACTCAAGCATTGATGTTCGTTGTGGTTCGGAATCAACGTTAAGCTGTAGGTCCCGGCTGGATCAGCCGTCATCGTGGATAAAAATAGGTTGTTGAGTGTACAAATCAATCAATCAACCTGTATTCAAATTACGGTTGTGCTTCTCTTTGATAAACTTCCAGCATAGTGTCGCCATCTAGTTATTTCAATTGGTAAAATTGAATCGAATTCTCTCCAGTAAACAAAGGTTTGTTTATATGTACTAATGTTAATAAGTATTTCACCTTCTCGCTTCTTATCGGAATAAAATATTGAATATTGAGAATGATTTTTTAAAAAGTAAATTTTTCTTTTTATTATGCTTGGAAGTTAAAAATATATATAATAATACAAATACAAATACCAATTTTAAGACCAACAACAGGCTCAAGGCCCAACAGGGTTGGTCGAGTAAATATATATACACGTATATAGAAATAGTAAATAATTTGCATACGATAGTTACACGATCATACTTACATACTATATAGCTTAGTTACAGGATCATGCACACAATATACAATAGTTACAGGATTATACAATACAATACACATAATACAATACAATATACATAATACAATACAATATACATAATACAATACAATGTACATAATACAATGCAATATGCAAAGTTGACACAACGTTTGACAATCATACTGGAAAAATGCAATATATAATGCAAGCAATATATACAAGTTGACACAATATACAATAGTTACAGGATTATACAATACAATATACATAATACAATAAAATATACATAATACAATGCAATATACATAATACAATACAATACAATACAATACAATACAATACACAAAGTTGACACAGCGTTTGACAATCATACTGGAAAAATGCAGTACATAATGCAAGCTGACAAATTTTATAAAAACCAACAGTACGCAAACATAAGTAACCAAATATGGTAACAAAATAACCTAAATTAAATATATACAAAGTACAAAATATAGGTTACTTACCTAGCCAGTGTAATCCAATTTTTGCCTATTGATGATCTCCCAGTGCATATCTGTTTCTTAAAACTCTTTACGCTCTCTGAATTTACAACATTTGCTGGTAAATCATTCCAATCATTGATAATCCTATTGTAAAAATAGTGTTTTCGCCCTTCCCTATTAAATTGAGATTTGAACAATTTGCACCCATTTCATATTAATCTGTAAATTAAATACGACTGACTGTCTTTGGCACTGCTAAACTATACACAGTCCCATTTTGGTCGGAAACAAACAATAATATGAGTTAGAGTCGGTAAAAAAAAAAAAATTATTAAATTGACAAATATAAAATTGTTATATTATAGTTTTATCTGACACTTGTTAAATACTTGATACTAATTTTGTCACGCTGATTTCATATATGATCCAAGGACCTTTTATGTAACCAATGAAAAAAGAGGACTCTTTTCTTTTCTTCTTTTTTTTACGTAATTTATAAAACATATATTTTGAATCTTCGCGTATATTTTTCAACGTAATGGAACATTGTATACGAATACAAAAACTTGTTAAATCCCCATTATGACATTGATTAAACGTTTTATGTAAATTTAATTCCATCGTACGAGGCTGAATATTTTGTAATAATATTATTGTTTCGAACACAATGTGTTTGCATAGTTATTATTATTCTTTTTTCATGGCGTAAAAATATCTAAATAATCTAAGTACTTCGCCAAAATTTCCCAACATTAAATTACAATACGAGCCAGAATTTTAATCCATTTAGGACGATTTTGGAAATGGATAAAAAGTCATGGTTTTTAATTTTTACTTTGTTTATTTAGATCATTTAAGGTATATTTTAAATTTTTCAGATTTTTTTGAAAATTATTTTTATGATTTTTAAAAAAACACTAAGTGGAACCACAATCGCAATTTATTGCAAAAAGAAGAGAAAAAAAAAAAAAAAAAAAAAAACTAAAATTTCGATGGACAAGTTTTTTTGCCAACCAGAGTTAATGGGTTAAGGGAGAAAGTCTTACAAAATGGCTTTTAATGAAAACTTCTTTGCATTTCAATTATTGAATAGGAGAAGCATCGAATTGAGAATACATAATAACACAGAATTCCAATTTTGTCGACTTATTTTTGAAAGCAGAAATTATGTAGCTGTAGTTCAGCTGTAGTTTCACATTTGTGCTGGTCTTTAGTGCAAATGACAGTTACAACCCCTAGGCACTAGTGGTCACTTTTGCCTAGCTGTTAGCAAGCCTGTCTACCGACCTAGGAGTCCCGTGACAGCACATTCAGTCCAAAAGTGGTGATTACCGGACAACTGAATCATGCTGTCATCTATCGGTGCCATCTGAAAAATACTGCACGACATCCACACTACCAACTCAGCAAGCAACATCTGGCAACTCTCTTTCACTTAATCACTCAACTCTCATGCAACGCACTCAACTCACACGCAAGCAACTCAATAGTTCACCCCCTTCGCGACTCACTGGGTAGGGTCTATGTGGTGGTTTTGTGTACAAATGACATATACAACATCTAGGCACTAGTGGTCACTTTTGCCTAACTGTTAGCAAGCCTGTCTACCGACCTAGGAGTCCCGTGACAGCACATTCAGTCCAAAAGTGGTGACTACCGGACAACTGAATCATGCTGTCATCTATCGGCGCCATCTGAAAAATACTGCACGACATCCACACTACCAACTCAGCAAGCAACATCTGGCAACTCTCTTTCACTTAATCACTCAACTCTCATGCAACGCACTCAACTCACACGCAAACAACTCAATCGTTCACCCCCTTCGCGACTCACTGGGAAGGGTCTATGCGGTGGTTTTGTGTACAAATGACATATACAACATCTAGGCACTAGTGGTCACTTTTGCCTAGCGGCTAGCACGTCTGTCTACAGACCTAGGAGTCCCTGGCCCGACTCCCGTTAACTCACGTTCATTACACTTTCATGGCGTGTGTGTTGCCACAGTGATCAACGAGTTTGGCTTGATCACTGGATCACTGGATATAACAAAGCGAATTTGAAGCACATCTTCCAAAACCTCTAAGTTGCAAAATGTATAGCACATTGTGACTATCTGAAGCTACTATAGTGAAAAATCTAAAATGTTCACTTTCTATGTGCCCAAAAGTTGAAAAGATACAAAGAAATACTTCAAATGTTTACACTGCAATTGTGTTTACTTCAATTAAGCTTTAATAAATTTCAAATGTAATCTAGTGTACGCGGTTTCTAAAAATAAGCGTTTTTTTTACAATTTTTCTAAAATAATGATAACTAAACGCCAAAATGGAAACGGGGAGCAGGGCCCGATTTAGAATTTTTTTTACTGTAGGCCCAACATTCAGAGAGGGGCCCCCAATAGCAAATATGTATTTTCTTACGTCACAATATTACCAGATCAAGCTACATTCATTAAGACTAACTTTTTACAATTAAAACTCATAGTTTACTTTCACGCGATTTTTTTGTTATAATTAGTATGATCTTGATTTCCTCTATCTAACTTAACTCTCTGTGACTATAAAAAATATGGAATTTGCGGATGTGTAACTAAAATTTTTTTATTATTTTTGTTCAGTACTTCCCATAAAAAGACCATTAGTTTTAAAAATTTCATAAAACTTTCAAAATTTGGGGCCCCCATATTTGGGGGCCCCTAGGCTCGAGCCTAGTGGGCCTAATGGTAAATCAGGCCCTGACGGGGAGGGTTTTCGACAGTGATAAATCTAATGACAAAAATAAAAAATAAAAATTTAAAAACAACAACATATATTTCTATTTATAAATTTAAAAAAGTTTTATAATTAATTATTAAAAAACTGTTAAGTGAAAAACTGTATCTACTTATATTTAGTCTTTTCATTTGAAACAAAAATTACTAAAATATAATAATAATTTAAGAATGTATGGCTAAAAAACTATTTTTTTTTTAACATTAATTATCATTTCCTTACTACTATTTAAATTACTAACCATTCACTGTAAAATTATGAAATTTGGTATTTTTTTATACTAAATCTCTCCATAGCATAATATTATGGTGTTGCCATTGAGCTTTTTAAAGTCTGTTTTTGTTTAAATTGTATAGCAAACGTATACAGTATACAAAACCACTCTATACAATTATTCAGCATCTGCCACGATTTACAACTCTTCTTTCCTTTTTAATTTCATCAATTCGAAAACAAGATACAGCTAGCATTTGGATTTTTTTCTGCTTACTGTACAATTTAGTTGTTGAAGAATATCATGAAGATTTTTGTTTGCGCAGTTATCTCCTCTTCTCGGATCAAACCTATTTATTTTTAAATTTATAGGTCTAGAGCAAATAAAATAAAATTGAACGTCGAAATTAATCTCAATTTTTCTCTCCAAACGTAGACCACAGTTCACTTTCAATGTGTAGTCTAGAGTTACAACATGCTATCTAAATATCAAACTAGTACTTCACCTGTACAATACCTGCACTTCTTTACAAAAAAATTTTATGTACATTTTAGTAATCAAAAATATTCGTATGAAATAAAATTGAACGTCGAAATTAATCACAATTTTTTTCTCTAAATGTAGATCACAGTTCGCTTTCAATATGTAATTTTAGAGTTACAACATGCAGAGTCCAGATATCAAACTAGTACTTCCCCTGTACAATACCTGTGCTTCTTTACAAACAAATTTTATTTACATTTTAGTAATCAAAAATATTCGTATGAAATAAAATTGAGCGTCGAAATTAATCACAATTTTTTCTCTAAATGTAGACCACAGTTCGCTTTCAATATGTAGTCTAGAGTTACAACATGCAGTGTCCAGATATCAAACTAGTACTTCCCCTGTACAATACCTGTGCTTCTTTACAAAAAATTTTTATGTACATTTTAGTAATCAAAAATATTCGTATGAAATAAAATTGAACGTCGAAATTAATCACAATTTTTTTCTCTAAATGTAGACCACAGTTCGCTTTCAATATGTAGTCTAGAGTTACATGCAGTGTCCAGATATCAAACTAGTACTTCCCCTGTACAATACCTGTGCTTCTTTACAAAATTTTTTTATTTACATTTTAGTAATCAAAAATATTCGTATGAAATAAAATTGAACGTCGAAATTAATCACAATTTTTTTCTCTAAATGTAGACCACAGTTCGCTTTCAATATGTAGTCTAGAGTTACAACATGCAGTGTCCAGATATCAAACTAGTACTTCCCCTGTACAATACCTGTGCTTCTTTACAAAAAATTTTTATGTACATTTTAGTAATCAAAAATATTCGTATGAAATAAAATTGAACGTCGAAATTAATCACAATTTTTTTCTCTAAATGTAGACCACAGTTCGCTTTCAATATGTAGTCGAGTTACAACATGCAGTGTCCAGATATCAAACTAGTACTTCCACTGTACAATACCTGTGCTTCTTTACAAAAAAAAAAAATATGCACATTTTAGTAATCAAAAGATATTCGTAACTTAATTGTGAATGGGACATAGGAATATTTCACATCTGAAACGTTTAGCGCTTTTGTAATCTAAAGGATAGTGGTTCGAAAGCTTTGTTCAAAAGATATTCAAAGATTTCATCAAAAGATATTCGTAACTTATTAGTGAATGGGACATAGGAATATTTCACATCTGGAACGTTTAGCGCTTTTGTAATGCTAAAGGATGGTGGTTCGAAAGCTTTGTTCAAAAGATATTCAAAGATTTCATCAAAAGATTTTCATCCAAAGATTTTCATCAAAAGATATTCGTAACTTATTAGTGAATGGGACATAGGAATATTTCACATCTGGAACGTTTAGCGCTTTTGTAATGCTAAAGGATGGTGGTTTGAAAGCTTTGTTTTACTATGTTCAACTTTGTGGTCACTGTACCAATTGATTTGGAAGTGGGACTTTGGGATGTTCCAAGTCTGGTACTTTTGATTCCTTTTTGACCCCTTCAAATTAGTTAATCGAGATCGAAATATTGAACTCATTTTTATTACATCCTTTATATTAATTTCGATTTTGTTTGTGTGTGACTGCAGGGAAAATCTGAGGGAGCCTAATTAACTCACTTGCCGTTATCCGATCGGGTTGAAACTTGCCAAATAGATTTGATGTCGATGACAATGCATTCTATCAAGCTTTAGAAGCTGTTACTGTCATTAAAAAGGTTGCTTTTACAAACGTTTCTATAATCGTTTTGAAATACTAATAAATACAATTTATCGATCATTGTTGAAACTCTTTCCTGTTGCCAAATTTTTTTTTATCAGAATAAATAAAAGGTGAATAAATGTGAATGCATAAATTAATTATGGAGTGTGGTTCAATCACTTAAACGATGCGTTGCGTAGCAATGCTGTAAGTGAAATAATTTTAACCGATCATTGTAGAAACTTTTTCCTGTTACCAAAATTGTTTTAATCAGAATAAATAAAAGGTGATTAAACGTGAATGCATAAATTAATTATGGAGTGTGGTTCAATCACTTAAACGATGCGTTGCGTAGCAATGCTGTAAGTGAAATAATTTTAACCGATCATTGTAGAAACTTTTTCCTGTTGCCAAAATTGTTTTAATCAGAATAAATAAAAGATATTTGGAAGTGTGAATGCATAAATTCACATTTATTTTTAATAAATAAATTTCGAAACGTAGTTTGCCAAATACTTTGCTGATAGAGATGTTTTTAATATTTAAAATTAGAAGCAAATACCAAGCGCACGCTGACAACAGAATCGGTGTTATATTAATGAATATAAAAATTGGCAATGCATATGAAGGATTTATATTAAAAACTTAGTTTTATCGTTTATATTATTGTATGTCTTTATTGATATTTGGTCTAAATTAAATTATCTCTATTTAGACTGTATGGAAAGTGGGATAATTATTTATGAGTGAGGGCTTTGACCTTTATATTCCTAGATTTCAGAGTTGTGGTTATTTGGAGAGGGCATTAATTTGTGATGAATCAGTGAGGGATTTGGCTATTATTTAGAGATAATAAAATGTAAAAGTATTTTTTAAACAAATCTAATATTAACATAATTTTGTAAACTCTTCCAAAAATTAGCTTTCAAATCAAACAAAATTCTGTTGTTTCTATTATCTACTTTTCTTGCACCAAACATTTTGAATTATACAAAAAGTATACCATATAAGGTAGTAGGAGGATTTTTTTTTATTTAATTTTATTCAAAAGCAGTATGTTCAGATTTGCCCTTTCTCATTTTCTAATGTTTTTAACAAATTTTTAATAACGATTGAAACTATTTATATTAATTTTTCAATCCAAAGTTTTTAGAAAATCTTTATTATAGGAAAGTAGCAGGATCAGGTGTGGTAAATAAATAAATTTTTTTGCATTAAAAATTTTTGCTAAAATAGTATTAATACTTCTTATAGAATTTATACATCCATTTCACGTTACAGTTTCGAAAAATGGGTAGTAATAAAAAAAAATTTAAATTCCCCTTCATAAATTATTTGTGTTATTTATATTAAATATTACAATGGCTACGATTAAAAAAAAATATGGTCCCACTAAACTTTGTTATTTGATTCTGGAATAATGTCTGCACATTTTTTCTAAGGATATTCATGGCCTATTAATTAATCTCTAATTCTTCTCGTTCGACCTTTTAGTGACAGTTACAACCCCAAAATTGGATGGAATGCATTGTCATCGAAATCGAATATATCTGCCAAGTTCCATCCCAGTTGGATTACGACAAGTGGGTTAATTAGGTCTAAGCATATTTGCCTGGCATGCATGCACAAACCTACACACCCACCCAAGCAAACAAAATCGAAGTTAAAATAAAGGTATTAAAACGAACATTTATTTTTAATTCTGGAAAATAAGGGAGTTGCCATTTCACAAAAGGTAAATAATTTTTGGAAACAATATAGAAGACGCTACATTCTCTCCTAATAGTGAAAACGATTAGGAGAAGTAGTTATTGAAGAGGTTTCGGTAAGCCCTATATCACTCATGCTAAAAGGCCCATTTTCTATATAGTCCAGGGAATAGAGACATTTTGCCTTGCAAAAGGTTATGTAGTTCTGATTTTTTAATATGTTATAAAGGTTGGTCCCGTGGTTTATAAACCAAGTTTTCGACCTCCTAACCCTTGTGCGTTCTCCGTGGTGCACCAAAAACTGAGCCGTTTTTCAGTTTATTCGTCATAGCTCTTTGCCAATGCATCTTAGAAACACACATTATATTCAAAAGTTGTAGAATATTAAATTATCTACAACTTTTGTATACTAAGACCTATTATGTAAATAGTTATGTCGCATCAAAGTCAAAACTTTTTCGTAAAAATGCTACTTTTTTAAGATTTGTGTCAAGTTTTTTGATTATATCTTCATAATGGTACGTTTTAGAGAAAAAGTTTGTGAATAAAAGTTGTAGAGCAATAAATTTCCTACAAGTTTTATACATAAACTTATTTTCTAGGACTAATAACAAAGAAGTTACTCTGCTTTGTGTATTTTCCGTGGTGCACCACAAAAAAATACGTTTTTCAGTTTATAGATCATAACTCTTTCGCAATACATTTTAAAAACAAACATTAAGTTTAAAAGTTGTAGAATATTAAATTTTCTACAACTTTTGTGAACAATTTGCTTTTGTAAAGCTATTATGTTAAGAGTTACGTAGCATAAAAGTAAACACTTTTTCGTAAAAATGCTGCTTTTTTAAGTTTTTTGCCGAGTTTTTCAATTATATCTTCATAACAATAAGTCGTAGGGAAAATATATTATACAAAAGTTGTAGATCTATAAATTTGCTATAAGTTTTATACAAAAAAGTTACTATCTAGGACTAATAACTAAGAAGCTACTCTTCTTTGAAGGTTTACGAGATGATAGCCTATACTATTTTATGTATAGGTAGGGGTTTAAAAATAGCTTCTTAGTGCATAGTCTGACAATTTTAATAAAAAAATAAAACAATCTATAAATAATACTAATGATAATGTGAAATAAAAAGTGGAAATATATTAAATAATGTATATATCTATAGATAATAATAGTAATATAAAATTTACCATTTTGCTTGATGTATCAAAAATTTCTGCATCCGGAAATAAAAATGAGAAATAGACTGCATTCAAGTGGCTGATTCTAAACTACGTGGGGTACAGATCTTTTGAGATAGAATAGATAAATCACAAGTCGGGTGGCATTAGTGACATGTAAAGGAATTCTTTTAAGGACTCAGTTTCCGCGAAAACACCATATACTGTTGATTGAGATTTGCCACTGCCGAATTCAGGGTAGAAGATTAGAAGAACCGAAAAACCATTCTCAACCCTCCCCACCACTAACCATCCTGACAGAATATCAACCACTCAGTGTAGTTATTTAATATTGGAATACATGCGTTGTAATGTTGGCTGCTTCATCATATCCAATATTACAGGAATTTGAAAAGATCTTCCTAGATCCTAATGCCAGTGTTTCAAGCATCACCGAAGCAGTATCAAGCATTCTTGTTGCTCTCTTTGGTGGTCACAGGGCAACAACTTGAAATGCTTTGCGTTATAAGCAATTTTCCAAATCAACAACTGGGAGCAAGTTAAATCTGTCAAAGCTACCTCCGACCCAAAAAGCTGCTACGCACTATGTCTTTCGCACACACCATCAAGTAAAGACATGGATGGGCCAATTGAAAAATCCTCTGGTCTGCGGGTGGAAGATGGACAGTAAAGAACTTCTTCCTATTACAACCACCAGGGATTCAGCTCCTCAATCAATTCTGATCTACATTTTCTGCCAGCGCAACATAGGATGCACTAAGGCCTGCGGTTGTAGAAAGGCCGGTCTCAAGTGCTCCATAATATGTAAAAACTGTCATGGACAAACCTGTGACAATACAGCGAACATCATAATTGATAACAACGATGAAGACGACCCGACAGAACTCTTAATTCAAGAAGTAGCGGAGGAACTAGCCGAGCCTTCGTGGCAAAACGAAACTAAATTTAAGAATTCATAAGTTTTCTAAATTGTAAGTTTTATTGATATTACTATTATTATATATATATACATTTTTACAATATTTATATATTTTGATTTATAATACTATTATTTTAATACCTATATTGTTTTATTTTTTATTAAACTTGTCAGGCTTTGCAATAAGAAACTGTTTTTAATATTAGATCTTACCAAGTAGCTCTTTTGTTATTAGTCCTATAAAATAACTTTGTATATAAAACGTAGCAAATTTAGGGTTCTACAATTTTTATGATATACTTTTATGGATATCATCTAAAAACTCGACAAGAATCTTAAAATGGTATTTTTACGAAAGAGTTTTTGCTTTGATGCTTTTCATACAATTTGTTTTCCATACAATAGTTGTACAAAACAAATTTTGCACATACATTAGTGGTAGAAATTTTAATACTCTACAACCTAAAATATAATTTTTTCCCCTATAAAATGCAGTGGAAAAAGGATATGATCGGTATACTGAAAAAAATTCGAAATTTCAGAATTCAGAAGGTTTTTGGTGCACCATGGCGAAAATGGTAAATTGATATTACCGTTATTGTATATAGATATATACATTATTTAATATATTTCCACTTTTTATTTTACATTATCATTATTTAAATATTGTTTTATTTTTTTATTAAAATTGTCAGACTATGCAGTAAGAAGCTATTTTTAAACCCTTACCTATACATAATATATTATAGGTTATCATCTCGTAAACCTTCAAAGAAGAGTAGATCCTTAGTTATTAGTCCCAGATAGTAACTTTTTGTATAAAACTTAGAGCAAATTTATAGATCTACATTTTTTGTATAGTATATTTTTCCCTACGACTTATTGTTATGAAGATATAATTGAACAACTCGGCAAAAAACTTAAAAAAGCAGCATTTTTACGAAAAAGTTTTTACTTTGATACGGCGTAACTCTTTACATAATAGCTTTACAAAAGCAAATTGTTCACAAAAGTTGTAGAAAATTTAATACAAATCTTATACTTAGAATTATTTTGATCAGTTGTATTTATTGGTTAAACTATTTTCTTCAAATATGTTTTATTCTTATTTTTTTTTGCTTGCCAAATTACAAAAGTAACTAAATATCAAAAGTAACTATAAAGATCGAAGAAAATCAACATCTTCAATACAAATTCCTCTATTCAAGCATCTCGCTACATCGGTGGCAGCGATTTCGTTTCTCCATCGTTAAGCAATCAATCCAGTTGTTGGTCTTCTGCTATAAACAGAATCAGGCGGTTGTTCTTCCTGTGGCTTCTTGAGCTTTTTGAACTTCATACTGCGGTTTCCTGTCCTTTTCCAGTCCGGTTGGGCTGCTTAAGTATTATTTACGTCTTCTACTGTGTAGTATCAGACTTTACTGTTATTGTGTTCATTTTCGGGAGCGCCCCCGAGAAGAGGGTGTTCCACGGTGATAATGCAGGAGTAGCTCAAGCGTTCCCGCGAAGATTCCGAGGAAGATTTTTTTCTTACCCCAAAAGAAGCACGACTCAGCGATAGAGTTTACGCGGCGAACATTTCGAACATCGAAAAAGCGGATTACGCTTTTTCCAATGGTTTCTCGGAAGTCCGGGTAATCTTCTCAGCGACCCATGATTCTGGATTTATCCCGACCTCAAAACCACTTCTCATTAGGGATACTTTCGCAAGCATTAAAGGAGTTAATGATGTTTTGTCTGTAACGAAAAAAAATAAGTTGTTGTTAGTGATCAAAAACCTAGAAACGGTTCATAGGCTTGACTCAGTGGAAAAGATCGGAGTTGTGCCTGTCTCGTGGCATTTAATAGAAGATACTATTGTAACAAAATTCCTGATCCGAGGGATCGACCCGGATGTACCTCTTGAAGATATCGCTATCGAACTCGAAGAGGCAGGTGTACACTTTTCACAAATTGTCAGATTCACAAAAAAAGGTTCGGATTCCCCCATTCCTATAGTGTTAGTGAAAGAGCTAGGTCGTGTCACCCGTCAGAATATCTCCCTATTTGGAATAATTTATAAAACTACTCCCTTCGTGGAATCCCCCAAAATTTGCCACAAGTGTTTAAGATTCGGACATTTTCAACGATCATGCACTAATAAAGATAGATGTAAATCTTGTGGAGACAGACATCCACCCTCCGAGGAGTGTGTGAGGGACCTTGCTTGCTTCCGTTGTGGTAGTGCTGACCACGAAGCCACCAGTTCGTCCTGCCAATCTACATAAAAGAAAAATCGAAGATCAATAGTTCCAGTCTAAGAGGCCCGATTCAATCGGGGAACAAAGTTCACTTTCAAAGTGGATCACCACCGCCGGCTTGGTCCTCCTCCGAGTTTTCCCCCCTCCCTAATCAAGACTCCCTTGCTAGTCTAAGAAATGAAGTTGAAGATTTAAAAAAAAGTCGTCGAAGATTTGAAACAGATAGTAATATTAAATTGTGTCCCTACTCAAAATCCTGATAGAGCCTCAGAGTCCTCTATTCTATTGAAACAAATCTCGGATCTTCAAAATCTGAACCTCAATCTTGTTCAAGAAATCAAGCGCCTCAGAGAAGAACTTGAATTAGCTAAATCAGGCTTCAGTCCTAGCAGAGGAATCAACGAGGTTTCATTAAACGAACTGAACTTCCCTGATAGTCCTCTCCCTGTGCTGGACCCTGGTCCCTTCCAGAGAGGGACTTAGCCAATGTTACTTTTTAGTATCACTAGTGTTAATCTTGCCCAGGGAGTAAGTTTCCTCCCTTACGTTTTTTGTAGCATCATTTTTCTTCTTTCTATTCATCTCAGTATGGTGTTCCTTATGTCTTGGAACTGTAGGAGTATTGCTTCGAATCTCACCTCTTTTCATTTTCTTGTTCAACACCTTGATCCTCAAATCATCTGCCTTCAAGAGACCTGGGTGGACGACGCCAGTTCTCTTCTTCACCTGAAAGACTATATTTTTTTCAGTAAACCTAGAGCTGACAGGATTAGAGGTGGTGGCCTGGCTATTTTGGTGAAAAATAATCTTCCGGTGTGGCTCTTGCCATCCTTTGTGAGTTCGACCACAATGGAAATACTGTGTATTAGAGTGGCCTTTGACAATCATATTTTTCAAATCGTTAATGTTCATAGGACATCGGGCCTCCTCTCCTCCGGCGATCTCCTACTTCTTTCCAGCGCTGTTTTCAACCCCTGTTTTTTCTGTGGGGATTTCAACGCAAGGAGTCGTTGCTTCGGTGACTCCATCTCAACTCCAAGTGGCAATGAATTAGCTAAATGGGTGGATCGTAATCCACTTATTCTCCTCAATCATGGCACCGTCACAAGAGAAAGCTCAGCCTCCTCTGGTAGTGTTTTAGACCTAATCTTTGTGTCTCCCTCTTTTTTCTTTCGTCTTTCATGGGGAAAAGCCACTGAAAAGGGCACAAGCGACCACTTCCCCATTTATTGCGATTTTAAGGCTAAAGGCCCTCCCCGTGTCGGGAACCTCAAAGCTTATACAAATTGGACGGCTTTTGCTTCTTCCATTGAAGATGTCTTTCAAGTCCTTCCCCCCGTGACACAGTCGTCTGGGGCTGAAGTTAACATTATCGCTTCCCGAGTTCAGAAATCCATCTCGCGGGCTGTTAGGTCCAATTCTTCCCTTGTTCCTTCTGCTAAAGAACACAGTCTTCTCTCTTGGTGGAATCGAGCCTGCTCTAGAGCAAAGAAGATAAAGAATAGCGCTTTTAGGAGAGCACGTAGATCACTCTGCAGAGTTGATTGGGATGAGTATAAGAAACAAGCTTCTATCTTCAAAAAAGTTATTCTTGCAGCTAAACGTTCTTTCTGGGGTGCCAAAATCTGCGCGATCTCCTGCCCTAAAAAGCTCTTTGGCTTAGTGCACAGCATCAACAACTATCTCTTCCCCAACAAACCTGACAGCAACTTCTTTTTCCTAGAAAGCAACAACCAGGTCACCTGTCCGTATCGACAAGCTAATATGCTTGGTAAGGGTTTACTTAAAAAATCTCCTCTTATTGCTTTGAGACGGCCCATTCCACCTAGCGGAGGGAATTCTCCCTCTTTTCCGAAGTTCTCACTGTCTGAGCTTAAAAGAGCTATCGCTCTCCAAAGGTCCTCAACACCGGGCTGCGATGGTATCTCGGCTAAGGCCTTCAAAATCCTCTCCCTTTCCGCTCTACTAAAGCTGCTGGAGATTTATAACTCTTGTCTCTCCTCGCTCTGTTATCCTGCTCCTTGGAAAAGAACCATCATTGTTCCAATCCAAAAACCCAAAAAAACGTCTCACTCAGTGGCAAGTTACCGTCCCATCGCTCTTATTCCTGTTATAAGCAAAATTTTAGAACGCATGATTCTCTTTCGTCTCTCTTGGTTTGCTCAGAAAAGAAATTTATTCCATCCCAATATGTTTGGATTCCTCCCAGGGCGTTCGGCCACAGATTGTCTTCAGAAAATGGTGTTCCTTATTGACTCCCTAAGAACAGAGAAGAAATGGGTTACAATCTTGTCATTGGATATAAAGGGTGCTTATGACGGAGTTTGGGTGCAGTGTCTCGTGGAGAAACTGCACTTGGCTGGGCTGGAAGATTGCCTTCTTTTCCTACTGCAGGATTTTGTTTTCGAACGACCTTTTCAAGTTAGATGGAGAGGAATCCTTTCGGACCCTTTTGTCATATCTTGTTTGCCGCAGGGCTCAATCCTTTCCCTGTTTCTCTTTAATGTTTACATGATGGATCTTTTTGAATCCATCCCGACTCACTCTCATCCTTTTATTTACGCTGACGATATCTCCATCATTATTCCTGGTTCCTCTGCTGATGAATGCATTGGTAACATCCAACAGACCATACTTGAGATCCAGTCGTGGGCCTTGAAATGGAAAATCTCTTTTGCGGTGGAAAAATCGTCGCTTTTGGATCTGTCTCCCAAACGTGTGAAACTTTCATCACCGTGTAATATCGGAGGGGCCCCCATCCCGTGGGTCACTCAAACAAAGATCCTTGGCTTGATCTTTCAAGCCAATTTCAAATGGAAGGTACACGCGATCTCAAGCTGTACAAAGGCAAAAAAATTTCTTAACATAATTAAATTCATTAGTAATAGAAGAACTGGATTAAAATCCAAACAGATCACCCAAGTCATTTCCCAGGTCCTCCTTCCCCGCTTGGATTATGCAAACTCACTTCGATTCAAAGAGAGCAACTCTATCCTACGGATGTATGAAGTAGTTGAGAATTCAGCTATTCGATTCGCCCTGGGTGTGTTCATTTGTGCCCCAAATGAAGTTATACGAAAATTAGTGGAGATTCCTCCTTATCGTATGCGGGCCAAATGGGCTCAGATCTCCCACTTCCTTAAAGTCATCTCTCAACAACAAAAGTCGAACTTTCTCGAAACTTGTCTGAACAAACTCCATATTTCGTCTGTGGTTATGGACACGGCTAAGGCTTTTTCCCTGGAACACAACGTGGTTCGCCTGAGCCTACCCCCTCATCCTTCCACCTCTCGTAAACTTCTGTGCCTCACAGATTTTTTTCCAAGCAGTAAGTCTAAATTTCCCCAACTTATCTCGGCTTCTTATCTTTCTCTTCGGGAACGCTTCACAGATTATGAATTTTGGGCTACAGACGGATCCAAGAATAACGGTGGGGTGGGTTTTGGAATTTCCAATTCGGATTCGTCTACCACCCGCTCTATTCGGCTCCCATCTCTTTCCTCAATCTTCACGGCAGAGACAGCGGCTCTGTTTTACCTTTTTAAATTTCTTTTGAAAGAGGGTCCAGTTGTAATCCTCATCGACAACAAGGGGGTAGTGGAAGCGATTAAAACTGGTCGTGCAAAAAGAGGTTCCCTAATTGATGAAACTATCCATCTCTTACATCGTTTCTCTGTGACATCGCCCACTATTCTCGTATGGTGCAATAATGCCCATTCTGGTATCCCCCTTAACGAGGTGGCAGACAAGTTAGCAGTTCAAGCTACGTCTAATCCCTCTCTGCCTGTTATCCCTATTGTAGACTTCCAAGACGTTAAACGCTACATTAAATCACGACTTTCAACAGAATTTAACGAGTCGTGGGCTTCTTCGACTTACTTTCATCGCTTCTCAAAACAAACTCTCGAGCGGCCATTCTTTGATTGGGTCCCTTCTAGACATTTAGAGACTAAGATCTTGCGCATTCTTGCCAATTCATTTCCGTTAAACAGCATCTTACACAAAATCGGTTTGGCTCCTTCGCCTCTTTGTATTTCTTGTAAGTCAAACGAAAACCTCTCACACAGATTACTGCAATGTAACCGTTTCAGTGTTCAACGCTCTCTACTCTTTCCTCTCCTCGGCCTTTCTCCCTCTTCCGTCTCTTCGATAAACGACGTCATCTCAACTACGAATTTCCAGTCTCCAAGAGTGGGTCGTGCCATTCTCTCTATGTTCCCCTAGTTTATTTGTTCTACTTCAGTTTTTCTAGAAGTCTTTTGTAGTTGGTACTCTTACATATGTACGCGGAGGCAGGTGCCTAGTCACAAGTCCTTCCTTTTTCACCCTCTCCTCGGGGGTTCAACCAACCAACCAACCAATCCAGTTGTTTATCTATATCAATGGTGTCAACTAGCTAGTTTTTTGCCCACCCAGAACCACTTTTATCCCTTTGCAGCTTCATTTTTGGTAAACTTGTCCTTCATCTATTGTGCATGACAACTCAACACGCCTTGACGTAGTGTAGGTTTCTGTTTTCGATATGGCAACACAATTTACCATCTTTTCTTAAAGGGCTATTTGGTAAATGTAAGTGAAATTGTTTTGCCGAAGAAAATAGCTTTTAAAATATTATTTATTATTTATATTTATAAAGGTAAAAAGTTTTATTTATTTTCTTTTCTTAGTGTTTCTCCCTTATTCAACGATTTCGTTTTAATCTTTTTTGTCAAAATGTTAATGAATTTATTAACTTAAGAATATTTGAAACTCTATATTTGTTTATTTTCAGATAGGAAACAAAGCTTCTAGAATGTCTTCGTCGCCGGTAGTTATTTCTGCCGCTTCGAAGCATACTGCTTCGGTAAGTTTTTTTTCTTCTTTGTATAAATGGTTGTGTTATTTAATTCAATGGCAGCAGGTACATCGTTTCTAATGTATGGTTAATCTAATCAATTCGTTCTCTTTCGATTTCGCAAGGGTTCTTATTATGTAGTTACCCAATGAAAACGTCTGAAAATCAATTATTTATTGACGTCTGTTTACTTTTTTTCATCTGCAGTGCGCCATTAATTTTGTTGTTTTCAGTGAACAAATGTGAAAAACAAACGCTCTTTTTCTTTTATCCATAATTTTTTTTTAACTAAAAGAAAAACATAATTTCTAGCTTGTTTTCCAACATTTGGATATGCATAAAATTTTAAAACTAGAAGACCAAATTCGCAATTGTTTATTATGTTACCATTTTATATATGATCATTTGAAAGCAAATGTAGGCTAAATGCCATTTCAATGATTATCTTATTTTTATTTAAATTTGGTTGGACTAGTTAATTTTTACGTGTACTAGAGACATTTACATTGCTTGAATATTTCTTTATTTTTAAGTTCTGCTTTTTTCAGACCAATAGGTACTATTATCATGAGCATCTACATTGATCATAAATGTGACTATAATGTTTGAAAAAGAATTGTGCAATGTAATCTATTAAAACTGTAAAGTATTTATTGCAAAATATCTTAAATTGTACTTGGAAAAGTAATTGAATATTAATTTAAGCATTACAAACCTTTTTTCTGGGTAACAAAAACTGAAGTATAGATTGTTATTTTGATTGCATATTTTATATTCATTGTATATTTAAAAAATTAATGAAAGTCTTTGAAATATTTTAATTAAAATAGTGATACAGACATTGAGGTGTGTTTCATTTAATTGAGTAGTTTGAATTTTTCTTAAAGTCAACTGCCTGGTTTAAGTTTTCATAAGTATTTTCAGTGGGTACTTTACTGTTACTGGGCTGTGTTTGACAATTTGCAAATGTGAAACCCTTTAAAACTCTTGAATAGATAAATAATATTTGACATTTGGTTATTATATTATTTGACTTATGTTTATAATATTATTTGACTTTATGGTTGTGAGTAATGGTATCACTTAACCTACTTTGTTTATTATGCTGCAAATGACCAGTAGCTAGGATATTAAAGTACAATGTTCCTTTGAATGAGCAATTATTTTACATAATGTAGGAAAATATAGTCTACTACGCTATTTTGAGTTTAGTGCACTAGATATATTACACTAGGTATATGATTTTCTCATTTGTTTATGTATTTTTCGTTAAAATAATTTTGGTTTTAGGTAATCTTTCTACATGGTCTTGGAGATACTGGGTGAGTATGATTTGTTATGAATATCCTTTAAAGAAAGCTATGTTTGACTTTGTTATTCCACTAAGAAATGTAGAGTCAGCACATTTTGTTTTAATTACTTTGGAATTGATAATCATTCAATGGCTTTTGCTTGGTTCATCGTTCCAGTTTTATAATTTAGAAACAGATTTTGTGCAATATAATGCTACTAATTAAAAGGGCATTTAGTTACAATCTTGTGAAGTATTTTAGAGAAAATAAAGTTATTGAAAACCAAAATATGATATGATATTATACCTCTTGAAAGAAATCATCGCAATTATATAATGTTGTTATCAGAGAGAAAAAAAGTGTCCTTGAATGTTCTGCAATCTCATTTTGTTAGCCCTCTTTTAGTGTAGTTGAAAGAAACATTTTAGCTGTAAGACGAGAGTAAGTAAGTGATACAATGATATAGGGTGTACAAATAAGTTTCCTCCGTTTGACAAAAGATGGCCTCACCAGAAGGTTATGTTGAAATTGTCAGCAGGAGCGGCTTAAGGGCCGTGCAAACTGTGCAACCGCATAGGGCGCCAATTTTTTGTTGTTGCTTTTTGGCTATTTTTTTTTTACCAATTTTGATTTTTTTTTTTTAAAACTAAAGTTCTTCAATCATTTCGCTGCTGGATTTTCAGTTTTTCACTTGACTGAAACTATAAGCATCATTAACCCCGGAACAAATTCTTGATGTTGGAATTTCATTTGCTCAAATTTCGTTTAGTGAGTGAGTGATACATGTCCCTTTTTACGTGTAAGTGAAACTGCCATTGCATTTGCATAGGACCATACGGCCACGCTTATCGGAGAAAAATGCACAAAAATTTAATTATAAAATTAATTTTGTGTGGTTCTCTTATCCGTTTTAGATAGTTTTTTAATAATTAACTTTCTTTTACTCTCAACTTCATCTTGTATTTTATTTTGGATGTGCATTTTGACAAATATTGAAAATATTTGCGAATGATACTATAAATAGTTTTTATGTGATGAAATACAAAATTATATGCAATAAAAATTTCTATAACATATTCTATGCAAAATGTAAATAAAATATAGCCAAATCGAATATTTAGAACTGGTTGTTAATAATGGAAAATCTTAAACTTAAAAAAAAAATCTGACCTACAAAGTTTGCGTAGATGTTACAATATCATTAGACCGGTAATTTCTAAAGGCGGCCCGTGTCTAATATAATGCCACACACAAAAAACGGATGATGCTAATACATTTAGCATGTAAATGAGTGTGAATTGAAGGGTAAGAGTAAAATCGAATGTTTAAAAATAAGGGGTCATTCTAAGCAAGTTACTTCCTTTTTAATGTCATAATTTAAAACGGTTTTGTTTGAAATTGCTTTGAAAACCAGGTTTTGCTTTTATAATTGAAATATTAGCAAGAAATGTATTCAATGTCAAACAGTTAAAAATGACTTATGTTTATAAATTAAGTATTTTTTATTTATTTTTCGATATTTCTTATGCTCCGCACTTAATTGACATTTTAATTTTGAAGAAATGCATTCATATATAATGCTATTATTTGTTAATTGAGATTTGGTCAGCCTTTAATAATTAAAATTATAAAAAAGGTAATTGGCTTGTAAAATTATTAGTTAAAAGAAGAAGTTTGAGTAAAATCCTAAAAAATCAAAAATAAATATTATGGTAATTTTTTAATGCGTAGATATAAAAAGTCAAAATAAAAGAAAATTGTTTCTGTTCGTTCATTTTACGAAAGTTTGTCTGCAATTAAAGTAACTCCACACATTTTAATACAGTTCTATAACTGTATTAAAATGCCGATTATATTCATAAATCTTTTTTTGGAAGCAATGATTCCTTCAATCTTTTCTTAAATTCAAATGCAACGTGACGCTTTTGCACTGAACCAAACAAAAAGTCTCATTTTAGAGTCGATTCATCTTTCGTCAGTGTAAAGATAGTTTTGAGAACCCCCCTCCCCCAGAGGAAAGAATTTCTGACCCCCACTTCCGAAAGTAAAGTGACTCTCACTGTAGCTTCGGTAATGAGCGTGTTTTTAAGTCGTAAATCGCAATGACTTGGGTCGTGACAAGTACACTTAGCACGTGCATTCCCACCAAGAGCGAGACACAAGACATCCACGTTGGAAGGTGGGGAGAAGGGGGGGGGGGGAATTGGAGGTTGGGGGTGGAAAGGGGATATAGCTTGCACCCCTTCTATTTCTTGGAATCAAGAGGGGTGCAGCTGCAGTGTCATGAGAGCTACAAAAATCACACAGTCAATTAACAGAGGGAAAATTCTTGGCTGGACTTGACTTTCAAACATATAGTGGAAGATGGGGAGAGAAAAGAAAAGAAGAAAAAAAAAAAACGTCCGAGTGGGGAGGCTTTAATGACGATTGAGCTCTGATTCTCTTAAAATTTATGACTTTAGAATTTATGAATTATTTCCACCCCCACATTTCCATAGCTGTGGTCAAACAAGGAACAATGGAAGAGGACTCCTTCTCGAAAGGAATGGGGATGGAGATATCTTTAAAATAGGGGAAGGAAATATTTGTGGATTTTCATATTTTTGATATTATTCTTATTATAGCTATAGAATTAAGTATCACATAAAACTACTAAAAAAAAAAAAAAGGTAAGTCAATGATTTTTTTTATATCCAGGAATGTCAGTGTAACGCATTTTCTAGCAAATTTAATTTATTATGCAAATTTCATTAACACATAGAAAAAAGGTACACTAAATTTTATTTGCAATTTATGGAGGAATCAAAATTGATCTGTGGCTAATGTATTTAAAATTTGCGGGATTTTGTCCAATTTTTTTGGGGGGGGGGGGGTGAATCGAGGGCGCCAAAATTTTTTTTTTTGCACAGGTGCAAAACCTACCTTGAACCGCCCCTGATTGTCAGGTGTAAAACATAATATCCTAAGTTTGGATATCTGGCAACAACATAACCTTGAAGTATTAGTGGTTCTGGATTAGCATCACATAATTTTTTTGTGCGAAAATGTCCAGATTTGTGACGAATAAGCGTCATTTGCGGGAACTTTGATTTACTTCTTTAATCTGAAGAAATCTGCTTCGATTGCTTGTAGAAGCTTATAGTGAGACTGCTTTAAGTGAGAAAAGTTGTTGTGAGTGGTTTAAAAACGATGAGTTTGACGTAGAAGATAAAGAACATAGTGGAAGGCCAATAGGGTACGAAGACTCGGATTTGGAAGCATTATTGGAGGAAGATTCATGCCAAATGCAAGAAGAACTTGCACTTGCATTAGAAGTGACTCAACAAGCAATTTAACTTTTAAAAAAATTGTAGGAAATTATTCAAAAACAAGAAAATTGGGTTCCATATGAACTGAAGCAGAGAGATGCTGAATTCCAATTTGCATGTGTGAAATACTGTTTACCAGGCATAAAAGAAATGGTTTTTTGCATCGTATAGTTACTGGTGAGGAAAAATGGATCCACTATGATAACCCTAAGAAGAGAAAATCGTGAAGACCACCTGGTCATGCTTCAAAATAGACAGCCAAACCGAATATTCATGGGAAAAACTCATGTTATGTATTTAGTGGTAACAGCTCTTGGTGTCGTGCATTATGAGTTGCTCAAACCAAGCAAAACCATTACTGGAGCTCTACCTAACACAATTGATGAGATTGAGTTGATCACTCAAGGAAAAACTACTCCAAACCTGACAAAATTAATTTTCCTACATGATAATGCTTGTCCGCATGTTGCGGCATTGGTCAAAACCTATTTGGAAAACTTAATTGGGAAGTACTACCCCACCCGCCGTATTCACCAGACATTGTCCCTTCTGATAATCACTTGTTCAGGTCGTTGACTCATGGCCTGTCTAAGCAGCGCCTTACATCATGGAGCAGGGTTCATATGCTTCAGGGAAAATAAATCAGCCTTAAAATCTCAGGGAAAACAGAAAAATCTCCTCTAAAACCTGGAAAAAGTCGTTATTACTCTGGAAAAAGGAATTAAAGTAACAGAATTATTTGATACAGAATTACGTGCAGAAAGTTATTCTTAAAAAAAAAAGAGACTTTTCGAGTTATCGGAAGAATTTCTGTAATCGAGGTTTAGCTATATTTATGTGACAAAAATAATTAAGACCGCGATGGAAAACTCAGGCTGGATTTTTTTGGGATTTTTTTTTTCTGAAAATGAGTATGAAACCTGTGAAGATACTAAAAGTTAAGTAGATTCGTGGATAGTCTCAAAAGATAAAAGAACTCTTCCGACGTGGTATCCGAATGTTGCCAGAAAGATGGGTAAAACCAGTAGCTTGTGATAGACATTATTTTGAATAAAACGTAATGTATCGTTCTTTCATAATAAATTCCTAATTTTTTATAGAAAATGGCGAAAACTTATTTGTACACTTTATATAATAAAGATAGTGTTCTAAACATTGCTTGGTAATGTAAGTCAAAAGTGATTTGATGTTTGTTATAAAATTCAACATGAATTTTAATTGATCGAAGTATGGTCAGTTTACACTGTTTTATTAAAATAAGTTCAATTGAAAAATATAAAAAATGAAAATTCTCCCCAAATTATTGGAATATGAAAAACAACAAAAAAGGGACTAAGTTTTTTCTCTTGAGGCAGTACATGATATTATTGCTTTTAGAAACTAATTGAAAAAAAAATGGTAACATTAATTGGAAATTTTGATTTAGGATTATATTTGTGCCATGTAAACAATAATGAAAACAGGTAGCAAGTTGTCTGAAAATTGGTAATATTTAAAAAGTTCAGCTTTAGTCTTGTATTTTTTTCTATTATTGTTTCTTAATTTTGAAGTTCTAAAGCCCTAAAACCAATTGACATAATTTAAACCGATACATGGCTTGGTTTTTGCTGGGATTTTATTATATGCTTAAAAATTGTAAATATTTGACTGCTTACCTTGTTATGCTTTAAATTGAACAGAAATAGTCTAACTTGCTGTTATGTAAGATTAATATTTTGCTAATTAACTAGCAATAAGATACTTTTTTTATTATACTATACATGTTTAGATTTGAGTGCCATGGTTCGTACGTTTTTAAGAAACCTTGAAAAGTGCTTGAAAAAAAAACCTTTCATTTTCAAGTGCTTGAAAACCTTGAATTTTTTAAAAATGTGTTTAAAGTGCTTGAATTTAATTTTATTTTCTAAAAATATAGTATTTTGAAAATTTTGGTTAGCGAAATGAGCAAAATCCTTCACCTTTTGTTAAGCCAATCAGCAACCAGGTAACAATGAGAACATACGAGTTTGCGCCATTCTTCCCACTCTCCCCCATAGCAGTGTGGCGCATGGTACGAACGAACAATCTGCGCAACATGTCTGAAAATTGGTTTACTCTGATCGAATCACGTGATCTCTGGTTTGTTTATTTGCACTGTTTAAAAATGGCAGGAAAATGCATTTTTAATTTAAGCTGGTTAGAAAAACTGGAAAGTAATTCATAATTCCCAAGTGTTGTATCCGCATTTTGCATGATGTACTTAGTGTTGCCAAAAATTGCAGCACAGTATTAATGGGAAAGAAAGTGCTCTAAAAAGCCATGCGAAGAGCAAAAATCATGTGGATTAGGTTCCATAAGATGTTTGATGAGCATTGTTAGAACTAATCTAGTGATAAAAAATACCACAAAAGCAGATATTGTCCGCAACAATCAAGTCGTAATCAATATCATCTCACACGAGCACAATAGAGGTACGTTCTAGTTTAAAACAAAGTTTTAGATGCTAAAATACTATGGACATTGAAAATCATAAAAAATCATGGCTTTTATAAATCAAATGAAAATGCTGATAAATTATTTCGTCGCATGTTTGCCGATAACGCGATTAGATCTAAATTTTTATGTGGGGAAAAAAATATGCTGTATTTGGAATCAAGCCTTATCTTCAGAGTGTATTAGAAGACAGTTTAATCACTGAGAATTTTGTATTGTTATTTGACAAAGTTTCAATATGTTGAAGCTACAACAAAAAGTGGTAATATTTTTTCAAAATTGACATAATAGGTAACCAAGCGAGTGCTACCTACTTTACTTCTGTTTTTAAGAGACATAATACAGTAAACCCTCAATGTATCGTTCTTGTCTTAAGATAAGCAAAACACGCAATGTATCGGGCGAAATTAACAAATGTAAAAATGGGAGACAGCAAAAGCGCGATATGACGAGGGATTACTGTACTGCTTCTGATATACTCGGAAGATTTTTGTTCTAATTGTTGTTTATATTAGGCAACTTTGCTTGTTGTTGAATAAATTACATGCATCTTACCTGGGTTATTGCAGTAATGAAATACCTTTCTCCAGTATGGATTACTCCAGTATTGTGAAAAAATAAGTAATTGATTTTAACTTCGAAATAATGTGGAGGATGAGCTTACAAAGATATCATTTAATTTACATATTAATTTAGGTTTAAGATAAAAATAGCTGGAGCTCAAGTGGCTCTTAAGAATGATTTTGTTACATCTTAGTGGACAGGAAAATAACAGAAGAATGAATATAGTTCATAGTTAAAACAGCTCTTGCAAGGAGGGGTTACCACATTTGACGAAGCATCTATGTTGCAATTATTCTCACTCCAACTATTGTTACCTTGAAATTTTCTTCTATTAAAACCTAAAAAACATTTTTTGTATTTACTCAATTTGAACATGCACCATTTGGCAAAAAAAAAAAAATTAATGTATATTTGCCTTGATATGCATCCTTGAAATTTTATCTTCTTCAAATGTACGAACCGTGAGTGCTTAGTAAAATCTTATGATGGAAAAACAAATGTTCTTACTCTGGAAAAAATCTGTCATGTTTTGTGCCACAACTTTTATTCTACGTATTGTAGAATTATTTTCTTCAATTTGAAATTTTGTTTCAAAATATCAATTAGAATGGGTTTTTTTCTAGACATGGCTGGGCTGCTGCTTTCCAAATGAATAAATTACCTCATGTGAAGTACATCTGCCCTACAGCGTAAGATTTTATACTTTTACAATTGTAATGTTTTTGGAACTGTAAAATGAAGTATGTTTTTATGTAATGAATCTTAAGATAATAGCTTTTGCAACATGCCCCCTTGCAATTTTTTTTAAAATTTGAATTAATCAACCTTAAATTTCATTCTTCTTATCCTTACCATTGTCAGACAGTGTTGTAACTTAAAATTGTAGATGGTGCTCTCTTAGTATGTAACAGGAGCGTCTGGTGCCGAAATCTTGAGATACAGTAGATTGGATCATGATGCGACCCTGAGCTGTTTAGAGGGTCAGCATGGATCCATAGTAATTCAAAATATTAATTAATTTTTCTGTCTTCCTGTCTTCAAATAAACCTAAAAATTGTCAAATAGAGATGTATTTATTTATAGTTTGAGTTTTTGTACAGGTGAAACATATATGGATTATTTCAGACAGGGAAAAATGTTTCTCCAAATTTAACAGTATTCATTGTGGGATATCACAAGGAGAATTCTATCTAAAGAACTTAGCCTCTCCTAAAATTTCTGCTTTTTTTTATTTGTAAAAACTATTTGGCGCAAACTACATGGCGTGACATCAGAACTAATTTGAACTGGCTTAGACTTGCAGGATCCAAACAGATCTATGGAACATTTCACTAAAAATCGGATTGAGCCTGATAACACTAGCAAGGCAAAATCTTCACTGACTCACTCATCACTAATTCTTCAATTTCCCATATAGTCACAATTCAGAAAATCAACAAGGACAAATATAGTAAAAGTAAGCTATTCTGATCACGATCAACTAACTTGAAGAGGCCAAACGTTCCAAATGAGGGATATTCAAAACTCCCACTTCCAATACAGTCACTTCTCTGATATTTGGTATAAATGTCAACAAGGGCAAGCATAGAAAAAGTCAGCTATTCTGATGTCGATCAATATTTTTTAAGGGGTTGAAAAGGGTCAAATGTATAATATTCAAATATCCCACTTCCAATACAGTCACAAATCTGATATTTGGTACAAATGTCAATAAAAACAAGCATAGGAAAGGTCAATTATTTCGATGTTAATTAAACAATTTTAAAGGGGAAAAGGGGACCAAATGTTCCAAACAAAGAATATCCCAATGGCTCATTTCCAATAGTCACAAATATGAAGTTTAGTTACCAAGGAGAAGCGTAGAAAATATAAACTATTCCTTTGTTGATCAACTAAATTTTTAATGGTCAAAACGTTCCACACGAGGAATATCGCAATGCTCCACTTCCAATATAGTCACAAAATAAAATGGATCATAAATAAATAAAGCATAAGTAAAGTAAGGTATTCCAATTTTGATAAATCAATTTTCAGAGGTCAAATGGAATCAAACATCCAAAATATAGAATTCATGAATGTTTTTTGATTGCTAAAATGCCCATGGTAAATTTTCGTAGCAAAGCACAAGTATTCAGCTAGTACACTATAAAAAGAACCTATGGGAAATACATATATGATATAATCACTCTACTGTAAGTTCATGAGACAATAATAATTGAAACACAACTTATGAAGAAGTGTCCCAATGTACCCCACCATGGGGCTTGTGAAACAAATCTGGTTTATTTTATAATCACAAATAATTACAACACAAGTCGGACTTTACATGGTGACAAATACTAATAGCTTTAAAAGTAAATGCTATAGAATTTTTAAATTTTACAACAAATAAAGAAGTTAATATAAGATATTAAATGGCAATATAAATTTCAATGTATTTGCAGTTAAATTTATCAAACATCATAGCATTGAAAGCCTACACAAAGTTGTATAGAATGATGTTGGTGTGACAGTTTCGTTATAATGTTGTTGATATCAACTGCACTTACATCTTCAATATCTGGGAAAATAAAGTTCTATTTGTCTTATCTTTTGAGAAAGGACACAATAACCTCTGTGTTTTCTATTGCAATTATTTTCCCTATAAAATTTACAGGTTTAAATGTAGAGTTTTGTAGAAAAATATTCACTAGGGTGATTTTCATCCATTGATGCATCATATTGGTTACTGTCTGGCTCGTATCCATAATCTGTATTCAGATTAAAGTCTGTACTTGTTTTAGACTAAGAATTAATTGTTATACCTCATTTAGCCTTTTTGACTTATGGATACATTGGAACTGTCCCACTGTGACCCATCAGTTCATTAAAAAAATGCATATGCCTAATTTTCTAGAATACATGATACTATAAAAAGAAAGCTTGATTGTTGGTAAGCCCATGTGCTCAGATTAAAAAATACTTTTCTCATGAAATTATTTATGGCCATTTAGTGTGTTAAAAAAATTACTTTTTATATGATAAATCAACTTACCTTGCTCATAATCTGAATATCTTGAAACCAAACCTACATGTACCATCTAGTGTAATTTTTCTATACTTGTTTTATTTTTCAATATTTGAGAAGTTATAGCTTGTCTCCCAAAGTGCCTCCTCTTCTGCAATATTATCTTTTTTTCCCCTTTAAGTTACTGTGTTTTGGGCTTGAAATAGTTAAACTTGAACTTTTTTCAATTTCTCTAAAAAATAAATAAATAAATTCCCTAAATTTTAATTTTAATCAGAAGAATATTGTTAAAGCTAAAGATGTTACACTTACAAGTTATGTTCTGATGAATAGTGGCATAGCCTTAGTATAGTTCTTTGCCAGGTAATGTCTTGATTTAAGTAATGCGTAATACATACAAAATGTGGGAGCCATTTGTGTGTGGAGCCAAAACACTATTTTTGGCTTCAAAAGTAAAAAAAAATTTGGAAAACAATTTTTTCTTGAGGAATTAAAAGCTGTATAAATTTTTCTTATGTTATAATACGATTTCATTTGATTTCTTTTGTACTGATGACATCTTTCATACCAAACATTCATCAACAAACAGTGTTTGTAATTCTCATTTTTTTTTTGCCTGTTTCAGTACTTTCTGCTTATTTTGCCTTGTCTTTAAACAGTTACAGCTATGAGTTTCTTTTCACTTTTTTTTTTTTTTTTGCTTGTCAAACTAAATAGTTTGACATAAAGAACATTTTCTTGTATATTTTATGACATCACCACAGCAGATCTGGTAAAATGAGCATATGAATTTGCTTCATTGTAGGCATGCATTCCGTGTTTTTTTGTTGAGGACCTCCACCAATTTGTCCATATTCAATGACTTTTCTTTAAATACTTTCTATTTTATGTTCTTCAAGTGGGATATTTACATTTAGTACCTTTTTAAATTTTTGCAAAAATTTTCCTGGAATTTTTCCAATTTCTAAACTTTATTGCGCTGTCGCATCTGCTAAAGATTACAATTGCGACAACAAGATTAAAAATGAGTTTTTATACCATCTCTTTGATTCTTATCTAAATGAAACTCCAATTCATCTTCATTGGCCCTGTCACTTTGTAGAGTTTTTCATGAATTTTTCCAAATTCTGTTTCTTTTTAATATTTATTGCTGTGGCTATCCATACCATGCAAGCATGAAGCTGAACAGTTCACTTCTTTTAGAGGTTATTGAGATTTCTATCTCTTCTCTTTGAACAACCAGACTCTCATCTATATGTAACACAATTTTATCTTCCATATCACTGTTGATAATATTTCTTTCTTTATCAAATATTTTTCTGAAGTTTATGAATTGCTTCATAAACTTCTGTTAAAATATTTAATATGTGATTATCTCTTAAGCATCAAATTTGAAATTGTTATTGTATTACATGGGTAATATGTCTACTTTTCAGTCTATTTTTTTAGAATTTTTCTCAAATTGATATTTTTGCTTATATTTAGTTGAATTAGTTTGTATTTACATATTTCAAAATGTATGTTTTTAAACATTGTTTTTTAAGAAGTATTTGAGTTAATGCTCTTTATATTTTATACCAGTCCAACAAATCCTGTTACTCTGAATGCTGGCTATAAAATGCCATCTTGGTTTGATTTGAAAACCTTAGATGTCGATGGTCCAGAAGATGAAGAAGGGATAAAACGAGCTTCTGAATCAGGTAAACCTTATAGCGAATACAGAAATAAGCTTGAAACAAAACATTGTAAACTCTTATTTTAGGTTTTTATAAAAATTGTTTTAAGTAGTTTTATTAAAATATTTTTCCTAACAATATAAGCTTATACTCTTAATTTTTTTATTACTTAACATTGCTCCTGTTTTGGTGTAAAAAGGCTTAAATTGAATGAAGATTTACACAATCATTACCATTGTTATATGCTAGCATTTTGTAGATTTTTTATCATAACTTAAACAACTTTCTCTGATATTATGCTTGAAAAATTGGATACCTAAATATCTTTACCCGTGAAAGGCGCGCAGTGTATGACATACCCACTCTCATCTTATTCTATTTCCCTACCCCTCATTTAAAGTTGGACAAATCTTGGTATAGCTGAGTATAGGGTCATGAGTTTGTATTGGCCAGGCCGACAAGCAAATTCTAAAAATAGAAATTTTGTGTTTTGAGTATGCTATACCAAGTGCACTCATTCTTGCTCCTCATATTTTTTCCATTAGGGGTGTCAAGTCCCTTTGTAAATTTGGTAATTTCACTTACCAAAAAGAAATGAGGCACTTGGTAACTTTTATTGATACTGCTTTGACTGCTGAAAAAAATTTATTTGATGATGAAAAATATATCAGTAATCATGATTCATCCACAGACGATTACACTTATATTGAAGTAGATAAGAAGAGATTCGTGAAATGAAATTAATTTTTATGTTGGACAAGATGAAAAGAGAACACGGAAAAAGATATTTTGAACTAATTATGAGTTTCTGCAAAAAATATAACAATAAAACACAACTATTTCAAATAATGTTAGTGTACCGCTAGAATATTAGTACATCACCAAACACTTCCGAAAAGTATAAAAGGAAAATTGAACCCAAAAAGAAATAGAACCTCCAATAACGTGTTTGACAAATTTTCAAAATAAGTTTAAAATAAAGTGTATACACAAAATAAGACATATTTTCTCTTTTTTCAAAATAATGCTGCAAAATGTCAAAATCACGTTTTAAAATGCAAGCAGAAGCCCTGCCCTTAAAACTCTGCTCAAAAACCCATCTGACTTGTGGCATCACTTCTCTCAAAATATCATCGCATATGATAAACAACTATGAGTTTCAAGAGAGATTGTGTAACTTTAATGTGTTATTTTCTTTTGATTCTGTTCGAAGAAATTTTTTACCGACGTTGTGTGTACCCTTCTGTAAAAAAGTACTTCAATTAAAACTTCAAACAAATTGTTTACATATATGCCTAGGAAAGCAGCTATACGAAAAAAGTGATTAAATCTTGCAAGAAGATAATCAACTTAAGTTTCCAGCATAGATTGTGGTTTACTTCTGTGAAGATGTTATTTTGTAAATAATACTTTAATTATTTTAAATGTTTTAATTATACATTAATAAGTTTAGGTATAGCACCACTGTTGGAACATTGATTTCCTTTTTTTTTTTTTTTTTGTGAATTTGAAACTAAAATACGACAGTTGAACACTAATCTGGGTAAAACTTCCAAGTACGGTATAAATTCTTCGCCAAGAATTGTTTACATAAAATCATGCCAAATTGTGATGGATTTTTATTATAAATTTTTTTAATGATAATCTTGTGTTCCTATTCACCACAACACATTATTACTTAATTTTTCACCCTGTAAATGTTTAAATAAGATCAAACATAAATTACAACGATTGTTCCGAATTATCCCTTTCTGTGGGGTGAATCGGAACACCATGAATAAAATCAAAATGCAAGTCATGTTTTTTCCAACATTTTTGCATTTGATTATCATAGGAGAAGGTAAGACCCAAGTTTCATAGTCAAAAATATGTTTGTTAACAATATTATTACACCCGATTTGTACTTAAAAGAGTTGAAAAGGTTTTCGATTCACCCCGTTTTTCAGTATTCAGCCGTTTATTTTAATTGCTAATTATTTTATTCTTATGTTTTTATAATTATTATAACTGTGAAAGTGTATGGTTCTTGTTTTACAAATTATAGTAACTGGGAGATTTATTTATAATTACACAGATGTTTTAACATTTCTAAACACTGCAAAATAAAACTCTGTGTTTGACTTGAAAAAGAATCCCACCATCAATGCACCTATTTTGGGTAAATTTAAACTGTCTTCCTTTACGAAATCCTCATACATTTTTCAAATAAAGCTTCTTTAAATAAATATTTCCTAAAAGTCACCTATAATGGTTATAATTAATCATACAGTAGGAAAAAAGGCAAATCAAGCTTAAAAATGAGTGTATGAAGTTGTTTGTTCACAAACTTCCACAGTAGTGATGTCACACTCTGGGAGGAGCTTAAGCGATCGTTTCTGATCACATAACGATGCTTTCAGAAAACAATTTTTTTAAATTCGATTTATAAAAATTTGAGCAATTATTTCGAGTAAAAATTTTTTTTATTAATATTATTTTGTTAAATAGTATATATTCTGCATTTGGTAATTATTTGTTGATGGTGTCAAATACCCTATAAGAAGGCAAAAACACTTTACGAAAGGTCTGTTGTACCCAAAAAAGGACCGCAAGACGGGACTTATTGGTGAAAAATGTATAAAAAAAAAATATAAGCATGGAGCCTATGACTTTAGTCAGTAGAAAATACACGAATTAATTGTAAGCAGCCTTTCTTTGCATTAAAAATGTTATTAGATGCACTTTTGACTTTAATTTAGTTATAACAATTAATTTGCATATAATTTATTATTGTAATGAGTGATTACAATGTGTCTGGGTATGAGATACCTCCTCGCTTACTCTTGCTGGGTTTTTTCGCCTGTCTGCTCCCTGGCTTAATGTAACAAAGACGTCAATGAATGCTATGCCCTACTTTGCAGTAAGAAAAGAAATACTTGCAATTTGTCCATATATCTTCAGCTAATTTAAATATTACATTAAATATTACATGAGCATGAATTGTGCCCATAGCTTTGATTTTTTTTTAATTATATTTTATTTTATTCATAGTATACAAGATGATAGAAGAGGAAGAAGAAAAAGGAATACCGTCTAATCGGATTATTCTTGGTGGATTTTCTCAAGGTGGTGCTCTTGCAATATACTCTGCTCTTCGTTGCACTAAGCCTTTAGCAGGTGTAGTGGCTTTAAGCTGTTGGTTGCCTCTATATAAGCAGTTTCCATATGTAAGTTATTCTTGTGTGTATATATTTCATTTTTATTAAAGTTGAAAGACAACTCTATAAAAATTAGGAACACTGTGAATGTTTTTTTTAAAAAATGTTTTTCAGGCAGCTGAAGGAAATATTGAAGTTCCCATGCTCCAGTGTCATGGAGAATTGGATACAATAGTTCCTTATAAATGGGGTAGGATGACTCACGAATTGCTGAAAACATTCATGTCTCACACGGAGCTTAAAACATACAAAGGGCTGTGCCACACTTCTTGTGAAGACGTATGTACTTTATTGTAAAATTATTAATTTTTGATTATAACAAAATGTGAATGCAATTGCTTATTTTGCCATTTGCTTATTTTCATTAAATTTTTTCTATGTACAAAAATTTTCTTTTGAAATCTATCTCCATATAAATATTTAACTTCACATTTCTTTAAAAAAATATGAGGATTCAATTTTTTATAGTTTATAGAATTGACTGTAATTGTCGCCTCCATTTTAGTGTTAGTTTTCATTAAACAATTTCTGATAAGTATTATTGATTCTAGATCTCCTCAATTGTAATTACTACTGGTAAAATAATGTTCTGTCTCAGAATTTTTAGAGAGAGTGCTAATTTTACAAATTTAAAAATTACATATATGAAATGAAAAAGCTTAAATTCACTTTCGGGGAGAAAACTTTTAGAATTTGTCAAAGAAGGTTACTATTCATATGACAGCATTCCGTTTCATAATATATGCAAATAATGTTTTGCATTATATATTTTTGGATTATAGATATATTTTAGTTTAACTATAGTTGTAATTTTATCTCTATTTTATACATATTTGCATAGAAGTTAATTTTTTAACTTATTTCTTTTGTCCTTAGGAAATGAAGGATGTCAGTGATTTTATCCAAAGAGTGATACCGTAAATTTTTGCTTGGAGAAAAATTCATTATACTCATCGTTTCATTTTCATTTAAAGTGATTTGTTTCTTGACCCTCTTAGATATGCATACTTGATTTGTTTTTTATTTGGCATTTTATAAATTTTGTTTACTAAATGGATAGAAAAATTGTAAGTAAGGGAAAGGTGCATCATCAGTTGTATATTGATTATATCGTCAAAATTAGTTCATTGATCGAAGAGATTTTATTTAAGAATAATGAGTGTTATTTTGTTTTATTTAATATGAAATAATATATTCTTAAGGTAAGGTCTATTTTGAAAAGGTGAATACATGAAAGAGAAATATTTTGTTTACTTAAAGTAAATCATATTGAATTACACTGTTCTGAAAGAGTAACATAGTTTATCTTAAATTAGGTTTACAAATTTGTCTTAAACTTGAGAGGAACAATTGTTTTTGTATTATATTAAATAAAATATAATTACTGTGATTTGTAACTTTTCTAAATAATTTTTAAGTTTGGATCTAGTATGTTTTTATCTGTTTTATTGCAAAGTCACCTTACTGATTGACTTCATTACCTTGTAAGAAAAACAGGCTCTGACTATATCAACCTAAATACTAATTTGCAATCACTATTATAGATTTAAATGTTTATTAAAGTGGATTGCATGGTCCTTGTTTTATTTGGGTACTTTGAGTTACTCTCGTTGTAAGATATGGAGGTCAGAGTAATGTATAATATTTATTCTAAGATTCAAGATTTCTAATATTCCACTAGATAACTGAAATGATTGTTATTTGTAATGTATCTTATGTGAAATGAAAAGTCTTGTCTTTTGGAAAGTTATTACAAACACAATTCTTGGTATTTATAATTTATGCATGTATTGAGCTTTGTAACTTGATTATTTTGTACTCATAGCTGCTGTGATCATTTTGTTGAAGTAATAATCTAATTTTTTGCAATTGTTAGGTGTCGGTTACAAGGTATTTTTTTTAACTGGTATTGCGTCAATGTATTTCATTCTACATTATTATTATGTAATACTAATTTTGCCTCAATAAAATAGTTACTATCTCGCAAGTTTATTGTTGTAATTTACTTGTTAGTTTTCGAGTAATTTTCCTAAATTATCCACAAAGTGTAGTTGGTGTTTTTTGGGAGATATATAACTGAAATACAAAAGGTGTTTGTAACATTGCTGTAAATATATTGTGAATTATGAAGAGTTGGCAGAGAAATTATATTAAATTACATTTTGAGTTCAAGAATAACAACAGAGAGAATCTTTATTATAACACAAGTACCAAGAGTAACTTTAACATAGCAGTTAGTAGTGGCACCCGTCCACGCAACAATATGTACAAGTGGGACCATCTAGTAACAAGAATTAAATTTAAACTAATATCTCAACACTCCCACTTTAGTTTAAGTTGTTTTCAGATACAGCGAGAGATTCTTGTTACAAAAAATATAAATAAAACATACAAAAGACAGCACATTTGAAAATTAGTGAACATTATATATTTAGTTCCATAGTTGTTGCACACAGTTCATGCTTGAGTTTGCTGATTATTTGACTAAAACTGTCAACAATCATTTGATGTTGACATACTTTGAACATCAATATGTTCAAGTTTCAAAGCTTCACATACAAAATGATGCTGTATATTTATATGTTTGTATGTACTGTGAAGTTGTTCTTGCTCACTGTTCCTCTGTTTTCACAATAATTCATGATAGGTTCGACATCTGTAAGACAAATCTTTTTGAGCCATATGTCTTCCTTCGCAGCTGCTGACAAAGTCATATATTCAGCTTCAGTCAAGCTGGTAGATACTGTGGATTGGCACTTACTGCACCAAGATACTGCACCTACAATAGTGAACACATATTCAGTGGTTGGTCACCGATCTCCCACATCACCGTCATAGTTAAAATCGCAATATCATTGCAGAATTCTTTCAAGTAGTTTAGGGTAGCTCCAGTCTTTTCATGGAGGTATTTCATGATGCACTTCACACAAGTCCAATGGAATTTACTAGGGTTGTTGCAAAACTGACATAGTGTATTTACAGCATGGGATACATATGTCGGGCCTTGTTGCTTGTGATGCATACAATTAGTTCCCAACACTAGCTTGGTATGGTACTTTTCATTCTGTTGTAACATCCTGATTAGGTAATTGAAGCTTTGAGGGCATTTTATTTGGATCAAGAGGTGTTGTGACCATCGATATAGAAAAACAACTGGATAGACTGCTTAACGCTGGGAAAATGAAGCCATTGCCAGATGCTGTTGGTGGGATAAAAAATACGGATTGCCAAAGGATTGAAAATAAAATTTTGGGTTGTACACAGCAGAAATATCAATAGTATACCTTAATTAGTAATGTGCAAAAAAATATTTACCCTAGCACTTTACAAGGCTTTTCGCATTCCCATCCAACTATAACAGTGAACTGTGATTGGTTAATCATCCCACCAGCTTCGCAATCCTCGGCGTATTTTTCTCTTTGCATTGACAATGGAGCAGTCTATCCAGTTGTTTATATCGATGGTTGTGACAGTATGAGACTCGTGCATGTTACATTTATGTAGTGTATTGTCCAAATATTGAATTTAGTTCAGACTAATGGACCCAGCTGGTGTATTACATTTTATTTTAATACCTAAATAATAATGTGCTAACCCCAGATCTTACATTTCAATCCGTTTACTTAGTTCTTTTTTTAACCCAAATTTATAGAGACTAAAAATCAACAAGTCATCTACATAAATAGTAACTATGACAAAGTCATTATTTTCATTTAGTTTAATGAATACACAGCTATCAAAGGAAAAGAACGTTGTTGCAAACCCATTTCTTGTAACCCCTCCTCTAGCATAATACCTTCACTCTATAAACCTTGTAATGTCTTAACTGATGTAAAAAGAGAGCATAACAGATCCCCTACTCGATCGTGCGGTAGTGATAGCGAAGCTGCACCTGGATTTGGCCTTACAGAAGAGGTATTCTTTTGCTGTGGAATAGGAAGAGTGGGAAAAAACGGAATATTTTTTCAGGAATTAGAAAAGCGGAACTTTCTTTGAAAATGCTGAATTCTTTTTTAAAAAAAAAATTAAACAACCGGAATTCAGCTACAAGACGGAAAAACTCATCCATGTAATTTAAATGTTAGTAATGTAGTCAATCATGCACCTACTTTGGGACATCCACAAAGGGTTGTTTGACTTCCAAATCGTTATCAGGATTTTGATACTTAAGGTATGCCAGATTTACAAATGCCAAATATAGACGTCATTGTATGTTAATTCAATGGCTCGTGATTTTCCTTCTGAACATAAAACCATTGATGAGGAAATAACAGTGTTAATACAAATCTTTGGAAGCAACCAATAGTTGAAACCATATCAAGTCACGTCAAAAATAATAACCTGGTATATGATCAAATGGATGCAGTTATGGCTTTTGAATAGAACAAATTTATATGAAAATCCCTTAGTGTTTTAGCGAACATCATGAACATTTGAGGGGGAAAGTTCTTAGACTTAATAAAGCTTTATTAAGTCTTTGAACTTTCCTCTTCAAACTCGCATTTTGTACTTTTTTAACTGAGCCGAAATTTGATTCTTTTGTGCCATTTTTTTCTCTTCCCAAAATGTAATTTCTTTCAAATAATTCATGCGATTAGCGTATACTAATAATGCGCTTGCTTTCAAGTCCGACATCCTCAGAACTATCGTTTATTTATGTTGGTATGTATTGCTCGTTTTCGCTAATTGTTACGGTGATGTAATTCCGATACTGTCGAGATTTGTGTGGCTTTGACGTGCGTTATCGCTGGGATTTAAATTGTGGTGGCATTTTCGCGGAGTGTTACGCTGATATAATTGCGCTATTGCTGAGAATTGTTCCAGTATATTTAGTGCTAACGCTGATGTTTATGTTTGTGTGATGGTCATTTTTTCTGAGTGCTACCCTGTTGTAAAATCTAAGATTTGCACAAATATTACCGAAAAAATGTCGATATTACCGCGATGAATTGCGCCTCTATACGCAGGGCCTGATTTACCATTAGGCCCACTAGGACCGGGCTTAGGGACCCCCAAATTTTTAGTTTTCTGAAAGTTTTAAATATAGTGGTCTTTTTATGGGAAGTACTGAACAAAAATAATAAAAAATTTTTAGTTACACATTCGTAAATTCCATATTTTTTATAGTCACAGAGAGTTAAGTTAGATAGATTAACCTAATAAAACCTAATTAAGCAAATCTTTCCGGTTCAGCCAATCATATACAACTTCTTCATTTGTACACGGAGACAAGGGCTTTACGCCGCTGTTCTCCTTCTCTCGCCTCTTGTAAAGAGATGTTCACCAACCATATACAACTTCTTATATTATGTAATGAAAGAGTCTTTGTGATTGATTGGTTTGGAGGCTCTTCCGTGGACTTTTTTGGTCCTCCTTTTTGGTGAGATTGTGGAAACAGTGGAAAGGTTACTTTGTATTATTTACAATTATTGTTATAAAATTAAGTTATCTTTATTATTATATAATTTGTGGACCCTGTGGTTAAATGTAAGTTTAAAATACAGGAAAGTGTGCTTTAAAATCAGTGTTCATGGGGGGTCTTGATTAATTCAAAAGTTTTGAGCAAATCAAGATCATACTAATCATAACAAAAAAATTGTGTGAAAGTAAACTATGAGTTTTAATTGTAAAAAGTTAGTCTTAACGAATGTAGCTTGATCTGGTAATATTGTGACATAAGGAAATAAATACTTGCTATTGGGGCCCCTCTCTGAATGTTGGGCCTACAGTAAAAAAAATTCTAAATCAGGCCCTGTCTATACGTGCGCTATCGCGAGATTTACGTTGTTGTGATGGAAATTTTCGTCGAGTGTTAAGCCGATACAATAGCGCTATTGTTGAGAGTTGCTTCGGCACATTCGGCTCTATCATTGGCATTTCTGTTGGTATGAGAGTCATGTTCACCGAATGCCACTCAGAAGTAACATCCAATAATAACTAAATTTGCCCCAATATTACCAAGAAAATATCCATATTATCGAAATTTGTGCTGATATTGTAAACGCTATCGCTGATATGCACGTTGTTATGATGATCATTTTTGCCAATACCTAGATTTTCGTCGGTATTGTAAGCACTACTACTTATACTTTCGTTAGAGCGAGATTTACGCTAATACAATACCAGCTATTAGCGAGATTTGCAACATTGTTTTCTAGTCATTAGCCTAGGTTTCCATTAATAGGATAGCCGCTATATCCGTGATAGTGCCTGTTTAAGGAAGGATTTCGCCGTTTGATTTGAATCTATGCAGAATTACTACAATTTTTATATAATTTTGTTATATAAAAAGCAAGTTATATAAAAATATGATTCTGAAAATTAGTCGCAATCGTCATTTCTTTAAATAATCTGAGTTGAAATGTGTTATTTTAACAACAATTGTATGTAAAATTGTTTGTTGCCTTTTATTTTATTGAACAAGCTTAACGATATAAATAATAGTTTAAATTTAAAAAATTGGTATACCTACTTTAGCGTTTTTTCCATCAAAATGTTACAGGCGCAAAATATCGTCGTTTTGCGAAATTTAAGTCCATATATAGGGGAGTCTCCAATACAAAGTTTAGAACAACTAAAAAATTGGAAGTATGTCAAAAGTTAATTTAAAAAAGTGCAAATAAATATTTTAAATTTCTTAACGTTACTAAAAAAAAATTCTTTGACGAATTTGGCTGATAAATGAAATAAAAACTCTTTGACAATAAAAACCACAAGATTAAAAAGAAAATTTTGTTAGTTAATTTTCTCTCTTGTGAAATAATTTGATTTTACAATTTTCAAAATTTAAAATTCTTTTTGCAACAAGGATCATAGAAAACATCTTCCGAGTACATTTTGACTATTAGTTTGGGTTCAAAATGATATTTTAGTACTCAAAATCGAAAATAAGGTAAAGTAAAAAATATACGTCTTAAAATCACTTTTAAAGTACGTTTTATTCTAAAACTAAACTTATAATTTTTCAGGGAGAAAAAAACAAACAAAAAAAAAAAAAAACGTTCCTTTTAAATAACATAGGACGGATTGAAAAAATAAATTTCTGATCTTACAAAAAAAAAAAAAATTCTTCAAATTTGGACCATAAATGAATGTAGAATCTCTTTTCAATACAAAAACGCAAAAAAAAAATAATTCTAATTGAAATGACATGGTAATTGTCTGATTGATATGTTATCGGACCCCCTGTCTTTCTATACTTATTTAAATTTTCACGCGGCAAGGTTGGTTGTTTTCAGATTATCTGGCACCGTCAGCAACACGAGGGCTATAATGCGCCGAAACATTCGTCATTAGACTAGCCAACATACATTTACAAACACCCATGCCAACACGGGACTCGAACCCGCAACCTCGCGGTCTAGAAGCTAGTACGCTAACCGCTATACCGTTTGGTCGGCTTCACGCGGCAAGGGAAATGATACAGTATTTTGAATTGCTCAGATTAAAAAAATACTGTATATTACTGCGTTTAAGCAAATTTTTATCCTATCCATCATTGATATATATATACAGTTACACAACCCAAATTCAAAATAATAGTATAATATAACTTTCTAAACAAAACTTGGTAATGCGCGTTGTAAAATGAAGATATGCAAATTAAAAGAGTGATGCATGTTATTCAGGAATTGGCAACACATTTTTCAACAATTATACAGATATTATTTTGATAATTTAAGGGTCGTTAACACATTAAAAAATTATGTTGATTTTTTATATGGGTCAAAAAATTAGAATAATCAATTCATTCAATATGAATTTGAAAAGCAGACAAAATATTTGTATACCTGTTAACTTATAGGTTGCGACAAATATAAAGCTTGGCGATCGTGAGTCTAATCTTACGTGAGTCTTTTGCTGAAAATGGGTCGCCAATGTGATATCCTGAAACAATGAAATCGTATATTTTATCATTGTTTAAAGCTGGAAAGAAACAACAATTTATCTCGGATCAAATGAATGTTTCACAATCTACGGTTTCGAAGATTTTAAAGGAATGTAGTTCTTCTATATTCAAAACCGTGGATTGTGAAACATTCATTTGATCCGAGATAAATTGTTTTTTTTTCCAACTTTAAACAATGATAAAATACACGATTTCGTTGTTTCAGAAACATCACAGTCACGACCCTTTTCAGCAAAAGACTAACGTAAGATTTTACAAGCGCCAAGCTTTATACTTGTCGCAACTTACGGTTAACAGGTATTTTGTCTGCTTTTCAAATTCATATTGAATGAATTGATTATTCTAATTTTTTTACCCATATAAAAAATCAACATAATTTTTAAATGTGTTAACGACCCTTAAATTATTAAAATAATATCTGTATAGTTGTTGAAAATTGTTTTGCCAATTCCTGAATAACATGCGTCACTCTTTAAATTTGCATATCTTCATTTTACACTACGCATTGCCAAGTTTTGTTTAGAAAGTTCTGTTAATCTATTATTTTGAATTTGGGTTGTATTATTATACAGTGTAGAAGAAGGAAATTTGTATAAAGGTTGTGGTCCACTGAGAAGTTATTTGGGAAAAACTGAAATAGTCTTTAATATTGCAGACCAGTGTAGATGTTGTCAAAAGCACTTATTTCATTTGTACGAGAAGCATACTGTAAGTTATAAATGTGCCTAATGCAGCTGGAATTTGATTCTTTGTGTAGAACAGCAGATCACAACCTGACATAACTATTTCTGGAAGGCAAAAGATGTCTCTTGGAATCCACGTATCCTCAGAATTCCTAATGTCCTATCAAGAATTCCTAATGTCCACCCAGTTTTTAGTTGATAGTTTTGGTTGGTTGGTTGGTTGTATTCAGATTATCTGGCGCCGTCAGCAACACGAGGGCTATAATGCGCCGAAACATTCGTCATTAGACAAACCAACATACATTTACAAACACCCATGCCAACACGGGACTCGAACCCGCAACCTCGCGGTCTCGGTTGATAGTTTTGGAAACAGTGCCCTCGTTAAATCATTGACTCGTAAGGGTATTTGTCCCGCACAGTAAAATACACAAAACAAAGCGCATGATGCAATCAATGTGCTGGAAATGTGGCTAACTACTGGAGAAACAGTAAAAACTTCTTTATCTAAAAGTAAAAAAAGCTGATGACTTTTCGAATAATACCACAATATAATAAGTACATATGCAGAAAGATGGTAGAGAAAATACCCGCTGAACTTCCTCTAATACACGAATTATGGATAAATATTTCTTGATAGGATTGGTTTCATCAGAAGAAAAATTATCAGCAGGAGTTTCTTCGCCTACTTTGCCTAAGTTGAACAAAGTTCCTGCAATGCGAACACAAATAACCACATAAAGCAATAGAACTAAATATGGTAGAGAAAATACCCACTGATCTTCCTCTAATACACGAATTATGCATAAATCTTTCTTGATAGGATTGGGCTGACAAACGGTATAGTGGTTAGCGTGCTAGCTTCTAGACCGCGAGGTTGCGGGTTCCGAGTCCCGTGTTAGGCATGGGTGTTTGTAAATGTAAGTTGGCTTGTCTAATGATAAATGTTTCGGCGCATTATAGCCATTGTGTTGCTGAAGACGCCAGATAATCTGAAAACAACCAACCAACTTGATAGGATTGGTTTCATCAGAAGAGAAATTATCAGCAGAAGTTTCTTCGACTACTTTGCATAAGTTGAACAAAGTTTCTGCACTGCGAACGCAAATAACCACATAAAGCAGTAGAACTAAATATTCCAAGATTCGGGGAATAAATTTATTAATTGGTTAATTTAAAGGCTAAAATTGGATATTTCAAATATATGTTTTTAACATCATAATCATACATGAAATAATTGAAAGTTGATTCAGTATTGTAATTATCAATCAAAGCCAACAAAGATTCTTGAAAGGGGGACAATAAACATAACACAACTACAATGCGGTTCAACTTTTTAGGGGAGTGACATCCTGTTACGAAATCAATTTTTTTAAGCAGAGGTATTATTTTAGTCTTTTTAGATCGCATTGCATTCCAGATCATAATACTTAAAGTGTAACATAAGTTATAGGCTATGTTAATTTTCCAATCAAACCATTGCTTCTAGACCGCGAGGTTGCGGGTTCGAGTCCTGTGTTTGGCATGGGTGTTTGTAAATGTATGTTGGCTTGTCAAATGACGAATGTTTCGGCGCATTATAGCCCTCGTGTTGCTGACTGCGCCAGATAATCTGAAACCAACCAACCAACTTGATAGGATTGGTTTCCTCAGAAGAAAAATTATCAGCAGGAGTTTCTTAGACTACTTTGCATAAGTTGAACAAAGTTTCTGCAATGCAAACGCAAATAACCACATAAAGCAGTAGAACTAAATATTCCAAGATTCGGGGAATAAATTTATTAATTGGTTAATTTAAAGGCTAAAATTGGATATTTCAAATATATGTTTTTAACATCATAATCATACATGAAATAATTGAAAGTTGATTCAGTATTGTAATTATCAATCAAAGCCAACAAAGATTCTTGAAAGGGGGACAATAAACATAACACAACTACAATGCGGTTCAACTTTTTAGGGGAGTGACATCCTGTTACGAAATCAATTTTTTTAAGCAGAGGTATTATTTTAGTCTTTTTAGATCGCATTGCATACCAGATCATAATACTTAAAGTGTAACATAAGTTATAGGCTATGTTAATTTTCCAATCAAACCATTGCTTCTAGACCGCGAGGTTGCGGGTTCGAGTCCTGTGTTTGGCATGGGTGTTTGTAAATGTATGTTGGCTTGTCAAATGACGAATGTTTCGGAGCATTATAGCCCTCGTGTTGCTGACGGCGCCAGATAATCTGAAAACAACCAACCAATCAAACTATTCTTTGGAAATTCCAACCCAAGTTATGCAGAGAAAGTCAATGTAAGCAACGTGCAACTATATCGGGATTAGAAAGTTCGACAATTGAATCCTTCTTGATGAACTAACCTCCAGTAATCCACAACAGTGAAGGAGCTTCATCAGAAATCCATATTGGGCACCTGTGTAATTGGCTGAATTGTCCTCCTCAACATTAGCATTATTTCTGTATGCTTCAATTTCTGCCATTTCAATAACTTCCAATGGATTCACAATAAATGGTACTCCAGGTATAATATCTATTTTTGTGTCTATGATGATCCCTATTTTTTATTTATGTTGTATACCTTGCTAGTATTGCAATAATATCGTTCTCAAACTGTTAATTATAATGTATAGGGATTTATTTCCCTGTCAAGATAAACAATACAATTTTCTACATAGTACAAAGTTTCACGGGTAAAATAACGAACATATATTCTATGAATGATTTTTTCGAAATGTTCAGAAAATGTTATTAGAAAGTACAAACATTCATGGGTAAAATGATAAGCATATTATCGACGTATGTTTTTGCGAAACATATTTTTTAAATTGCATGCAGCTCATTTTAAGTGAAAGTATAAAATGATGGAAACATGTAGGAAAAACTCTTAGACGATCTAGGAACATAATGAAAAAGCTTAGTACTTAAATAATACAATTCAAACCTCATTTTTTTTATTTCTATTCTTTTTTCAAGAGTTAACGTTTCTATAGAAAATTTGAAATCAATAGCAGCTTTATGATGTTGTAAAAAAAAGTCATTTCAATTTTTTCACTGAGAATCATTTTCATTATTCTCAGAAAAAAGTGTTTGAAAACCATTTCTACGGATACTATTGCGATACAAGCAAATCATAATAGCATGACGCAATAAGTTTTATGGGAAATATCTTTGAAATGAGAAATGCTACAGTGCAATAAATAAACTTCTATCAAGGAAAAATAAAAATACTTTTTATCATATTACAAAACTTCCTCCTACGATTTCGTGATGTTTGTAATTGAGGTGCACAAAAGCTATTATATAAATTCTATTATATCGTATGACGTATGACGGACGTTTTTGAACGCTCAATTTATTTAACAAAACTATGCTCTTTGCAGTAAACATTATTAATCTATTTGAAACCTTGTATTAGCATAAGATTTAATTTTTACACGCCAACGATTTTTATTATCTTTGGACAATTTTACTTTCTATATCAATCGGGATGAATTAAATGTTCTAAATTTAATTCGGATACGTATACTATATATACAATTAATGAAGACCTTTCACGATTTACAACGGTACTTGACTTTTGTTATTTCATTAATTAGAAGACAAGAATAGCCATCGTTCTGATTTTTGTTTACGTACTGTACCAATGACGGTGAATAAAAACAAACTGCCCAAGCCTTTACAAAGATAGGACTTAAACACCGCCCACATCAAATTGGCGATTGATTTGACACCAATATATTTTTTAAATTCGCTTATTTGATTTGATTTGTTTTAAATGTCGTTCGCTGTCTCAGTTTGTTTTATTATTTTTCAGAATCATCCAAGCATGTAGTATAATGATATGCTAAGAATTTTTGGAATTCTATATTTTTTAATGCTCTTTGATTCCATTTACGAATGTTCTGAAATATACCTTAATCTTAATAAATTCGAATAAAAAGGTGTTCCAAAAGTGACACCCAATCTTTAAAAATTAATATCTTGAAAACCATTATAAAAAGGGGATTGAAACAACTTGTACATTTATTGAATATTGAATAAAATTTATGAAAATTGATTAAAAAATTATTTTAATCTATTACCGGTAGGTGACGCTGCAGTCGATTTTGAAAGTATTAAATTGAATAAGTTGTACTTAATTTTATTACAGACATTGAGACATCGTTACAGCTGAACAATTCAGAGCTACAAAAATATAATGCCTTCCGGGAGATCTTTAAAGAGGAAACTGAAAAGCATTTTCATTTTGTACGGAAGGAAATATGGAAAACTTCCATCAAGCAGAACAGTAATTAAAATGTGTTCATATCAAAATTCACGTCATCGAATAAATCACTGAGCTCAATTTATTATTGTTAGGGGACGCTATAGCTGCTTTCAAAAATTCAGTTGGTTGTATGTGATTATTTAGCGACAGCTACAAAGACGACTATACTGCATGGAATTATCCTAAAATATGGGCGACTCATTATTAGATTAGCCATATTATAAGGCGGATCATAGTTGCCTAAAAGGGGGGGGGGGGGGTCATGACGCAAATTGCGTCATTAAAATTTTAGGGGGGGGGGGTGATAAGAAAATGGAAAATTTTAAGATTTATGGTAAAAAAAATAAGATTAATGAAACAAAACAATAATATTTTGTAAATGAAGGGGGATTTATTACCATTTAGTATGTGACATTATCTTTAAAATCTAGGGGGGGGGGGGTATCCTACTATGACTATGTAATAGTATCTTTAAAAATCGGGGAGGGGGGGGGGCAATTTAGTATGTAACAGTTTCTTTAAAGTTTTTTTTTTTTTTTGGGGGGGGGGGGAGAGTTGTCTACCTTGTCTTATTGTGTCTTATTGTGCGAGAGTTGTCTTATTGTGCAATAGCATAATTAAACTATGGGGTGGGAGTACTTTAAATATATAACAGTGTCTCTAAAAACTAGTGTGTGTGGAGAGAGAGAGAGAGATTAATCATTATGTATTTTTAGTTTAAGGGTACATGGTACTCAAAAAATTATTTTCAGAAATTGCACCACTAAAATTTAAATTATAGTAATCAGTTACGTAATGTTTATTGCCAATTTCGCTCATTTGTGAAAGATGCAAGTAAGTCATAGCCACACATCCGAATCGTCTTCAACCTTCTTATTTGAAATTTAAAGAGTAAGGGTTACCAAATAAAAAAAAGGTCATTATTTGGCAAGTTATGGCGCAATCGGCAATTGGATTTATTTCAACTTAATAAAAGTCGATTTTTGACCAGTTTCGGCCATCTTTGCCACGGCAGACCAGTGGATTCGTAATCTACTCATTTTCCTCCATTTTCTATAAAAAATTCAGAATGATGTTAGATGGGGTCCAAAAATTGCAGTCGCCTCTCAGTTTATAAGTTAAAAATACTTAAATCTAATTTTTTGGATTTAGGGCTTTTCAGCTTATGACTGCAGAAGAGTCTTACAAGTTCAGTTGTATAAAGATTTTTTTAAATGTTTAACTTACGCATCTTCTATTGAGGCAAGGAGAGAACAATCTAAAATAAAATTTAATGTAATAAAAATATTTAAATTAAAAACAAATTGTAAATATTTACCCAAGGCATTACAAGCTCTAAAATTATATCATAAATATTTTAAACTTTTGCACAATATTTTATTTTTGATTTAAATATTAACTTACAAAATTTTTATAAAATATATAAACCATTTGCTGACCGCGATACATTTCCAATTGATGACGAATACTTGAATTGATAATTTTGGTCATTATATTATAGTAGTGTTTAAAATTTAGTACATGTTCAAAAGAATATGTTATGCAACTTTATGAATATATATTTATTATTTTTTGGCGGGAATTGGTGATTTTTTTCTGAATTTTATCTCTTTTTCGCAATTTATTTTTTACTTTTCAAACGCCCGTGGATTCTCTTGTCTCTCTCTTATCTTTGCTCGTGGTGCCATCTATATTTAGATATAAGGAAGATAACAGCGAAATTATAGTGGTACCCCACTCTGCCAGTACTGCTTTATTTACTAAAAGTATCTAGGACAGAAAAAAAAATATTAGCTCTAATTTTCTGTGGTACAATTGAAATGCCTAGTTTAGAATGCTAATTAACTCATATGTTACCTCTTTTTTAAACAAATTGTCAATGATGATGATATTTTTAAAAATTCTTAAAAATTGTTAAATTCATAAGGCTTAAAATTATTTCTAGAACTGGAATCGATAAGAAACTGTGCACTGTAATGAAATTTTACAGAATTTGAATGCTTGCATCATGATGTTGAATGATCTTTGACAGTACGAATGACATAATCTGTGCAATTTTTCTAATATTGATCTCTCTCGAATCCCGCGCACTTGCAACTCCATCTACCTCCTGGAAAGCATTTCCGACCCAGCATTGCTATGTGATTATATGTCGGGTAGGTGTACCTTAACCCCTCCAAGAAGTTATTATCCCTGGTGTTGAGACAACCGGCAGACGATATTCATAACCAGGGGCTTACTGGGACATAAAATCGGCCTGGTGATTTTAGATTTGTGCCTGCCCGAATTTCCAATATCATCACTAATGAAATTTTAATAAATCATTCCAATAATTAAATAATTAATTTTTAATAATTAAATAATTTTTATAATTAACATATTTTATTATTTAAATATTCGCATTTAATCATTGATTTCAATAATAAGTTATTTATAAATTTTAAAAATTGAATCGTTATAATAATTAGTTTAATTAAATAAATTCTTCTCGGTCGCTGGTATTTACATCTCCTTTGAGTAAACTTTATTTTCATAAGTCATTGATAGTTTGTTGCAAAAACAAAGAAATATAAATAGTAAAATAAAGAATTTCCAGGAATATAACCAGTAGGTTTATTAGAAAATGACATCCGGAACTGATAATAAATATTTAACCATAAAGGCTATAAAACAACTAAAAAGTAATATGATAATATATTAATCTTAGAGGCTGGAGGGAGACGGGGGGGGGGGGGGAATGCGGGGGAATGATTGGCATTTGAATGCATTGGATTTTTTAAGAAAACGTTAAGGAAAGCAACTATTTAATATCTAAAAATAATTATAAGAAAACTTCGTATTCGACCGACCCAATTTTTAGACACTGACCGGCCCGGTGATTGCACCGGATAACCCTATGGCCAGTACGCCCCTGTTCATAACTAATATAATATAACCCATTAAAAAGTTTTTAATATAAATCCTTTATATGCATAGTAAATTTTTATATTCATTAACAAAGCACCGTTTCTGTTGCCAGCGTGTGTTTGGTGTTGGCATCTAATTTTAAATAAATAATGCCGACCAAACGGTACAGTGGTTAGCGTGATAGCTTCTAGACCGCGAGGTTGCGGGTTCGAGTCCCGTGTTAGGCATGGGTGTTTGTAAATGTATGTTGGCTTGTCTAATGACGAATGTTTCGGCGCATTATAGCCCTCGTGTTGCTGACGGGAATGATTGGCATTTGAATGCATTGGATTTTTTAAGAAAACGTTAAGGAAAGCAACTATTTAATATCTAAAAATAATTATAAGAAAACTTCGTATTCGACCGACCCAATTTTTAGACACTGACCGGCCCGGTGATTGCACCGGATAACCCTATGGCCAGTACGCCCCTGTTCATAACTAATATAATATAACCCATTAAAAAGTTTTTAATATAAATCCTTTATATGCATAGTAAATTTTTATATTCATTAACAAAGCACCGTTTCTGTTGCCAGCGTGTGTTTGGTGTTGGCATCTAATTTTAAATAAATAATGCCGACCAAACGGTACAGTGGTTAGCGTGATAGCTTCTAGACCGCGAGGTTGCGGGTTCGAGTCCCGTGTTAGGCATGGGTGTTTGTAAATGTATGTTGGCTTGTCTAATGACGAATGTTTCGGCGCATTATAGCCCTCGTGTTGCTGACGGGAATGATTGGCATTTGAATGCATTGGATTTTTTAAGAAAACGTTAAGGAAAGCAACTATTTAATATCTAAAAATAATTATAAGAAAACTTCGTATTCGACCGACCCAATTTTTAGACACTGACCGGCCCGGTGATTGCACCGGATAACCCTATGGCCAGTACGCCCCTGTTCATAACTAATATAATATAACCCATTAAAAAGTTTTTAATATAAATCCTTTATATGCATTGTAAATTTTTATATTCATTAACAAAGCACCGTTTCTGTTGCCAGCGTGTGTTTGGTGTTGGCATCTAATTTTAAATAAATAATGCCGACCAAACGGTACAGTGGTTAGCGTGATTGCTTCTAGACCGCGAGGTTGCGGGTTCGAGTCCCGTGTTAGGCATGGGTGTTTGTAAATGTATGTTGGCTTGTCTAATGACGAATGTTTCGGCGCATTATAGCCCTCGTGTTGCTGACGGCGCCAGATAATCTGAAAACAACCAACCACACAAGTATTTAGTTGAAACTAAATATACATGATATTTCGAAATGTTACATTTTGAAATTTTAAAACCTGACATTTTTTTTTTTGCCGAATGATGACTAAAACGACATTTCTAAGTGAAATTAAATATTTTAAGACCCCTAACATTTTGAATTTTAAAAAACTTAAAACTTGAATAGTTCTGAATAATTGATACCTTCTATTATAAAACCAATTTAACACCGTTTGATAGTTTCGGTTAAACACCCTACGTCAGTATTCTATTATGTTAAGTTTGATTTAAACAAATCTCCAAAATTTGTTGTAATTTAATAAAATTTTGAACAAATTCTTTTTTCTACCAAAACGAAATGCACCAATCTATAAAAATAAATCAAAGAGTGTCTGTCTGTCCCTCTAGAGAAAGTTACTTCTAATAGGTGTAGCGCTCTGAAATTTTCAACTTAAGTAGTTTTAACCTTCTAATTGAATTTTTGACAAACAGAAAGTTAAAATTTTAGTTACTTTTTTTTAATTAATTTTTTCAGTTACTTTTACATTTTTCAGTAAAAGCTAGTTCTTTTAGGCTTAGAACTCCGAAAATTTAACATAAGTAGTTTTGGCCTTCTAATTAGACTTGTGGCAAACATAACGATACAAATTTAATTCGTTGTTTTTAAATAAATTTTAATAGCGACTTCTGATTGGCGTAGAACTCTGAAATTTTCAACATAAGTAGTTTAATAAGGATATCATAATTTTATGTAGTACTTTCGAGTTTAAAGAGTTTCTCTAAGAAATTTCTTGTAAATTGAATAATGTCTCATACATCACATATTTAGATATAAGTTTTGTGTTAAGGTGAGGAATTCAAATATTCATTGTCTCTACTAACATGAAATTTCAGAGTATTTAATCCGTCCCTCAACTATTTATAAGTTAAAAAAAACAATTAATTTTAAACGAGGAATAAATCCTATTTTTCATCAATTATTTAATTTATTTTTATAAAGTTTACTAACAAATTAATTTTATGCAAAAAAAAAAAAAAAAAAAAAATCATTATATTTAGTTTTCAATTTATTATTATTGCAAAAGAAAGGGTTTTGAGAAAGAAAAAAAAAGTTTTGAAAAAAGCTTTTTGTAGACAAGGTTTTGTAGTCTTAGATTCAACACCCCCCCCCCCCCAGAAATATGTTTAAAATTAGATTCTTAACCTTAATGTATTTTTATAATCATATTTTTTTTACTTTTGATTGCCATTCTCTTTGTGTACACTATCTACCAATAAGTATTTGGACACTCATGCAATTGAGAATGTCTGCAGTCTTGATCTACGTCACCCTTGATCCCAATTCATGGTAGGCTCAACGCTGACTACTACACCACTAACCTATGTGCTTCCTACGCTGTGGCAATTTTAAGGTTGGATCATTGTTACTTCCAAGATTACAACGCCACTTGTTATGTTGCGAGGTCCACCATGGATTAGTATGATGACAGCGGGCTGAACCGACTGGACTGGCCTGCTCAGAGTTCAAATGTGAATCCTACAGAACACCTCTGGGACGAATAGGATCGCCGAATTAAGGAGTGCAGCAACCGTCCAAAATCGGTGAAAGAACGCACATGTTCACTCCAAGACGAGTGGAAGAAAATACCACTGTCCATCATCCAAACACTGGTGGAAAACAATGCCCCCGAGTGTATGTATTGTAATTGCCTTAGGTGGAGGCTCAACCACCTATTGAATTTGAATAAATTGTGTTTATCGCTTTTATCACAGGTGTCCAATTACTTATTGGTAGATAGTGTATTATGGCTATATTAAAACTAATTTTTCATTAAAATAAAAAAAAATATGAGGAATGATTGCAGATGTGCTTTATTGTTAATTAAAAATTATGCCATCAGCTGGACACTTGTTCGGCTGCTTCTCACCTGTAAGCTATGGCATAGCTTATAGGTGAGAGGCAGGCGCGTAGCCAGGGGGTGGGATATGGGGATATATCCCTTTCCGAAATTTTTCAGTTTCCTATCAGAACGCAAAAACTAAACGATTTTTTTAATTTAAAATGATAAATGTATTTAAAATGTTTTTAAATTTCTAAACATACTTAGGAAAAGTACTTGTAACTAAATATATTTGCCATTAATAACAAAAAAAATATTGTTATAATTTTTCTGAGTTGTAATTTGATATCTCCCGAATTTTTTTTCTGACTATGTCCCAGGTGAGAGGCAGCTGAACAAGTTAGAGGTTAAAGCTCAATGGCATAGCTGCTATGCCATTGTGCTTTAACTTCCAAATGATGAGTATATAATACTTTTAAGTGTGGTATTTGTTAATAGATGGCGCACCAGTAGCTACAGTATTTATTTTCTTGTAGTGCAATGAAGGAACAAAATTTACTAACGTTTCAACCAAGATCCAGATACATAAACGCACATTTATCTTTTATCATTCTGTGGCTAAATAATTAGAGAGTTTCATTTCCAAAATAATACGAGAGAAATCATTCAAAAGTGCAGATTCGGTTTTTCGTTTTAAAATTTAATGAAACAGCATAACTTCTCCCCCTAACCACCGCGACTATTTTTAGTACTTGTTACCAATATGAAAATTGTTTTCCCTCAAACGAATTTTTTTTAATTTTTTAAAAAAATTTAAAATTTTTTTTTTTCCAAATTTTTTTTTTTTAATTTTATGTTATGGTGTGTCGTAACAAATCAAATTTTTAGAAATCATATCTAAAAGCGTAGAAAAGTAATGTATGGTAAGTTTTGTTTTGGTTATCTTAGCACAAAAGCCATGCTGCATTTGCAAGCTAAGAAATGGGAAAAACATGAAAAAACAAATAATAAGTTAAATAACAGTTCCCTCAAAGCATTTGAGGTTCATTTACTTAAATATTTATCGGAGGGGGGGGGGGAAGGGGGGATAAAGAATTAGATGTGTTGTTATTCGAGTGAGGTGGGGAGAGATTTTTTTTTAGAAAAAAATGCTGTAAAACCCTGTCATTCTTACTTTTTATATAAAGAAGTGGTGTTTAGACCTTTTGCTATCAGGGGTATATTTTTTTGAGAAATATTCCCTAAAACCATAAATGTATAAATATAGACCAAATTTATTAGTTAGGGTAAGAATGAGACTTTTTACGCGATGAGGATAGAATTTTTATTGAAGATATGTTTTAAAACTTATAATATGCAAGAATATCGATCTGTCCTCGTAGATATCTTATCTGGTTGGTTTATACGCTCAACGACTTATTTTTATGCATAATAACGGTTAATCAGGCCGAGACCTACAGCTTAACGTGGATTCCGAACATTCATGGCTAATCCGTGATTCGAACCAAGTACCTTTTAGAGGTCGGTGATATATAGATACGACGATATTTTTATCGATAATTTTTTAAAAATATCGATATAAGATAATATATCGATATAAGATATAATATATCGATAAGATAATTTTTTTAAAATATCGATAAGTCACCGATATATCGATATTTTCAAACATTTCTAGTTTTTTGATGATCGTTTTGTAGTTCCATGTATTTTTTCAATTTTCGTTATTCCCTTTTCAAAAACTTCAAAACTAAAGTTTGGACTTGGCTGGGAGGCAGTTAAAATGGCGCCCTAACCAAAAAGAAAACATAACACAATGGAAAGATATGATCATTTATTAGTAGACATTAACATGGCGCCGTTTCTATTGCCAGCGTGTGTCTGGAATTTGCTTCTAATTTTAAATATTAAAAACATCTCTATCAGCAAAATATGCGGTGAACTACTTTTCAAAATTTCTTTAAAAATAAATGTAATTTATGCATTGACATCCAAATGTATTTTATTTATTCTGATTGATAGTAAAATTTATTTACTAAAACAATTTTTATAATTTATTTATTAAAACAATTTTTATAATTTATTTACTAAAACTATTTTTATGATTTATTTATTAAAACAATTTTGCCATAAATTTATGAAAAGTGGAAATTTGCCTGAAAAACTTAGTTTCTAGAAAAATTGAAAATTAAATAAAAAAAAAAAAATATAATAATAATAATAAAAAAAAATCATGTATCGATATATCGATAATTTATCTATATTTTTTTATGCAACGATATAGTATCGATACTTATTTTGTTCGATATTTCCGACCTCTAGTACCTTTGCCTTGAGTGGTGTATCTTGTCACGATTGCAGGGGAGTGAAGGGAGTAGGGGATAAGTATTCGAAGAACACAATGGGTTGATGACTTTTTATTTTTTATTAAAATTGTTAATCCTTTGCAAATTTTAGAGAGACGGAATTATTACAGGACACATTGCGAGTGAGAATCTGGTGTTGCTGACGTAGAAATAAATGACATGTAGTTTAAAACTAGATTTCTATTTCTAATAAAAGTTTCTTTTAATTGAAAAACGTGAGTAAGAAGTATAAAGTACACGGTATTCGAAAAGTTTAAGAAAATATTCCTTTTCTAAAATTATTTTCGTACTTAATAGACGACAGTTACGCAATTAATGAATTTCGACCAGAGGTCGGAAATATCGATCAAAATAAATATCGATACTATATCGTTGCATTGAAAAAATTATTGATAAAATATCGATATATCGATACATGATTTTTTAATTTTTTTATTTGATTTTCAATTTTGCCAGAAACGAAGTTTTTCGGGGCAAATTTCTACTTTTCATGCATTCATGCCAAAATTGTTATAATAAATAAATAATAAAAATTGTTTTAATAAATAAATTATATTATCAATCGGAATAAATAAAATACATTTGGATGTCAATACAAATATATTCACATTTCTTTTTCCAAGAAGAAATTTCGAAAAGTAGTTTACCTCATATTTGGCTGATGGAGATGTTTTAATATTTAAAATTAGATGCAAATTCCAGGCACACCTTAGCAACAGAAAAGGAGCTATGTTAACGACTACTAATAAATGATCTTATCTTTCTATTACATTGTGTTTTCTTTTCGGTTAAAATGCCATTTTAACTGTCGCTCAGCCAAGTCCAAACTTAGTTTTGAAGTTTTTGAAAAGGGAATAAAAAAAATTGAAAAGACACATAAAACTACAAAACGATCATCAAAAAACTAAAAAAGTTTGAAAATATCGATATATCGGCAACTTGCATCGATATTTTTACTATCGATATATTTTTTAAAATATCGATAAAAATATCGTCGTATCGATATATCGCCGACCTCTAATTCCGACTGATTTCTTTCATAAAGTATTAAGATGAACTCCTAGTAAGGATCATTTAGCTATACTCGCAATGTTGCAATCTTCTAGCCCAGTGCATTTAGAAACTACTTTGTATAAAACCTTAAAATTTGGTGAGTTAGGTATGAAAATGGTCACTTAATGAAAAAAAAACCTCTTAATGATTAAAAACTCGAAAATAGTGTCTAATATATTTAATTACTCTGGGCCTTAAGCCCACGGGTATTGTTTTCATTTGGTCAAAAGTGCGGTCCGGTGTCCGTCCTCGATTAATGTTTGGACATGCGCAGGAACAGCATTGTGTGGGCATGCGCAGTTGTAACTTTGAATTGTTGATGGTGCTCTTTTTGTATATAATATGAGCGTCTGGTGTCGGAACTTCAGCATATTAGATCATGAAGCGACCCTAAGCAGATCAGAGGGTCAGCATAGATTTTTCGCTAACAAATAATTAATTTCCTGTCTTCTTGTTTTGTGATTGTCTTGTCTTTAAATAAACCAAGAAAAAGCCAAATCGAGATGTTTTCATTTATAGTGTGGTGACGCAATGAGTTCGTTCACCTTTCTTTATGAGTCAACCATTTTTACGAAGTGAAATTTTCATTTGCAAACTGAAACCAAAATGTGGCCATCAAAATTCTTAACAAATGAGAATATTTCCAAACTTTAACTTAGCCAATCATCTCACGAAAAAGGTGGAGTCAATTCATTCCTCAGAGAGACTCGAACCGAATGGACACACTTCTAAGCTCTGATACCAATGCAAAAGGACGTATGTTCCTTCTTCTTAAGTTTCTTTCTTTGTTTAAATGTAGCATGTGTGTCGTGTGGGATTAAATGTTGTAATATACCCTTAACCTTCTGATATTCAATGACTCTAACCAAATTACACCAACACCAAGCTTTCATAATAGTTATAAGTTTTGTGCAGCGAATAACATATGGAATATTTCAAGCGCCTATAGCTGTAAGCTGATGTTGTTCAGTTGTATTGATGTATCGATGTTTTTATAAAACTAAAAAAAAAGAAAAAAAAAAAAAGAAACCAACAACTTTGTAATGGGCTTGGACTTCAGGCTCAGGTTAAACTGTACATTGGTTCAAAGCCAATTATTTCGTTCTCTAATAGATTTTTTTTAGATTTGTTTTTATATATGAAATTCTTACGTCAATGTCAATGCAGTGGTTCCACCTGCAATAGTTTTTTGCTTTTTTAATATTCATTGGTAAAATAAGGTATATTAGACGTTATTTTCAGTTTTTAATTTATGTCATTTCATTAAGTGATCATTTTCGTACCTACTCACTAAATTTCAAAGTTTCATACAAAGTAATTTCCAAATAAACTGTGGAACATAGCGAACATAGGGAGTGATACTTATTCTAAATAAACTGTGCTAGAAGGTTGGAACATAGCGAACGTAGGGAGTGATACTTACTGTAAATAAACTGTGCTAGAAGGTTGGAACATAGCGAACGTAGGGAGTGATACTTACTGTAAATAAACTGTGCTAGAAGGTTGGAACGTAACGAACATAGGGAGTGACACTTACTGTAAATAAATTGTGCTAGAAGGTTGGAACATAGTGAGCATAGGGAGTGATACTTACTGTAAATAAACTGTGCTAGAAGGTGGGAACATAGTGAGCATAGGGAGTGATACTTACTGTAAATAAACTGTGCTAGAAGGTTGGAACATAGTGAGCATAGGGAGTGATACTTACTGTAAATAAACTCTGCTAGAAGGTTGGAACATAGCGAACATAGGGAGTGATACTTACTGTAAATAAACTGTGCTAGAAGGTTGGAACATAGTGAACATAGGGAGTGATACTTACTGTAAATAAACTGTGCTAGAAGGATGGAACATAGTGAACATAGGGAGTGATACTTACTGTAAATAAACTGTGCTAGAAGGTTGGAACATTGTGAGTATAGGGAGTGATACTTACTGGGAATTCTTCTAGTGCAATGCAAATTATCTTATTGATAATTGAATAAGTGGTTAAAGAGGATATATATCAATAGAAATTTCTTGGATGTTGGCTAAATTTTGTTTTGTTTTGCTGTAATATACCTAGTTTATTACTCATTACAGCTGCTGTTAAGCATTTTAGAGCCGGGATTGGTGTAAAAATATATCACGTCCCATTTCTCCTCTTTCCATTGTAAAATTTGGTATTTAAAAAAAAACATTAATTCCATCAATTACTGCATTAATATTCTGACAAATTACAGAGTTAACTAAATGCTTGATGTAAAATTGGCAATCAAACCAACTTGTATGGAAAACGCAGAAACCTAATCAAATAAAGTAAATAAAAATAGTTAAGTACAGAAGTTATTTTGCCACTCTTTATCCACTGTTAAAACTTGGCTGTTAAAAAATTTTTAAACGCTTTTTTATTCACTTAACCCTTAATTATCACAATAATACCCTCATAAATTATAAAGTTGTCTAAATGCTTGAACTAAACTACACAAAACAAACCCCCACACAAAAATACAGAAATTTAACCACAGTAGATAAAAATCGATTAGGTAACTATTAGAAGTTATCTTGACACATCTTTCAGCATTGTAAAAACTTAGATTTTAACATTATCTCACTTGCCTCTTAACCCTTAAGTGCATGAATTTTTCTTTTTAGTAAATAAAATTGGAAATCAACTGGGAAATGGGTGTAGTAAATGTGAAAAATGCAGACAAAAACACAGAAGAATTTTGCATATTGATGTATATTTATATTACAAAAAAAAAAAAAAAAAAAAAAAAAAAAAAAAAAAAAAAAGCTACATTTTTCTTGCATATATTTATTAGCATATGCAAAATAGTAAATTTTATTCCTTATTCTTACCTTGTTTCTATCCGAAAACAATTTTTCCTGTATGTTTTTATTACTTTTTATGTAAATAATCGTAGTTCGTAACATCCGCCGAAATAAAATTGTACTCGGTCAATATCGCCTCCAACAACAAAAATAGTCACATATAAAAAAAATAAACTGTCAAAGATTCTAGATGATTTCGGAAACGACAAAAAGGTTTTGGTACAGTTAAAATTAAAAAAAAAAAAAATAACTATGCAAAGTTTGCTATATAAAGGGATATAATTTTAAGGAATGTAGACAATTGGCAACATTATGCATTTAAGGGTTAATCCATTTAACTCTTAAAACACCATAATAATGTCTGGCTAAATTTTAGAATTATCTAAATTCTTTAAGTAAAGTATGCAACTAAACTCTTATGTAAAAAAATGCAGAAATCTGACCAAACAAAGTAGATAAAAATCGATTAGGTAAGTATTAGAAGTTATCTTGACACATATATCTTTCAGCATTGTAAAAACTCAGATTTTAACATTATGTCCCTTGCCTCTTAATCCACTTAACTCTTAAAACTCCATTATAATCTATGGATAAATCATAGAATTATCTAAATTCTTGAAGTAAAGTATGCAACTAAACTCTTATGTAAAAAATACAGAAATCTTACCAAATAAAGTAGATAAAAATCGATTAGGTAAGTATAAGAAGTTACCTTGACGCATATATCTTTCAGCATTGTAAAAACTCAGATTTTAACATTATGTCCTTTGCCTCTTAATCCACTTAACTCTTAGAACTCCATTATAATCTATGGATAAATCATAGAATTATCTAAATTCTTGAAGCAAAGTATGCAACTTAACTCTTATGTAAAAAATACAGAAATCTTACCAAATAAAGTAGATAAAAATCGATTAAGTAAGTATAAGAAGTTACCTTGACGCATATATCTTTCAGCATTGTAAAAACTCAGATTTTAACATTATGTCCCTTGCTTCTTAATCCACTTAACTCTTAAAACTCCATTATAATCTATGGATAAATCATAGAATTATCTAAATTCTTGAAGTAAAGTATGCAACTTAACTCTTATGTAAAAAATACAGAAATCTGATCAAACAAAGTAGATAAAAATCGATTAGGTAAGTATTAGAAGTTGTCTTGTCGCATACATCTTTTAGCATTGTCAAAACTCAGATTTCAACATTATGCCCCTTGCTTCTTAATCCACTTAACTCTTAAAACTCCATTATAATCTATGGATAAATCATAGAATTATCTAAATTCTTGAAGTAAAGTATGCAACTAAACTCTTATGTAAAAAATACAGAAATATGATCAAACAAAGTAGATAAAAATCGATTAGGTAAGTATTAGAAGTTGTCTTGTCGCATACATCTTTTAGCATTGTAAAAACTCAAATTTCAACATTATGCCCCTTGCTTCTTAATCCACTTAACTCTTAAAACTCCATTATAATCTATGGATAAATCATAGAATTATCTAAATTCTTGAAGTAAAGTATGCAACTAAACTCTTATGTAAAAACTACAGAAATCTGATCAAACAAAGTAGATAAAAATCGATTAGGTAAGTATTAGAAGTTGTCTTGTCGCATACATCTTTCAGCATTATAAAAAATCAGATTTTAACATTATGTCACTCGCCTATTAATCCAATTAACTCTTAAAACTCCATAATAATCTATGGATAAACTATAGAATTATCTAAATTCTTGAAGTAAAGTATGGAACCAAACTCTTATATAGAAAATGTAGGATTCTGAGAAAGCAAAGTAGATAAAAATCAATAATAACGATGTTGAGGAATACGAGGATTACAATTCTGCTAAGAAGTTTGCGAATGATCGGTAACTCGTCGAACAAGAGTCTACTTTATATTTTTTTCTCAAAATATAAAATAATAAATATTTGGCCGTTGAACAAAAACCACATTACTCAAATATTTATGATTTCTGAAAGCCTTTTCTTATGCGTGATTCTATATATGCAATCCCTTTTCAAAGCCCTATACACGTTTTGCATAAATGAGAGAATCTCCGTTTGAAAATTCCCCCTCAATCACAAGCTTTGAATTCGAGAACGTTAATAGATAATGCGAATGCAAATTTAACCTCGCACGCCAAACTTGACATGCATTATGATGAATCTATACAAGCAGTGCTTTTATCATGCTTCCATTTTATCTCCATTGTTTTTATTCCGATGGATAGAATTCTATATAAAATTAATGGTTTAATTATTTTTGAATAAGAAACGCATACATAGGGTGTTTGAAAAGGATTTACCAACTTTTGCATTAAAAATACGTAATTTCGAAAAAGTAATAGAAAGAAAAGAAGGAAACAGTGGTGGCTCGTGCACTACAGCCAATGCATCTAGTCTGTATCTAAATTTATTAGTTCAAAACTAAAATTATATATTTTATGATTTTCTAAAATGAAAATCCAATTTCTAGGGTAAGTGAAATAAAATAAGATAAACGGCAATTTTCTTGCCTGAATAGTTCACGAGAAAAAAAACCCTCTTTCAATCATAGTGATCTTCCTCCGAACTGCAGCTGTGTGTTCCTGAAACGCGTTTTGGGCTGTCCCGTTGCAATGCGTCGCCATGGTAACCAATGGAAAACAATACAGCCTTCCCACCAAGCAATGTAATAGTGGTGCTGCCGGTCAGGAACTGATTCTAACTTAAGTTGCCCACGAGAATCCCAGGAGCTGATTGGCTTGTAATGACTTCAGCAATATCAAAATAGATGGCGCTCGCCAAATTGAAGAAAAGCACTTCGTAGTTCATTTTTATTTTTAGGGACTTCCCATAGAACTCCTGTTTGGTGTTGTAAAAGATGTAAGAGGAGGGAAGATGTTTGTAGTGCACTGGCTGCAGTGCACGAGCCCCCAATGTCTGCGCCTGACATAGCTCGAGCCACATCCAAACGGCTCTCTAGTTCTACCCATGTATTCGTTAGCATTGCTTGCGAAATAGACGGGATTGCATACGTAATGCGCGTTTTCAGCACTTCAACATCTGCTACAAAAGAAGAACACACTGTTTACTGTTTATGCAATGCTTGTTGTGACATAGCCCAGCAAGAAGAAATCCACAGGGTAAGTATGGGTAACGAGATGGTCATAATATTGAACCATCTCTCCAGTCTATCAGACAGGAAAGTTGGTTGTTTTCAGATTATCTGGCGCCGTCAGCAACACGAGGGCTATAATGCGCCGAAACATTCGTCATTAGACAAGCCAACATACATTTACAAACACCCATGCCTAACACGGGACTCGAACCCGCAACCTCGCGGCCTATAGGCTAGCGAGCTAACCACTATACCGTTTGGTCTGCCAGACAGGAAAGTCCCCTCTTTCAAATAGTCTCTTTTTTCAAACCCAGTGTGGAGGTCTGGCAAAATTTGAGGAACACGAAATTTTACATAATAAGATTTACATCCAAGCAAACGCCGACCAAACGGTATAGTGGTTAGCATACTAGCTTCTAGACCACGAGGTTGCGGGTTCGAGTCCCGTGTAAGGCATGGGTGTTTGTAAATGTATGTTAGCATTGTCAAATGACGAATGTTTCGGCGCATTATAGCCCTTGTATTGCTGACGGCGCCAAATAATCTGAAAACAACTAACCAGCATCCAATCAAACCTCTTTTGTGACTATAGGTTCAATGAAAAAGAACTGTACAATTAAACGACTAGACATTAAGCCGAAACTCTTGTTAACTTTCGGACTATCGTGGATTATTCAACTACAAGTTGAGAGTTTTCCGATCCCATAAACTCATGTTGTAGCTGTTGACCTATCCAGACACATGAAAAGTTGTTTCGTCTGTCTGTAAAGGTAATGCGTTATAAGAAGTCAGTATTTGAATCCAATATCAACCTAACACAAGACTGCCCTGAGTTTTTGCTACATTGTTTATTGTTTTCAAAGTAGAGTGTCTTCTATGTGCAATATTTGGAACCATTTGTTTAAAAAAAATTTCATCGTGAGTTGGTTGGTTGAATGTACCCTCAACGACCTATTTTTATGCACAATGGCGGCTAATTCGGCCGGGACCTACAGCTTAATGTGGATTTCAAACCACAACGAACATAGTACATACCTAACGCGGTATTCGAACTCGGTACCTTTGGCATTCGAGACCAGAGCACTAACCATTGAGCGATCTGGTGGACTTTTCACCATGGGAAACAAGTTAATGCAACCTGCATTCTTGTACTCCGATCACTTGGTTTTTATTGAAATTTAAAATGTTATGCAGACCTTTGGGGCACCCTGCATAATGAACGGTATTTACTTTTTAATAAGCGTCAGCTATTGTTTGAAGTTGTTACTAATTTAAAAAGGAGCGTATCATAATTTTACGGTTTGAAGTTGAAGTTATTTCTTGAAGTTGTTATTAATTTTAAAAAGGAGCGTATCATAATTTTACGGTTTGAAGTTGAAGCTATTTCTTGAAGTTGTAACTAATTTTAAAAAGGAGCGTATCATAATTTTACGGTTTGAAGTTGAAGCTATTTCTTGAAGTTGTTATTAATTTTAAAAAGGAGCGTATCATAATTTTACGGTTTGAAGTTGAAGCTATTTCTTGAAGTTGTTACTAATTTAAAAAAGGAGCGCATCATAATTTTACGGTTTGAAGTTGAAGCTATTTCTTGAAGTTGTTACTAATTTAAAAAAGGAGCGCATCATAATTTTACGGTCTGAAGTTGAAGCTATTTCTTGAAGTTCTAACTAATTTTAAAAAGGAGTGTATCATAATTTTACGGTCTGAAGTTGAAGCTATTTCTTGAAGTTGTAACTAATTTTAAAAAGGAGCGTATTATAATTTTACGGTTTGAAGTTGAAGCTATTTCTTGAAGTTGTAACTAATTTTAAAAAGGAGCGTATCATAATTTTACGGTTTGAAGTGGAAGCTTTTTCTTGAAGTTGTTATTAATTTAAAATAAGAGTGTATCATAATTTTAAGGCTAGCCCGAATAAACGTGCCACTAATTTCACTCTATATTTACTGACTTCTAAATATGCAATTGAAAGTTATAGGGAGTCACTTTTTAAAGCAATTTATTGTATCAAGATCATATTAATTTATTATTTTGGTTGGATTGATTACTATTACGATAAAGATATTGAGTTACACCTTATCAGCATTTGTTAACGGACTGTACTTGGTTGACCATTCTTTCCCAAAATTTCCTATTTATACATACCTGAACAAACATAGCACACAGAATGAACTATAAAATAAAAATTTCATTTGATTAAGGTTATTTGTAGAATGGAAACGGAACATTCGGCATGTGATTCCTTGTTGGTAAATTACAAATCTGTTTTGCCTTTAGTAGGTGTATCAAGCAGTGGCGTGCTGTGACATTTTTCATAAGTGAAGCAACATTATAAATAGCTAAACTTATCACCTCCAACGACAGACCCATATCTAACAGTCAAGTATCTTCAGAACATTTACTCAGTATTCATTGAAAACTGTAGAAAAAGAAATAGATGTAATATAAAGGTAGAGTTTATTTCATACAGAAAGTTTAAATTATTTGATGAACATTTAAAGAAGGAGCTCTCTGAAAAAGAAATATGATAAAATAAATAAAAAGAGAATCGAAATATAAGTCTCAAAATTGTTATTGTCTTAATATTGCTATGCTCATAGATGGCGCACACTCGCTTGAAAGCAATTTTGAATTTACTTCCCTTTCGATATTACTCAGTAAAAAAACGTTTAGAAAAGCTTAACATATTATGTTTAGAAATGTATTTAACGTTTAAAAGAACCTTACTCACGGTTTAGATTAAAAAAACAACAACAAATAGATTTCCTATCATAAGAAAATTTCAAAAGAAATAATATTTACGTTCGCTGTTTTATTACGGTCAATATGGAACCAGAAGAATATTATGAAATGTTCGGATTAGCCCCAATCCTAAAGACTGGTAGCCACCTGGCGGAAGAATTTTTACGAAGACTAATGTTTTAATGAGGACAGTTATATCTTATAAATAATTTAAATTATATTTTTACTGCAAATTGTGTTGGCTTAGCAAACAAATCGAAATATTTACCATTTATTGTTTATGCAGAATGTTCGGAATGTTTTGTTACGAATTTTGTATATTTGTAAATATTTCGTAGTGTTAATTTTGTAAATAGATAAATTTCTGTACATTTCGCATAAGACAATGCAATGGTTTGTTTCCCAGCAATGAGCCTCCCAATGCTTGATAGCGGGTTTTACAGAGGTAACTCTGGGAAGCGAGTTTCAAGGGGCAGGGCATTTAACATTATGGTAATGGGAATCTCGCCAAATTGGCGAGATAGAGCCAAGTTGGCGACGGTTTTGGCGACATTTTCAGTACATGTATCCCATGTATGTACATGTATAGGATTTTTCGACTACTGTTTGGAAAGTTCTCAAAATGTCCATCTCTGGAAGGTTCAAGTATGTTCGCAGCCACTCCTATATAAGCGCGACCTGAGTTGGTTAGTAGTTAGTTGATTTTGAATCACTGAGTTAGTTGTCTCTCAACGTTCATTGTGAGAGCTGTATTCCTGACTCGAGATACTGAGCATTCTAAGGCGAACTGTTTTGCATTGTCTTTTGCGGCGACTTAGCAGTTGTTTGTCAAGTTTTTAACTGCTGTTTTGTGCTCTGTTGAGGTGAAAAGAGCTGTATTGTGTCTACTAGAACGAGAAGTTCTGGAGCTGTAAGAGAGCTGTGAAGAGTTATTTTGGAATAAATTTCTGCAAGTTTTGATCTGCTTTGGCGTCAAATCTTTCGAACCCGTACAACGGAACAGTTTATTTTCCATAATCTTTCATTTATTTAAGGTGTACGCATACCCTACAATTCACGAAAATCGATCAGAATATTTTTTTTGTTATTATATCATAAAATTTTCTGATACTTTAGCTTTCAAACAATACTAAACTTTTGAAAATTTCCTTAGTATTTTTTAAGTTACAATCAATTATAGGTAGGGACTAATGCTGTTAGGTACTGCGTTTTTAAAACTTTAAACCTGTTTTCTGACGAACTGTATTTTGATTATGTCATGCTTTATTCAAACAATTATAATTCACTAACAAAATGTTCAATTATAATTTTTTTTAATAATTAGTGATCTACATAATGATCGATATAATATGTTAAATGTTTTGAAACTCAATTATATAAAATTGGCTGAGAAATTGATTTTTTAGTGATTTTTAAAACTTTGAATTCATTGAAAATATTGATTTTTTCATGTTTACTCACAAAATGAAATTATTTTAATCATATACTCTCTAACTAATGTAAAAAAGAATTGGATTTTTAAACTCAGAATTAAAAAAAAAATTCAATTCTAGGGTATACGTTATGAAGGATCTTGACTTTGTCTTAATCTCCAATTAAAACACGTTGCTATAACAACAAACAACGTTTATTTACAATTCCTTCGAATTTTACAAAACGTTAGGCCTGTGCCTAAGCATTTCTTAAGCCAGTAGGCTAATACAACATCGCAGCTCTAAGGCCTTTCCTCTGATAGGAACCAATGGCGAGTCCTTCTCCCTCTTCCACTAAGGAAAGGCAGTGAAGCGCTGTTCAAGTGGTCTGGCCATCTGGTAAACATCCTTCACATACGTACCAAAGATACTATAATAACCCTTCGGGTTAAAGATGGCAAGCTTCCATAGAGATAATGTAAAATACTTGAGAGCACATGACGTCATTGCAGGGTTTCTACATTGGCAAGCTTATCGCTCTTTTTAGTTTCACTTGGCGATTAAATTGTATGGTTTCTCAGAAATATTTTATCCAAAAAAAGAACAAATCTGTTTTGCTCATTAAACTTTTACTTGACATATTTACACATTCAACCAAATTTATGTTAATTATATTTTTAGCTAAGATAGTTGAATACTTTTTTAAACAATATTAATATTATATTGAACCACTACAGCAAGTTCCATCCTGTAATGCAATACGAATCTTAATATTAGATTTGGGGTTTTTACAGCATATTCCAATATTGGTGAACTTTTAGTAAGTTTTCGTAATACATATGAACATCAAGAATTAACAAAATTACTAATTACAAAATTATTGAAACACATTCTAGAAGAAAATTATTTCGATAAAGTTTCCATGCATTCTTCGAAGCAGTACATTAGGAAACTAAAAAATACCTAGTTATTGAGTGCAAGAATTTAAAAATGACTTGCAACTACAAAAACCAATATCATTTAGCATGTACTAGTTTAGAAGAATTTACTAACAGTTGACAATAATCATTTAGCTTTATTAATTCATAAAATAAAAAACCTCAATGGTAATTGAGATTTGCGTCAAATTTAAAAAAATCATAATAAACACATAATAATTGCGTGCATTTATGCAACTAACAAATGATAAACATTCTTTCAAGCGATGTCAAAGTAATACAAATAGAAAAGTTCATGGGAAAAAACAACTATATTTAACATAAAAACTAGCCTGCTGAATGAGACGAAAAAATAAAAACAAACGATTAAGAACACTAACCATCAAGTTTCATCACAACCATCAACACTGCAAAAAATGTCCTGTCAAAATTCTCTTTCGAAAATTCTATAATCTTCAGAACATTACCGAAATTTATTGTGCACAAAAGCGAACAATTTGAACAAACTTGAATAAATAATATGTTACTTTGCAAAGTAGAATCCTCCATTTTTGTTCTGCTATTTAAATCTCCCACGAATTCGACGAAATAAATCTGATGTTCTTATTTGGTTGTTTAAAAAGCACGATCGCCAAAGTAAGAAAAAAGCTCTGCGCATGTCTGGAATTTGGCAATTGGCGAAAGTTTTGTGCTCTAAACTCTGAAAATCCGCAAGATGGCAGCACTTACGTATCGGCGAAGCTTGCCTTCTTATAGTTTTAAGTTCTTTGTACGTACACCTTATATCTCATAAAAATAAATTCAGTACAAATTTTTTTTCCCTACAAAACAAAGTGGTGTTCGATGTTTACAGTCGAACCAATATATTCATATCAAACGTTGACAATTTAGTCAACTATGAAAGAATTAAGGTTGCTCTTGATTAGATTGGATGAAAATCATATATTCAATATATATTTTGGGTAGGTGTCTAGGGGATGGGGGTTATTAGGGTGGCCCAAATGAAAAGTGGACACGTGCAGCGCCCCCTCTACCTCTACCACGTACAGTGTTGGTGGTAGAGGTAGAGGTGGCACTGCATTTGTCCACTTTTCTTTTGGCCCACCCTAATAGAATCATTAAAGAGGCAGTTTAGCCTTTGATTAGCATTTAATAGAATATATTAGTTGTTTTTCAGTGACTGGCTGTTAAATTTCGATTAAGTTCTTACGTTAGAGGTCGGCGATATATCGATACGACGATATTTTAATCGATATTTTAACAAATATATCGATGGTAAAAATATCGATACAAGTCACCGATATATTGATATTTTCAAACTTTTTTAGTTTTTTAATGATCGTTTTGTAGTTTCATGTGTTTTCCCGATTTTCTTTATTTCCCTTTCAAAAACTTCAAAACTAAAGTTTGGACTTGGCTAAGAGACAATTAAAATGGCACCCTAACCGAAAAGAAAACGTAATGTAATGGAAAGATAAGATCATTTATTAGTAGTCATTAACAAAGTGCCTTTTCTGTTCTTAACGTGTGCCTGGAATTTGCATCTAATTTTAAATATTGAAAGATCTCCATCAGCAAAATATACGGTAAACTACTTTTCGAAATTTCTTCTTGGAAAAAGAAATGTGAATATATTTGCATTGACATCCAAATGTATTTTATTTATTCCCAGTGATAACATAATTTATTTATTAAAACAATTTTTATCATTTATTTATTAAAACAATTGAGGCATGAATGCTTGAAAAGTAGAAATTCACCCCGAAAATCTTTGTTTTTGGCAAAATTGAAAATCAAATAAAAAAAATTAAAAAAATCATGTAATGATATATCGATATTTTATCGATATGCAACGATATGGTATCGATATTTATTTTGATCGATATTTCCGACCACTATCTTACGTGCGTTATATCATGGTTGGTTGGTTTGTACGCTCAACGACCTATTTTTGTGCACAATACCGGCTAATCAGACCGGGACTCATCTTAACGTGGATTCTGAATCACAACAAACATCCACGCCTAACTCCAGGATTCGAACCCGGCACACCTTTGTCATGCAAGGCCAGAGCACTAACCTCACAGCCTTCAGGTTGGCCGTTATATCATGCTAATGATAACTCAAGATCAAGGACCCAAGATCAACTTCGAAGGAATCCTGAAAGGGAAGAACCATGCTCTAGTTTGTCTACTTTCTCTTTTATGTTCCTAGGCAGCTCTCTAATCGTCACGGATGTCATTGCTGATGTGGGGGGACAGAGTGCATATGATATATATTTCAGTACAATTCATTAGTTTTGTAAGATGCTATAGAATAGATGAAAACTAAATAGTTTAACTTTTTTCTTTAGTAAAGTAGTTTTTAAAAGTTCAATGATAATTAACTTTGATTTTTTTTTTACCTTGAAACAGTATAGAATTCTAAAGAATAAATTTGATTGGATAGGACTCATTCAGTAGAGTATTATTTTGTGCTGAGATTTCAGCATTCAGGTGTTCTCAAGTATCTTACAACTGTTTTCCATAGAGAAAAATAAATAATTAGTGTTTTTGGTCAATTGATGGCATTTTACAGTAAGACTGACTGAAATTTACTCCGGGGTGTTAGTAACCCATATTTATCAGTTTTGTTTAACACGTTGAGTGCAACTTTAGTCATCGGTGGCTGACACTGAACTTTACGTTTAGGCCACGTCAGCCATCGGTGGCTGACTGTGGTTGGTTTGGTTGTTTTCAGATTATCTGGCGCCGTCAGCAACACGAGGGCTATAATGCGTCAAAACATTTGTCATTAGGCAAGCCAACATACATTTACAAGCACCCATGCCTAACACGGGACTCGAACCCGCAACCTCGCGGTCTAAAAGCTAGCACGCTAACCACTATACCGTTTGGTCGGCAGTGGCTGACTGTGTAAAATATGATATAAAACTAAAACAGTTACATTGTTTTAAGTAATTACTGAAATTTTTTTCCATCAATTTTTATTTATTGCAGGATTATATCATTAAGGCATTTTAATGGATTTTATTGAAACACGGTAAACATAAAAATGGTTGTCCTTTGCAGGTATAAAATGTAACAACCCATTTAGAATTTTTTTGGCCATTGCTTTTCCATATTGTGTCACATTTTTTGCATAACATATTGCTTTGTCGTAAAACGAACCGAATGATAAGCAAGGCAAAACACACTTGGCGCATAATGTGTTGAATAAATGTCTATAAGCATGTCATTCTTAACATGAATATCTTCTTTTGCGATAAGAAACAATGGCCTTATATATTTACACAGCTGTATCGAGTAAATTTCAATCTGTTAGTAGTGCTCTTCGCATTGCTATACAGCAATACAAACGCTTCTAAGCAGCGCGCGTGGTCTGAAGGGGAATTCCTTAAGAATTCGCGTGGCACTCAACGTGTTAATGACAATCTTTTAAATGAAAATGGGCCTCATCTGGACACCATATACAGCCGTCATCAATTTTACTTTCACAGGAAAGTTTGCATGTCAGTGTAATTAAAATTTCTTACCAGTCTATCCACTGTATTAGTTGTCTTTCTGTTCCTCCACTGTATCGCAGTTATGTTATTCAAAAGATAGGGATTTCTTTCTGAAATTCCCTGTACATATCTTAGTCACATTTAAGAAACTGAATTTGGGTTGAACGTTCTACTAATGTATGCAATTCCACTAAAAGTTGCAATAGATACCTCAAAAGCGTACTGAATTTACTAAACAGTACGAAGAAAAGATGGAATTTCAAAGTAATTTCGCTGTGTGCATATTTTATCCAGAGATTTTGTCATGGGGTTTCAAATAAAACCGCAAACATCTTTTTTTGAGTTGGAATTATATGCTCTTCCGATTTTTCATGACCTGAATTAACTTAATTTTCTGTTTGCCAAAAATCTCACTAAGTTCTGGCCTCTAAACATAGTGGACCCTGAGAAATTCCCAGTAGGGAAGCTTTGGATGTATCCTCGTTGAAAAACTGAAAAGAAAAACCTATTAAAACTCGATTAAAGTTAGAAAATATGAATGCTTTTGACTTGATTCACCATTGAACTTTATATCTTTTTTTCCTAGTGGTATTTTTTTTGTATTAGAATACGTAAACAGTTCATTTCCTATTCATATCTCTGAAGGTAAGCATTCTAAGAAATACAAACTTGAGTTTCTATCTCTTTAGAAATTGGATAATGATGCAGCTAAGCGCTTTTCTGAAATTGAAGTAGGAGGTAAAAACCTTTTTATAATTTATCTCTTTTAATGTTTGTGAACGGTTTTATGCTGCGGTTTTTATATTTTATTTTTAAAAGTCAATACAACTGACAACCAAGTGCGGACGAAAATCGTTATTAATGGATAAAACTTAAGTTGGAGTATGGGTGAATAGTATCCTCTTTTTTGATATTAACAAAAATAAAATACTTTATAAATAAAGTATAGATTGCTAAATTTTATATTATGTGAGAGTATATTTTTTGAAAATAAGTAAAACATAATTTTTATTTGTTAAGCTCTGTTTCGAGGAAAATACTTTTGAACTGTTTCTTATTATCATCTCAAAAGAGAAGTTTTCTTTTTTTTTTTCAATATTTTATATTGATTAAAATAAAAGTTAACGTATTGAAGTGAATTTTTTGACCTGAAGCTCAACAAAAAAGGACGATTTCTTAAGAACAAGGAAGTTTAAAATGTGACATTGTTTATTATGACGTGCAAAATCTTTTTGAAGTAGTTTTTATCAAAATTTATAAGAAATTGTTTCGTTATTTTGATGTAAAGTTAGAAAATAGGTGGTTATAGACTTTCTTAAAAGGGGAAGTATAATCCAAAAAATAACTGTAGAGCAATTTCTAATAAAATGACATATTTACAGTATTTTCATCGTTTTTTATAACTCCAAATGGAATTTATGAATGAAATTATTTGGAAAAACTCCTAACTCCACTCTATTTAATTCAGCCAAACACAATAGGTTTTTAAAAATTAATTCAAATGTTTACCCAATAACAAATAGATAAAATTTTTACCGCTAATCTAACTTAACTGTGACGTCATCATGCATTTAGTCTTTAAACTTGAATTTATTGATAGAATAAATGTTTAGAACATAAACTATTTTTACATTTCTTCAGTAGACATTTTATGTTGCTTATTAAGCAATTGTTTTTATTTTTATTGGTTGTTCATTACTGCCAAATAGACTTTTCTATTATGTATTTGTAAAGAAAAAAAGTGATAGATATACTATTTATATAGATATGCGGGATATTTTTTGCAACGTCAAGTGGATTATTTTGAGCCATTTCGTGTAAAATATGACATCGTCTCTACATTGGCGTGTGAGTATGTAGAAGAGGTTGGAAATATTGATCAAAATAAGTATCGATACTATATCGTTGTATAGAAAAAATATCGATAAAATATCGATATATCGATACATGATTTTTTTTTAAAAATTTGATTTTCAATTTTTTCAGAAACTAAGTTTTTCGGGGCAAAATTCCACTTTTTATAAATTCATGGCAAAATTGTTTTAATAAATAAATCATAAAAATTGTTTTAATAAATTATAAAAATTGTTTTAATAAATTATAAAAATTGTTTTAATAAATTATAAAAATTGTTTTAATAAATTATAAAAATTGTTTTAATAAATAAATTATACTATCAATCAGAATTAATAAAATTCATTTGGATGTCAATGCATAAATTCCCATTTATTTTTAAAGAAGAAATTTTGGAAAGTAGTTTATCGCATATTTTGCTGATAGTGATGTTTTTAATGTTTAAAATTAGAAGCAAATTCCAGGCACACGCTGGCAACAGAAACGGTGCTATGTTAATGTCTGCTAATAAATGATCTTATCTTTCCATTACGTTATGTTTTCTTTTTGGTTAGGGTGCCATTTTAACTGCCTCTCAGCCAAGTCCAAACTTTATTTTGAAGTTTTTGAAAAGGGAATAAAGAAAATCGAAAATATATATGGAACTTCAAAACGATCATCAAAAAACTAGAAATGTTTGAAAATATCGATATATCGGTGACTTGTATCGATTTTTTTACTATCCATATTTTCCTTAAAATATCGATAAAAATATCGTTGTATCGATAAATCGCCGACCTCTAGTATGTAGTGAAATATTCGCTCAGATCTTGATCTTTTCATCAGACCAATTTAAAATTTACGAGTTGTGTTTGAATATGGTGAACAATCTCGTTAGGCAGCAACAGATTGCCGAAATCGGATCAAATATATGTATAGTTTTCACGACTATTTTGTGATTGGAATGACTGACGGAGGAATGAGGAAAATTGTGTAGTACTGTTGACAAGGTAGTAAGCTGTAAAGAAACGATTAATAATTATTAAAATTACGCAGTTATGGTAGGGGCATATGCTGGTTTAAGAAGATGAGATTTCACAGCTCATAGCATAATAATTGGTTTAACTAAGAAAATACCGAGTAATCTATTAACGAGTTTCAAACTCTATGCTTTAGAATTTTGGAAAGTTTCGTAAGTTGGTTGGTTGGTATATTTAAGGAGACGGTGATTTGTGGCGGCCGGAAGAGTAGCTAACTCTGACGTCATATTTGCATGAAATATGAATAATTAATTGTCGCGCGTGAACTGTGTATAAATTTATTTCATTCATTAATATTATTGTTTGGAAATATTCGCTGTGGGCTTTCTGCGTTATAAATAAAGTAATCTTGTCCTCTTAGTAACGTAACGGTTTTCGCAATAAAAATATAAAATTCAATAATCGATTTCCATACCTGCCATAGATTTATGCGTGGAGAAAAGATAGGCAAGTACTGTTGACAGGATAGCAAGCTGTAAGGAAACTATTGCTTAGTATAAACATTACAGAATTATAGTAGTCCGATACTCTGGTTAAAGTTGAGATTTCAAACAAAATTCATGGTATAATAAAGGGTCTAACTAGGAAACTATTAAGTTATCTTTATACTCCTTATAAATGTGTGTTCTAGAGTTTTAAGAAGTTCCATAAGTTTACTGGAAAATATTACAAAGTATCACGAAACGTTACAATGAGAAGTTAAGGCATCGAAACAACCTCATTTTACGTAAGCGTTACCCCATTTCTTCATCCAGTGTTTGTACTGGTGATTATTAATATGAAAGGAAACGAAGCAAAAAGGTCGAAAGGGAAATGTCCAGAATTGCTAAACGGACATAGGCCTTTTATTACATTCAGTCAATAAGCAGACTACTAGCTGATTCATATCAAACGTTGCAGTCAGAGAAATTCGATCACAAGAATAAAAAATAGTTTGGACGCTAGAGATACGGCGCTGCTGAAGTCATCTAATGATTTCTTTATGAGTCCCAGTCTCCGGTAACAATAACAGCATAAGTAGGAATTCTTAGGGTCTGTATTGGGAGAGTTCTTTGATAAGTAAGTCGATAATGCCCGTAGATAATATAAATGACAGCAAAAAATACTATAGCAAAATGTTATCCAGTGTCGGAATTCTCATATTCTGTCGTTTAGTCTCAGTAGGATAAAAATGACCAGGAACCTCCTCTTTTTCATTGAGTTTCTTTGTAGTTAGTGCCGCCTATCTTTTATTAATGTCATTAGAGGATAGATACAATGAACATTCTTCGCCAGAAAAGTATCTTGACTTTAATCTGTATTTATAGAATTCAAGAGCATAATAGCCTTATGAACATGTTGATCATATGTGCAGGTTGCCTATCCACAGGAATTTGTTATCCATGCCATATGCAAATATTGGTTAGAGCACGTTGGCAAACATGCGATTTATTCTACATTTAGTGGGAAGATGATTTTCAAGTCCAGAAATTTGTGACTAGCCATTCTTTTTATCGTATTATTGATGGTGAAGAAGCAATTATTTCCGAAGCAGCTGAATTTCTTTCTTTTTTGAAGTACATATTGCCCATATGGGAGTTTCTGCAATTGAAACATTTTGATCATAGGTTTCAGCTACAGAAGTAAGCTGGAAATATTCATGTATGTTGGATATAGAAGTAGGTTTCAGCTACAGAAGTAAGCTGGCAATATTCATGTATGTTGGATATAGAAGTAGGTTTCAGCTACAGAAGTAAGCTGGAAATATTCATGTATGTTGGATATAGAAGTAGGTTTCAGCTACAGAAGTAAGCTGAAAATATTCATGCATGTTGGATATAGAAGTAAGACGGTATTAGGTCCGAATATTAAAGTCGATTTTGGGAAATTTCCATACAAAATTTTGTTCCTTTATTCTCTATCCTCGCATATACGAACTTCACTTGTCACGTTGGATCTATTAGATACAAGGGCGGTTCCAGAGTATTATTATGGAGGGGGCGGAAATTTTTTAGTTTTGGGCTGTTGAATAGTTTAGATAAAATTTGTTGTTTTTAGGTTATACTACTATACCATGGGATTCCAAAACAATAATTTCCAATGTTTTTAATAGAAAAAAATTAGATATAAACTGCAAAAACGTTATAATTATTTTTTTTATAACAAGCAACTTTTTAAACAAAATGTGCATAGTAAAATAATTCTAAGACTTTTTTGTGTTTTTTTCACGAAAAACCAAATTTGTCTGAAATATTTTGCAGAGTACTTTGCTGCCTTGCTTTGTCCTCGAATTTTCATCTCCAATTTTTAGGATGTTCAGTACGGATTTGTCAAATCTTGATTGACTATATCCATAGCCTAAGAGAAGCGAGCGTTAAAACGAGTGCGGTAAAAACCATCTTGGACATTGGTTTTATTTTTAATTCATATCTTTCACATGTTCATTCACTTACTATATATAAAAATTAAATAATTAAATAATTGTGTCACTTTTGGACGCAAATGTTAGTCTTTCCTTTATTACACTCAGGGTAAACAACACGTAATATATTTTTTGCAGTCTTTACTTTTTTTTTCTACTTAACTCTGAATATCTGAGGGGACGATCACCCCCTCCACCCCTCTCTGTATCCACTATTGATTAGACTACAGATACCCAACTGAAAGTTTTCGAGTGTATTTTACCACGAAAAAGTAAGTTTTCCATCTATCAGATCCACTGCGACCAACATAGCATGAAGTAAAACTTTTTTAATCATTGCTCAATAATGCTGCTTTATAAATAAATGATAAGTTTTTTTTCAATACTTGTGTTCATTAAATATTTTGCAGATTAAATATTAAATATATTCAGGAATTTTCACAAACGTGGTAGAGGAAGATTTTTGTAACGGAAATTTAAATTAATATATATATATATATATATATATATATATATATATATATATATATATATATATATATATATATATATATATATATATATATATATATATATGTATATGTATATGTATATGTATATGTATATGTATATGTATATGTATATGTATATATATATATATATATATATATATATATATATATATATATATATATATATATATATATATATATATATATATATATATATATATATATACATATACATATACATATACATATACATATACATATACATATACATATATACATATACATATACATATACATATACATATACATATATATATATATATATATATATATATATATATATATATATATATATATATATATATATATTTGGTAGTAACCACTATATAAATCTTCAATCATTTAGGATCCTATATTAATTTGGACCGAAATTTGATGTCATTAGTGATACTAAAATATTTTTTCTAGAACTATAAAAAGAAAAAATGATTTTCTTTTTAATAGATAAAAAAACATTTCTAATGTACTACTATAGGGTATTGGAGAAAAGATAATCCATAATGAATCGATTTTGTACAGTACGCAAAAGAAATTCTGAACGATGACTATATCTTGTATTCTAATTGATGAAATAACAAAAGTCAAGTACTGTTGTATATTGTGGAAGGTCTTTATTAATTGTATATAACTTTTTTTTATCATGAGGGGTCTTCTACATATTAAAACTAGACCAAACTATAAAAAGTTCAAAGGCAACCTAATAATATTATACCATATTTAGATTTAGAATCCAAAGAATTGTCTAGATACCAAATTTCATAATTTTCCAATGAGTGGTTAGTAAATTAAACGATAAAAAAAAAATTAAATTAACTATACATTGGTGTTAAAAGTTTAATTTGTTTTTATGGCCATAAATTCTTATATAGTTAATATATTTTAGCAATTTTTGTTTCAAAGGATAGTTTGCTTAAGGCCAAACATAAATAACATGCAAATTTTGTATTAAAGTTTTTTAATAATTAATTATTAATTAATAAAACAAGTTTTAAAATTTTTTAAATCGACATTTTTGTTGTTGCTTCCATTAGAATTATCATGGTCGAAAACCCCTCCAGGATTTTTTTCATTCCATTTTGACATTTGATACTCGATATTTAACAAAAATGCAAAAAAGCTAACTTTGAGGGAATGCGTAATAGATTACGTCTTGAAGCATGCAAAACGTTCGATTCTTCCCCGCGACAAAGAAATTTGCCCTCAAGATCGTCCAAAACATTTTCGCCTATAAATGACATGTTTCTCAACATAATGAAATGAAATTTGGTATCTAGGGTTAACGAGGTATTCTAAATCGAATGAAAACATCAAAAATAGGAGTCAAATCAGACATATAGAAAATCGTAAACAAAACATTTTGGTGCAATTCGTAAGATTCTACCGTAATTAGAACCGAAGATATAGCCATCGTTCGGATTTTATTTTTGCGTGCTGTACAATGTTGACATGAGCTATTGAAAATTTTTTCATATGTCCCTTTTTACAAAGTTTAATTCAATTATATGGTTAGTAGCTTAATGATTATCAGTCGGTCCAAAAGACCCTCGGTTAGTCGTGTGACTTTTTGCCTCGTGGTTAGACGCGTGGGGGACGAATGTCCCCCAAATTCAAATTTTCGTGCATACCATAAAATTCGTGACCAAATATTAAGTAAATAGGTATTTTAATTAAAAAAACAACGTTATTGAACAGAATAAAGTAAATACTAAAAAATATTTTAAAAATAAAAAAACTATAAGATTAAAAAACATATTATTATTGAAATGAACTTTGTGACGATTCAAATTTATTTTTAAAATAGTTTTAAAGCACAATAAGCATAATCACATTAAACATTGTTGAAAATATTCGTGTGAAAATATAAATTTAAGTCTAAAATAGTATAAAAACAATAATACAAGGCAGAGAAATAGATTTTATCATAAAAAGTCATTCATGGTCCTCTCAACACAATTTACGCATATTTCAATTTGAATTAAATAGTCCTTGTAAACGTATTTGTCAGTTTTTCATTTTCAGTATTACTTAAAATCTAAAAAAAAAAAAAAAATGAGTTCATGTAAAAAATATTGCATAATTTTTTTTTTTATTGCTGAGAAATAATATGACAGTCAAATCATACCATAAAAAATAACATGCCCCCTCGCAAAACAATAAAAATATAATGAAAATAAAAAAAAAAAAAACTTTTTGAATACCTACCAAAATTAGAATACAGGGTTGGTTGCGTGGAGGACAAACGTTAACGAAATAGGTTCTGTGTCACCTGAACATACGCGTGGAACTGAATGAATATATGTTCCCGTCCCAGTCCGAATATAAAGCCCGTCCCAGTACGTTTCTATCAAACCTTTACGTTTCCCTAAACGTAAAGGTTTGATAGAAACGTACTGGGACGGGCTTTGTTCATATCGAGAGTATGAACATTCTGCTATCTATCTGCTATCTAGTATGAACATTCTGCTATCTGCTATCTGCTTTGTACATTCTGCTATCTGCTTTGTACATTCTGCTATCTATCGAGAAATTGATAAAACAATTTTTGGGACGACATTTGTCAACCGTGCGACTACCCAAGGGTTAAATTTTTGGACATAATATCTGCAGAAGTATTGTTTTAAAACATGAATATTTATATCGATACAACTATATATCGATATAGGCGATATAACGATACAACTATATTTGCATCGATATTTAAAAGAAAATATCGATATTAAAAATATCGATAAAAGTTACCGATATATCTATATTTTGAAACATTTTTAGTTATTTGATGATTGTTTTGTAGTTCCATGTGTATCTTCGATTTTCTTTATTCCCTTTTCAATGTATATATATATTCATCCCTCTGTTAATTTTTCAATTATTTACATTGTAAAAATATTATTCTAAATATTCAGCGTTGCCATTAAAAGCTATTGAAACTTGTCTAAATTTTTCTAAAAATCCCTGCATCAATTAAAAGAAAAATTACTTTTTTTGTTTTTAGTTCCATTTCCTTACAAAAAGCAATTATGAAAAGTAAAAATTTGCCCCGAAAACCTTCGTTTTTGGCAAAATTAAAAAAAAAAAAAAAAAAAAGAAACAAAAAATGTATTGATGTGTTGATATTTTTTTCTATGGAACGATATAGTATCGATATTTATTTTGATCGATATTTCCGACCTCTAATAGCAACAGCTTGGTTGGTTGTATTCAGATTATCTGGCGCCGTCAGCAACACCAGGGCTATAATGCGCCGAAACATTCGTCATTAGACAAGCCAACATACATTTACAAACACCCATGCCTTACACGGGACTCGAACCCGCAACCTCGCGGTCTAGAAGCTAGCACGCTAACCACTATACCGTTTGGTCGGCCTAATAGCAACAGCATTAATAAATGATCCTTAACAAAAATTTTAGTGAAATAACTGAGTGTTTTGCTTAATCTTTGAAAAGTTTTTTTTTTATCAGCTAGCTTATAAAAACCTTTAAGAAATGAATAAAAAAAACACTACTACTTTATTAATGATAATTCATTACTGTTTTTATACCTGATATAAACAATTGCACGTTTTAAAACAATACTTCGACACACAAAAAAAAGCATGAAGTGTGTGGGACATGCTCTTAAAAAAGTGCGTGATATTTAGAAGAATCAACGTATTTTAGTGGCGTACAGTAGTTAGTGAAAAAAATTCGTATTTTTGCAGACTCGTCTGAATTCTTTGATAAATAATATGGAACTTCTTAAAGAGAATTCAAATAAGAAACCCTTCAACACAATCTTATTCAAAGATGGAATTCTCGTACTGTATCGTTTAGTCTATGGTAAAAAGACCCTTAACCCAACATTTTCTGAATTTTTTTATCGAAATTTATTTTCATTTTATTCTGTCGCCCATATTTTCTTACGTCGTTCACAGTCGAAACGAGCATTCATCATATGAAAAAGTTTTGCCTATAAAATACTTCAGGGCCGCGGTGATTTTCCATGCTTCAAGCGAAGCTTGGCGGAATCTCGTTCTTCGTAAAAGTTCTGTAAATACTTTTTACCGAGGCCTTTTCACTGTTAAAAGTAACATCAAAGAACGTGAAAAACTTGGTTCATAATTTATTTGAGTACCTGATTGATTACTGCACAATGATGTTTGCTTTTAAGAAAAGTGAAATAAATATATGGCTATTTTATTACGTAAATTTATTCATATTTATGTTCTGCCATAAAAGAGTAGGTATTTTCAAAAAGAAGGTTGATAGATTGCTTCTGTGGGTGCATTATAAAGGAATGCATTAATGAAGAGCAAAGTTAAGTGGTATAAATATGCAAATTATTCTATGGAGAACTTTCTAGCTGAGAATCAAGAATGTATTTTTTAAAATACCGATTTAACTTTGAAAAATTAATTCCAAATTTTGTCTAAATAGCTTTCCTAGGCGAAATCATTAAAATAACTACGGGACCGAATACAGAATTTTTTTTTTCATTTTTAAATATTTTATCTGTGGAGCCTTAATTACCCTCCATCTTGCCGTATTCCAATCGGGCTGAAACTTGGCAGATAGATTTGATGTCGATTACAAAGTATTCTGTCACATTTTGGCGGCTGTCACTGTCACTAAAAGGCCAAATTTAAGGAATACTAATAAAACAACTTGCCGTCATCCAATCGCTCTGTAATAGCATTTAACCGATCATTGAACAGACTGTTTCCTCTTGCCATAATTGTTTCAATAAATAAATAATAAAATATATTGTTTAATCAGAATAAATAAAAGGTATTTGGATGTGCGTGCGTAAATTTTCTTTCCTTTTTAATGAATAAATTTTGAAAAGTCGTTTACCGGATATTTTTTTGATAGAGATGTATTTAATATTTAAAATTAGATGGCCAATACCAAGCACACGCTGGCAACAGAAGCGGCGCTTTGTTAATGCATACACAAATTGGCGATGCATATAAAGGATTTATATAGAACTTTGTTTTTATGGGTTATACTATTTTCCACGTCTTTTGATTTATTAAAAAATGACAAGGATAAAACCCATTAACTTATATACAGCGCGAAATACAATCAGTGTATTTTTTTATGTCTAACAAAGTCTTGATCGATTTTGGCAAATTTGAACTTTTTAATTGTAATTATATTGTTCAGGTTATATGCTAATTCTTAGACTCTTGTCCCATAACAGATATTCTGGCGCATAATAGCCATCATGATCCAGTCCCGAACTCATGGTTCATTGGCAAAATAATCACCTAGTATGATTCATTCTGGACTCCCAGAGTGATAGAGTTCTGTAGTTCTGCAAACTTTGCTTTAAGGGGGTCCGGTACTGAAAATAAAAAAAAATGCTCCACAAATTTGTACAGCCAATTGTTAATGGTTCTAGAAATATATCAAATTGAATTTGCAACATCTGTGATAAACACTAGTGCTCGAAAACGTACTTTAAGTAGACGCTTCAAGGCGCTACGCCCATTAGTGATGTTTAAATAACAGGTAATTTCGTGACTTTCTAATTACCGGAGGAATAAGATAAAAACATCATTCGCTTCAGGAATGTATGAGAAAAAAAAAATTGGGATATTTGACGAAATTTCGGTACTGTAACCCCTTAAAAATACGTTGAGTAACTTGACAAAGATTGTGACATAATAGTATCACGACGATTGTTAGCGTGACTGGCGAGATATTTCCGTTTATAATTTTAGCAATAAATTTTAGACATTTCCCCTTTAAAAGACCTCTAGAAAAGTACTCATCTCATGAAATTCGGACACATCTATTTAGACGTATCTATTTTGTTATTGTTTTGCGCAGTCTTTGTGTAGAATCATAGAATCTAGAGCAGCGTCAGCCACTACGCGGCCCGCAATACCATATTTGACTTGCGACGGATATTTCTGTGGCCCGCCAACAGCACAGAAGATTTAATAAGAAAAAAAAATAAAGTTTCACTCTATGAACTTTCTTTTTTACATAATTGTAAATTTTCCAAAATGTCATAAAATGTGTTTAAAAAAAAAAAAAAAAAAAAAAAAAAAAATCAAGTTTCACTCTATGAACTTTTTTTTTTACATAATGAGGAACTTTCAAGTTTTTTGGTTTTATTTTTAAATAAAAGTAGAGAAAAAATCATGAAAAACAATAGCATTCTTTCAGAAATTTGAGCTCGGATAGATAGTTAAAAAAATATTTAGTTTTTCACTTTTCGATTTGGCAGGAAAAAGCCACTTTTGCGTGAAACGTCAACGCGCAGATAATGAACCAGTCTAAAACCTGTTTTAGACGAGGTTTCTCCTTCGTTTTGCGACTTTATCTCTGAGTAACCACGTCACGATTTTTGTATGCGTTTTTGGTCACGTGACTTTTGCTTTGATTTCGGCTAATTTCAAACTCTATTTTTTATTAATTGAAAGCATAAAGATAAAAAAAATAATTGCACTGCTCAAATATATTCGTTGGATAACACTAGAAAATACAAAAAATATTCATTTTCCTCGCTTGTGCAAGTTCCTCATAAAAAACAAGTTTCACTCTATGAACTTTCTTTTTTACATAATTGTAAATTTTCCGAAATGTCATAAAATGTGTTTGAAAAAAAAAAAAAAAAAATCAAGTTTTACTCTATAAACTTTCTTTTTTACATAATTGTAAATTTTGTGAAATGTTATTACAAAATGTGTTAAAAAAAAAATCAAGTTTCACGCTATGAACTTTCCTTTTTACATAATTGTAAATTTTCCGAAATATTATAGAATGTGTTAAGTATGTCGAACAGAGTTCTCCACTACGAGTCCGAAGAAACTAAATAAAGAAACTTTCAGCAAGATGGTTTTCATAAAGAATAAATACAGGAATAACTTAACTGAATTTCATTTAGACAATTTATTAAGATTGGCTGTAAAAAATACCGCTACAGTCATTGACTCTTACACAAAATAAACTGAACGTTTTCGACCACTATCGTGTCACAATTTATATCGACTAAAACCAATTAAAACAGAATAATCTGGATGTACAATTTAAATAGTTTTATTAAAAGCTAGGTCAAGTTCGTTTGAAGAAAAGTTGTTTACGATTTTCTATATGTTTGGTGCAACACTTTTTTCTTAGGGGGCTGTATATTAAGTAAATTTAAATCCATCTTCAAAAATTTCATTACGAACCCCGATTTTTTATGTTTTCATTCGATTTAGACTACTTTGTTTACCCTAGATACCATATTTCAGCTCATTACGTTGAGAAACACGTCACTTATGAGAGGAAATGGTTTGGCCGATCTTGAGGGCAAATTTCTTTAAAGCAGGGAAGAAACAAACGTTTTTCGTGTATCAAGATGTAATCTATTACACGGTCCCTTAAAGTGAGCTTTTTTTTTTTTAACATTTTTGCTAAAATATTGAGAACCAAAAGTCAAAATGGAAAGAAAAAAATTCTGGAGGGGTTTTGGACCATGATGACTCAAATGGAAGAAAAAAAGTACATATTTCTATTTAAAAAAACTTTAAAACTTGTTTTATTAATTAATAATTAATTATTAAAAAACTGTTTATTACAAAAGTTGCGTGTTATTTAGGTTTGACCTTTTATGAACTATCGTTTGAAACACAAATGGCTAAAATATATGAATTATTTAAGAATTTATGGCTAAAAAGACAAATTTTCTTTTTAACATTAATTTGCCCTTTTTTTTACATCAATTAAATTGTTAACCAATCATCGGAAAATTATGAAATTTGGTATTAAGACGTTTTTTTGGGGATTTTAAATCTAAATACGGTATAATATTATGAGGTTGCCATTGAACTTTATAAAGTGTGGTTTAGTTTTAATATATTGATGACCCCTCAAGATAAAATATATATATATATACAATCAATAAAGACTTTCCACGATTTACTACGGTACTTGACTTTTGTTATTTCATCTATTAGAATACAAGATATAGCCGTCGTTCGGATTTTTTTTTGCGTACTGTACAATACAATAAAGGAGGGCAATTTATGGCACATCGTGCACATAATTAAACAATGACAATTTTGAATGAACTAGTTGTAGAATTGATGTGATGATTTGATGTCATACTCTTATCAGCCTCAACTTATAATAATTTTTTTTTATTGGGGAGGTGGTAGGGAGGTCACCTTGGCCTTTTTTGTTAATTTCAAAGTTTTCTTTTGTGAATTTACAATACTATCATTTAATTTGAATTTGAATGAACTATTTGTAGAATTTATGTGATGATTTGATGTCATACTCTTATCAGCCTCAACTTATAATAATTGTTTTTATTGGGGAGGGGGTAGTGAGGTCACCTTGGCCTTTTTCGTTAATTTCAAGGTTTTCTTTTGTGAATTTACATTACTATCATTTAATTTGAATTTGAATGAACTATTTGTAGAATTTATGTGACGATTTGATGTCATACTCTTATCAGCCTCAACTTATAATAATTGTTTTTATTGGGGAGGGGTAGTGAGGTCACCTAGGCCTTTTTTGTTAATTTTAAGGTTTTCTTTTGTGAATTTACATTACTATCATTTAATTTTAATTTTAATGAACTATTTGTAGAATTTATGTGACGATTTGATGTCATACTCTTATCAGCCTCAACTTATAATAATTGTTTTTATTGGGGTGGGGGTAGTGAGGTCACCTTGGCCTTTTTTGTTAATTTCAAGGTTTTCTTTTGTGAATTTACATTACTATCATTTAATTTGAATTTGAATGAACTATTTGTAGAATTTATGTGACGATTTGATGTCATATTCTTATATGCCTCAACTTATAATAATTGTTTTTATTGGGGTGGGGGTAGTGAGGTCACCTTGGCCTTTTTTGTTAATTTCAAGGTTTTCTTTTGTGAATTTACATTACTATCTTTTAATTTGAATTTGAATGAACTATTTGTAGAATTTATGTGACGATTTGATGTCATACTCTTATCAGCCTCAACTTATAATAATTTTTTTATTGGGGAGGGGGTAGTGAGGTCACCTAGGCCTTTTTTGTTAATTTTAAGGTTTTCTTTTGTGAATTTACATTACTATCATTTAATTTTAATTTGAATGAACTATTTGTAGAATTTATGTGACGATTTGATGTCATACTCCTATCAGCCTCAACATATAATAATTGTTTTTATTGTTGAGGGGTAGTGAGGTCACCTAGGCCTTTTTTGTTAATTTCAAGGTTTTCTTTTGTGAATTTACATTACTATCATTTAATTTGAATTTGAATGAACTATTTGTAGAATTTATGTGACGATTTGATGTCATATTCTTATATGCCTCAACTTATAATAATTGTTTTTATTGGGAAGGGGGTAGTGAGGTCACCTTGGCCTTTTTTGTTAATTTCAAGGTTTTCTTTTGAGAATTTACATTACTATAATTTAATTTGAATTTGAATGAACTATTTGTAGAATTTATGTGACGATTTGATGTCATACTCTTATCAGCCTCAACTTATAATAATTGTTTTTATAGGGGTGGGGGTAGTGAGGTCACCTTGGCCTTTTTTGTTAATTTCAAGGTTTTCTTTTGTGAATTTACATTACTATCATTTAATTTGAATTTGAATGAACTATTTGTAGAATTTATGTGACGATTTGATGTCATATTCTTATATGCCTCAACTTATAATAATTGTTTTTTTTGGGAACGGGGTAGTGAGGTCACCTTGGCTTTTTTTGTTAATTTCAAAGTTTTCTTTTGTGAATTTACATTACTATAATTTAATTTGAATTTGAATGAACTATTTGTAGAATTTATGTGACGATTTGATGTCATACTCTTATCAGCCTCAACTTATAATAATTTTTTTATTGGGGAGGGGGTAGTGAGGTCACCTAGGCCTTTTTTGTTAATTTTAAGGTTTTCTTTTGTGAATTTACATTACTATCATTTAATTTTAATTTGAATGAACTATTTGTAGAATTTATGTGACGATTTGATGTCATACTTCTATCAGCCTCAACATATAATAATTGTTTTTATTGTTGAGGGGTAGTGAGGTCACCTAGGCCTTTTTTGTTAATTTCAAGGTTTTCTTTTGTGAATTTACATTACTATCATTTAATTTGAATTTGAATGAACTATTTGTAGAATTTATGTGACGATTTGATGTCATATTCTTATATGCCTCAACTTATAATAATTGTTTTTATTGGGAAGGGGGTAGTGAGGTCACCTTGGCCTTTTTTGTTAATTTCAAGGTTTTCTTTTGAGAATTTACATTACTATAATTTAATTTGAATTTGAATGAACTATTTGTAGAATTTATGTGACGATTTGATGTCATACTCTTATCAGCCTCAACTTATAATAATTGTTTTTATAGGGGTGGGGGTAGTGAGGTCACCTTGGCCTTTTTTGTTAATTTCAAGGTTTTCTTTTGTGAATTTACATTACTATCATTTAATTTGAATTTGAATGAACTATTTGTAGAATTTATGTGACGATTTGATGTCATATTCTTATATGCCTCAACTTATAATAATTGTTTTTTTTGGGAACGGGGTAGTGAGGTCACCTTGGCTTTTTTTGTTAATTTCAAAGTTTTCTTTTGTGAATTTACATTACTATAATTTAATTTGAATTTGAATGAACTATTTGTAGAATTTATGTGACGATTTGATGTCATACTCTTATCAGCCTCAACTTATAAAAATTTTTTTATTGGGGAGGGGGTAGTGAGGTCACCTAGGCCTTTTTTGTTAATTTTAAGGTTTTCTTTTGTGAATTTACATTACTATCATTTAATTTTAATTTGAATGAACTATTTGTAGAATTTATGTGACGATTTGATGTCATACTCCTATCAGCCTCAACATATAATAATTGTTTTTATTGTTGAGGGGTAGTGAGGTCACCTAGGCCTTTTTTGTTAATTTCAAGGTTTTCTTTTGTGAATTTACATTACTATCATTTAATTTGAATTTGAATGAACTATTTGTAGAATTTATGTGACGATTTGATGTCATATTCTTATATGCCTCAACTTATAATAATTGTTTTTATTGGGAAGGGGGTAGTGAGGTCACCTTGGCCTTTTTTGTTAATTTCAAGGTTTTCTTTTGAGAATTTACATTACTATAATTTAATTTGAATTTGAATGAACTATTTGTAGAATTTATGTGACGATTTGATGTCATACTCTTATCAGCCTCAACTTATAATAATTGTTTTTATAGGGGTGGGGGTAGTGAGGTCACCTTGGCCTTTTTTGTTAATTTCAAGGTTTTCTTTTGTGAATTTACATTACTATCATTTAATTTGAATTTGAATGAACTATTTGTAGAATTTATGTGACGATTTGATGTCATATTCTTATATGCCTCAACTTATAATAATTGTTTTTTTTGGGAACGGGGTAGTGAGGTCACCTTGGCTTTTTTTGTTAATTTCAAAGTTTTCTTTTGTGAATTTACATTACTATAATTTAATTTGAATTTGAATGAACTATTTGTAGAATTTATGTGACGATTTGATGTCATACTCTTATCAGCCTCAACTTATAATAATTTTTTTATTGGGGAGGGGGTAGTGAGGTCACCTAGGCCTTTTTTGTTAATTTTAAGGTTTTCTTTTGTGAATTTACATTACTATCATTTAATTTTAATTTGAATGAACTATTTGTAGAATTTATGTGACGATTTGATGTCATACTCCTATCAGCCTCAACATATAATAATTGTTTTTATTGTTGAGGGGTAGTGAGGTCACCTAGGCCTTTTTTGTTAATTTCAAGGTTTTCTTTTGTGAATTTACATTACTATCATTTAATTTGAATTTGAATGAACTATTTGTAGAATTTATGTGACGATTTGATGTCATATTCTTATATGCCTCAACTTATAATAATTGTTTTTATTGGGAAGGGGGTAGTGAGGTCACCTTGGCCTTTTTTGTTAATTTCAAGGTTTTCTTTTGAGAATTTACATTACTATAATTTAATTTGAATTTGAATGAACTATTTGTAGAATTTATGTGACGATTTGATGTCATACTCTTATCAGCCTCAACTTATAATAATTTTTTTTATTGGGGAGGGGGTAGTGAGGTCACCTTGGCCTTTTTTGTTAATTTCAAAGTTTTCTTTTGGGAATTTACAATACAATAATTTAATTTTAATGTTGAGTAACTGTTAATTTCAATTTAATATTTTATTTTTAAGTAACATTCATACTTTAAGTAACTATTTTTATAATGCGAAACAAAAGTCTCAATGGTAGACTATTTAAATACTGTTTGAGAAAAGAAGCGGGTCAAAAATGTCATTTTTCCTATTTTATCTTTAGTTGAACTGAAATCCGAATGGGATTAAGTATTTATGGCTTTCGGGCTGGTGATATTGTAAAGAAGAATTCACAAAAGCGAGTGAATATTTTATGTTCGACCTTTTTAAACATTTACGAGAATTTATTTAAGGCCGCACAGTCAACTTCCATAAAATGTATACCCTCAGAGAATATGCTTTCCTTCAAACTGGTTTCTTCTGGATTAAAAGACTTGTCGTTCGACCCTTATCGATAAAGTATGCATAAAATGTAAATAAAAGTTCCACTTTTTCACCTTTTTACGTTGAGATGGATTTTGCTTACCGCACTGTTCGGAACGCATAAAAGAAAAAGAGAATCAAGTCAACCACCCAAGGGGAAATTATACCGTATTTGCGAAGTATTCAGCCAATAGGAATTGAGTTGTATTTTGAGTGAGAAACGGAGTATTTGCCTTTTAAGATTTACATAAGAGAATTACTAGAATCTATCGTTCGAGCATAAAAATTAATTGGTAAATATTGGGATTATATAGAAATGTAGTTACGTAAATAATATTAGCAGTTTCTTACATCTTATAAGTGAAAGTGCTGTTACTAACTGCAGAAGCAAACTCGAGTTAAAGCCGGGTTGCTTGAGGTAATGGGAATTAATGACAGTTTGAAAGGTTATTATGAGATTTTACTTTGTACTATTTACCCTTAGAACAGGAGATGTGACCTCATATTTAGTTACATTGTGAAAGTATGCAGTGTTTAATTCATATAAAAAGAGGGAAAGTTAGAAAGGATTTTAATCATGAAGAATATAGTCCAATAGGCGACTGCAATTTTTGGACCCCATCGAACATCATTCTGAATTTTTTATAGAAATTAGAGAAAAGTGAGTAGATTAGGAATCCACTGGTCAGCCGTGGCAAAAATGGCCGAAACTGATCATAATCGACTTGAAATGAGTAACTATCAAAGAGTCTGTTAATTACTCTTATGAAATGAACAGTGGCTTTGCACCCATTAAAATTGGGATAGCTTTTCCACAAATGCTCAATTGCATCAGCTACACTACCACTTAAGGTTTGTGCAGCTAATCGTACATTCATTTTCTTATTTTTGTATATTATGTGAACCCCAGAAAGAGAATTAGCAAATTTAAGTTAATCTTTTCTTTGCAAATCATTTAGTTTTGTAATATAATCCAATTTTACAACGCCTATATTGGACATTATAAAACCCATTTCAGCTAAAGTATTTTTGGCTAATTTCAACATGTAACAGAGATAACAAAAATGCAAAGACTTCTAACTCAGAAGCAGGATGTTTAAAAGAAGTTTTGAAATTGTTTCCTATTTCAAAATTACACCCTAAATCTGTCAATGTGCGAGTGTTAGTTTCGCTTTCATTTTCCATTTCTTTGCCAAATGCCCTTGAAAACGCATAAAAACAAGGATTAAATAAATTTAAATCAAGTGTTTTATTCTAGATCCTATTTGTTCTGAATTTAAAATAGATTATTTATGATATGAATTGCCACATAAGAGATCAACCATTAACCACGAGCGATCAATGTTAAAAGGGTCATTTTAGATATTTTTCAATAAATAATAAAAAAAAAATACATTTGCTTATTTGAATAATTATTTTTTATTTACCGGTAAAAACTCTTGTTGATATTTTTTCGATTTGCGCTGTTGTTGCAATTATATGCAACACAGTAGTTAACCATGATTCAGGAAATCTTCCCACCAGTGGCAAGAAAAAACATATTTCTGCCGGGTCGTTTTTCGCCCTGCGTTGCCAACGGAGCAGTCTATCCAGTTGTTTATCTATATCGATGGTCAGGGGAGGCAGTAGAATTGACATAGAACTCGTGGAAGCTACATTCTTTAAACATCGAACGTAAAATTCATCAGCACAAAAATGTTGAAAAACTACGAAAAAATATCCTTAAGTAAGAAATGGCCTCCTACGAGTTCTTACTGAGCCTAATCCATTAAAAAAATTTCAGTCGCAGCATCTCATGATAAAAAATCAAATCTACAAATATCCAATTTCAAATGCTTAATCTCCAAAAACTTGTGGTTAAAAAAATTCAAGAATTATTATTATTTTTCTTTTTACCTACCTTTTTGCATCCTGGAGTTCTTCTCATCTTCTTTTGTGTGATAGAGAAAACGGGGCAAATATTCTAAATTCTATATAATACTATCTTGTAACAACAAGGCTGTTCACCCACGTCGTTTTCTGAATACTTTATTATAGCACTGTAAAAATCTGTACAGGGTGTCCAACGTAGTACTCTCTGATTTTAAAATTAATTAACTCAAAAACAAATATCGATAGAAGAATGAAACAAAAAGTAAAGTTATTTTGAAAGCTGTAAAAATATGACAGAAGAACTAATTATGAAACAGAAGTATCAAAATTGCTTACAAATGTTGTCAACAGATGGCGCTGTAGTAGCACAATTCTAGAAATATGTTATAAATTTTTCCTCTGCAAACAGTAGTTGCAATCACGTTAACTTCCTTTCACGTTTAAACAATGAAACTTAGCGAAGATTGATCGCTCTGAGCTTCAAAGCACTCTTTATTCATAAGAACTATAGTGTACAGCGCCACCTGTTATCAACATTTGTAACTAATTTTGAAAATTTAGTATAAGATTTTTAGAGCTTTGAAAATAATAATACTTCTTGTTTCATTCTTGTATCGATCTTCGTTTTTGAGTAATTTAATTTTAAAATCAGGAATTCCTTCGCTGGACGCCCTGTACTTGTAAATGAGTAAAATATACTCGGTAGAATAAGTATAAAGTAATTTGTGGTCTCTTGGGAGGGATGAAATATTTGTTAACGCTCTTAGTAATGGAAAATACTAAAATATGGAAAAGCGTAAGAAAACTTTATCTGATATGTAAATTTAGTTTTAGTCCCTCATTTACATTTAAACTCATTTATCAATTTAATTTTAATTAAGTTATTCAATTTTAAAATAAAATTAAAATAATGACATATTTTTGTGTTGTTATCAACAGAGGGCGCTACTGAAATAGAAGAAAATCTTGAAACTCATTTTGTTATGCTAATAGTAAAAAAGTTTCATAGTTCTGAACCATTCTTTCAAATATCGTTCATTAGCTTCTATTATTGTTGTTAGATATAAAAGAAATTTCAAAGGTTTGTAAGAAATGTTTCAGCAGGCAATGCAATTGAAAAATGCAGGATGATTTAAAAGAAATAAGTCATCTTAAAAATTTATAATTCATGAACATTTTGAATGCAGATAAAATAAAAAAAAAGTGCTCGTTTCTTACCAACAGATGGAGTTTTATATCAAATTTTTGCTGATTAGTTGAATTCAGCTTTCTTAAATAACTCAGGTCAGTTACTCACATATACCTATAGCGCCATCTTTTGTCGGAAAAACTAATTATTATTTTTTATTTACGGAGGATAAAGACAATCATGTTTTTCTTTTTTTTTTAACATTTCTGGAAAAACCATGTAATTTACTCTCAAATGTCTATAAAATACCTATTTTTAAAGTGTTCTATCATTTTAGGATAACCTCGTATTGTAAAGGCTCATGTTACATAAGATGTATGGGTTTTATTCTTAACCGGCTCCACGAAAGTGAGACGACTATCTCGTGTATTCTTTATCACTTATTAACGGCACATAACGTTTAAGTGAGTATTAAAAAAACCATTATATGATAAATTCGTCGATTTAAACGCCGATTTTTCGAAAAGTTGTTGAGTATGTTTATTTTCCATGCGAACATATTTCCTATTTCTTCATGAATTCTGTTCCTTCTCAAACAGTGGTTGGAAAAAGTATGGCTTGAACGTTCCTGGAATTTGGTCTGTAATCCCTGCATCTTTTTAGGATTTGGAGAGTAACACTATATCTAAGCATTGTCGAAAGCGCTCAAATTTATTCTTTTAGGCTCTATAAAGCCCCCAGGCGTGCATCTATGTTTCCAAATGAATGGAAAGAGTTCTCTCTTATGCTTTCCATTTTCTTTGCACATTTCAAGATCGTATCCTTCGATCCGCACCCACTTTGTATTCCATTCTTAGCCCCCTGCCCCATCTCTTTCAATACTAAAAGGAGAAGAAATTTCTGCTTTGGTGATTTTGGAGACTCATTGCTGTATCGGATCGATTTTTGATTCGCGTTTTTGGCAGTTATGCAGATTTTTACAAAAGTGTAGAGTATTGTGTTATCAACTAGAGTAGAACGATTAGGTCAATGTATATGTGTTGAAATGTTCTAATTTTAGGTAGATTGTTGCATTTGATACAACCTAATTTCATGTTTGTGATCAGTAATGAGTTTTTCTACGTAATTAAATACAGATTAAAACTAGCTTCCTTCGTTGACCAAGAGTATTCTACTTTAAAATGGCATAGATACGAAGGATGATAAAAAGTTTCAGAAATTATGTTTATTTGCTAAGAAGGCAATGAATAATGTGAATTAGAAAAGGGTTTTAAAGTCAAAGAGATGTAAGTCAAAGTTTCAACATTTCTGACTTATATGCAGAAATGAAATCTTGAAAGGCTAAACTATTAATAGAAAAAGTGAGTTAAACTGCAACCTCAATACTTCGCTACAAGGCTGCAGCACAAAACAAATTGTTTTTAATGAGTAAATTATTTTGTTTCTCAAAATAAAGATTAATCGACTTACACCACTCTGAATTTAATCCCCTATAAAAACGTCAGCCTTTAGAAAGATGTAAATCAAATTTTCAACAATTCTGACTCAAATGTAAAAATGCAATCTACAAAGGTTAAACTGTTAATAGAAAAAGTGAGCTTAACCGTAACCTCAATATTTCGTCACAAGGTTGTGCTGGAGTGAGAATAATTAAACAATAGATGCTTCGCCAAATTTGGCAACCCCTCATAGTAAGAACTACATTATTTTAAACTATATTCATTCTTCTGTTTCCTGTCCTATGATGTAACTACAATTTATCCTAAAAGCCATTTGAGCTCCATCTATTTTCTTAAACCTAAATTAACATGTTAATTAAATGCTATCACCTTACAAGCTTGTCCTTATCCCAAACTCAATTGACTACAATCTCACAATGCATCAGTAATCCACATCGGAGATAAGTATTTATAATTTCAATCCCAAGTAAGATGCATGTTATTGATTAAACAAGAAAAGTTGTCTAATTTCAACAGCAGGCTGCAACACAAAACAGGTTATTTTTAATGAGTAAAACCCTTTGTTTCACAAAATGAAGATTAATCAACTTACACCATTGTGAATTTAATCTCCTCAAATAACGTCAACCTTGAAGGGGAAGAGCTGTTTATTGCTTTACGCGTGAAAGGAACTTGCATGATGTTCAGATCAGTCAGAGAAGCACAGGAGTAGTGAAACTATATCTAGTGTTGCATGTCCGTCAAAATGTCGAAATTAAAGCAACGCGGAAACATTAAGTTTTTGAGTAAGCTTGGGAACTCAGCAACGAGATCTCTTTAACCGAACAAATTCGAGTCCTCATTTCCAGATCTTTTGGTGTCGAATGTCTGTCTTGTAATGATGAACTTTTTAATGAGGAAAACCCTTTGTTTCTTAAAATGAAGATTAATCAACAAAGGCTCTGTGAATTTTATCCCTTCAAATAACGTCAACCTTGAAGGGGAAGAGCTGTTTATTGCTTTACGCGTGAAAGGAACTTGCATGATGTTCAGATCAGTCAGAGAAGCACAGGAGTAGTGAAACTATATCTAGTGTTGCATGTCTGTCAAAATGTCGAAATTAAAGCAACGCGGAAACATTAAGTTTTTGAGTAAGCTTGGGAACTCAGCAACGAGATCTCTTTAACCAAACAAACTCGAGTTCTCATTTCCAGATCATTTGGCGTCGAATGTCTGTCTTGTAATGATGAACTTGTTAATGAGTAAAACCCTTTGTTTCTCAAAATGAAGATTAATCAACTTACACCACTGTGAATTTAATCTCCTCAAATAATGTCAACCTTGAAGGGGAAGAGCTGTTTATTGCTTACGCGTGAAAGGAACTTGCGTGATGTTCACTTCAGTCAGAGAAGCACAGGAGTAGTGAGACTATATCTAGTGTTGCATGTCCGCCACAATGTCGAAATTAAAGCAACGCGGAAACATTAAGTTTTTGAGTAAGCTAGGGAAACGAAATCTCTTTAAGCGAACAAATTCGAGTTCTCATTTCCAGATATTTTGGCGTCGAATGTTTGTCTTATAATGATGAACTTTTAATTGAGTAAAACCCTTTGTTTCTTAAAATGAAGATTAATCAACTTACACCACTGTGAATTTAATCTCTTCAAATAACGTCAACCTTGAAGGGGAAGAGCTGTTTATTGCTTACGCGTGAAAGGAACTTGCGTGATGTTCACTTCAGTCAGAGAAGCACAGGAGTAGTGAGACTATATCTAGTGTTGCATGTCCGCCACAATGTCGAAATTAAAGCAACGCGGAAACATTAAGTTTTTGAGTAAGCTTGGGAACTCAGCAACGAGATCTCTTTAAGCGAACAAATTCGAGTTCACATTTCCAGATATTTTGGCGTCGAATGTCTGTCTTATAATGATGAACTTTTTAATGAGTAAAACCCTTTGTTTCTTAAAATGAAGATTAATCAACTTACACCACTGTGAATTTAATCTCTTCAAATAACGTCAACCTTGAAGGGGAAGAGTTGTTTATTGCTTACGCGTGAAAGGAACTTGCATGATGTTCAGATCAGTCAGAGAAACACAGGAGTAGTGAAACTATATCTAGTGTTGCATGTCCCTCAAAATGTCGAAATTAAAGCAACGTTGAAACATTAAGTTTTTGAGTAAGCTTGGAAACTCAGCAACGAGATCTCTTTAAGGGGAGTTGGTACTCTAAAATTTATAAATAATCGATTTTGAGTTTATAATTGTTTATTAAAATTTAAATTCTCTCCTTTCAAAGGATACCTCATTTGTAATAATACCTCAACTAGTAGGATTTTTAATAATTTTTTGAAGACAGAATTGGTAACTATATGTATAGATAAAGTTTTCATTAAAATGCGTTTTTCACGAAACTACATTTTTCATTATTCATGTACTTCTTTCTCTGAAACTGCACAAACTATCTTCCTAAATTTTTACCACATATTTCTTTAATTTACCGGTATATGCTGAAGTGAGATTTTGTTGTTATTTTAAAAATACTTTTTTTTGTTTTGGCTTATTTTGGCAAAAAAAAACAAAAACTTGTGTTTTTTAACAAATTTGAGTGACACAAATTTTTTTAAAAACACTTTTTTTTTTTTTTTCTTATTTTGGCAAAAACAAAACAAAAAAAAAACACTTGTGGTTTTTAACAAATTTGAGTGACTTTCACAAAAATTCCTTTTGAGAAAAAGTAAATGCATTACAATCAAAAGCTAACTTCAATTAGAATAACAAGTGTCTGTTAAATGCACTGAAAAAAAAAATAGGCTTCTATGTCAATTACTTTCTGAGAAAAAGTTACATGAAATGTGCTAAATTAACATAACCGGTATAGAGGGTACTAACTCCACTTAACCGAACTAATTCGAGTTCCCATATCTAGATCTTTTGGCATCGAATGTCTGTCTTGTCATCCTTAATATGTATCAGTAATTCTTTCTCATTTTAAAATCCTTTATATTAACTTTGATTTTGTGTGTGTAACTTCCGAGTAAATTTGTCTTAACCCACTTTTCGTCATCCAATCTGACTGAAACTTGGTAGATAGATTCGATGTCGATCACAAAGCATTCTATCATGTTTTGGGGGATGTCACTGTCACTAAAAGGCTTTTACATACGCTACTATTGTCGCTTAGGAATACTAATAAACCAAATGGTCGTTATCGCACTGATATTTAACCGATTGATTTGTTGTCGATAAGAATGCATCTTATCAGGTTTTGGAGTCTATGTCACAAAAAGACAGCTTTTACACAAGCTTCTATTGCTGTTTCTGATTATTAATAAACCTACTTCCCTTCATCCAATCAAGCTGAAACTTTGAAACTTGACAGGTACATTGCTTTCCATCAAGTTTTGGTAGGCACCTTCTGTTGGCGGAAGGTGTCCCCACATGCAGCTTCTGTGGAGCCGTTTTTACTGTCCTTCATATTTTATCAGAATGTCCAGTTTTTAACTCCATACGAATACATTTTTTTAAAATTCAAATCATCCATCACTCTCATCACTTTTAAATTCACCTTCCCATGCGTATCTTTTTAACTTTTTGACTTAAATCTCATTTTATCACATTGCTTAAGATCTATAGTATTTACATTCAATGTTCTTTTAGCAATGTGGCAGTCTTGTGTGTTTAACAATGAATTTTTGTATTCTTTTTTGTTTTTTATTTCAATTAATCTTTTAAAAATGGTTACTCCGATGGCGCAGTTTGGCCCTTGTGTTGCCTTTGAGCCAAATAAATTTTAAACTCAATCAATTAACCAACCGTCCAGTTTTGAACCTGTTGGTGGTATTTAATGACTGAAATCTTCACCTATTAAGATTGACGAGACAAAATCTTTGAAGAGATAACTAACCCACTTGCCATCATTCAATCGAACTGAATCTTGGCAGGTTGACTCGTTGTATATAACAATTTATTCAATCAAGTTTTGGAATCAAACAAAAAAAGTTAGTTAATAGTTCGGAATGTTTTCTTCGTAGAGGGCAAACACTATAAAAAAAGTTAGTTAATAGTTCGGAATGTTTTCTTCGTAGAGGGCAAACACTATAAAACTCAATCTGAGCTCAATAAGTTGAAATTGCGCATGAAAATTAAGTGGGTCCGGGACAAACAAATCTAAAATTTTTATTTTTAGAATGAATTTCTGAAATTTTTTATTCAGTAAAGTATTATGCTTTGAAACTTAAAAAACTATTTTAAATTTTCAAATTTAAAAAATATTTCTTTTTTAAAAATTAAAAAACTTCAAAATTTGGATATTTCCTAAATTTGATACATCTAAAAAACTTTTTTAAAAATCATTTCATTTTTGCATAAAAGTAGATCTTATAATTCATATCAAAAATTGTCTTCATGATTTTTCAACACAGTAACTAGACTGTATGCTAAGCTTCAAAAAACTTCTTTTTAAAAAAAGTGAAATAAAAAAACTTAATTCCTGAAGACAAAGTAAATATGAAAAATAATTTTGGAAAGTTTTATAGATTTATAACAAGTAGTTTTTAAGTTATATCAATTTAAACTTAAAAAAGGGACAAAAAGCCATCACCGAGAAAAACAGTTTCAAAGTTTCAAGATTAGCATGTCTGAGATACAGTCTTCATTTAAAAAACACTTAAATATTTCAAGTTCTACTAATGATAGAAACAATATTTTATGCCCTTTTATTTCAAATATTTGCATTATTTTTTCAGTTATAATTTTTTTTTTTTGCGAACTTTAAAATTTTGAGTTCTAGACTCACTTATGTAAGAATTAACCTGACGAAGTTACTATAAACAACAAATATACCTTTTCCAGTTATTTTTCATTTTTTATTTATTCATCTGTTGTAATTTGTTTTCATTGGTTATATTATTATAGCACTGTAATCATCCGAACATTAACAACTCAGTTATAAAATGCGAACACTTTCTAGAATAAAACAGACTATTTTGCTTTTCGTTTTTCTTTCATCAATTAGAAAAAAAGATGTGGACAGTGTTCGGATTTTTTGCTTACTGAACCAGCATATAAGATTCAATTTTAGTCACGCATTAAGTATTACGTTATGGTATGAGTTGATTTTGACACTTTAAAAAATAAATCCCCGGTTACTTTTCTTAATTACCGCGAATCCAGAGTGTTAAGTAATTCAGTATAAATTGACAAAACCTTCCCTTCTCCCAGTGTAATCAGCGCAATATTTCAACAATTATTTCTTTTAGATGGTCAATTTTTGTCCCATCTCTGGATTACTCAGTTAATGGAGATATTAATCATAATTACGCGTGTACCAAAGCACGCACGTGTAGAGGTAATTCATTGCTGAACAAAAGATAATTCAACTTATCTTTAGAAAAGAAAAAATACCCATGATTTTTATCTATTCTTATCTTTGAGTCATAAACAGCGAGTGTTCTAACTACCCATTTAATGTCGTCCTTTTAATAGACCTGTAATTTGATTTTATGCCATGGAGATTTAATTATCTCTAATGCAATGTTGCGTTTTTAGGAAATTGGAAGTAGTTAAATATTCGATGAGCATTCAGTGAAAAACACCTGATATTGTGCCGATTATATCTAATATCGATTAGTATTTGCAAAAGTAAATATATTCTAAAGGAAATGTACTTGTTTCCAAATTTTATTGATTCTTACTCCATTTTGAAACTATATATTTAATTGGCGAATATATTAGCAAACATAAAATTTCTTTAATATCTTATTGCGTTTATTGGAACGTTCAACGACCTATTTCTTTGCACCGTAACGGCTAATCAGGCCGGGGCCTACAGCTTGACGTAGATTCCAAACCACAACGAACATCCGCCATGCCTAACCCAGGATTCGAACCCGGCATCTTTGGTATAGGAGGCTAGACCGCCAACCCCACAGCTATTAGGTGGGCGTATGTCATCGGGATTAATCTAAGATATGCACACTGAACTCTAAACCATAACTTCTTGATAGTTCATAAGCAGTTTGTGATCTGCAGGTAATTAAATTGCCACCATACTGTCCCCCATCTAATATTATTTAATGGGTTAAGCTTGGTTACCAACAGGCACTAACTAGTTTTGAGGGAAGTCACTAATAAAGATATCTATGGTGATTACTAAGCCTTCTTTGACTTCAAGTCAATAACCAACCTAGACTCACTAGAATTAACTTGCAATCTGGAATTAACATAGATCAACGGGTTTGTGCTCTGAAGCAGATGAAGCCAACTGAATTGCCGTTATACTCTTCCTCAGCCCATACAGGATGTTCTGTGAAGTACTCCCTGATTTAAAAATTAAATAACTAAAAAAAAAAAAAAAAAAAAAAATTCGTAAAAAATTAGCTTTACATTTAGAGCAGACTGCAAAGATTCCAATGGATGTTGCTTAATTTGACCGTCATCATTAAACTGTAACATTTCAAGTTAATGGATAATGTGTTCTATAAAATGTTCATACTGTTACGTTGGACGGGTTCAAAAGATTTGAAGCCAAAATCAGATCAAAACTTGCAGAAATTTATTCCAAAATAACTCTTCACAGTTCTCTTACAGCTCCAGAACTTCTCGTTCTAGTAGACACAATACAGCTCTTTTCACCTCAATAGAGCACAAAACAGCAGTTAAAAACTTGACAACAACTGCTAAATCGCCGCAAAAGACAATGCAATACAGTTCGCTCAGTATCTCCAGTCAACTAATTCAGTGACTCGAAATCCAAGAACACAACTTCAGTCAACTATCGGACTCAGCTAATAACTAGCTCCGTGACTCAAAATCAGTCAACTAACTCCATCACCCGCTCCCTGAGTTTTTATAGGGGAGGTGAACGTACGTGAACCTTCTTGAAACTCCTAGAGGTAGACATTTGGAGAACTTTCCAGCTTGTAGTCGAAAAGTCCTATATACATGTACATGGGATACATGTACCTATACATGTACCGAAAATGTCGCCAAATGGTAGCCAAGTTTGGCGACATTTGGCGATTTCTCGCCAAATTTGGCGAGATTCCCATTACCATAATGTTAAATGCCCTGCCCCCTGAAACTCGCTTCCCAGAGTTACCTCTGTAAAACTCGTTATCAAGCGATAACACCCATATTGTCGGGAAACCAACTTAAAGTGAACTATTGCACTGCCTTATGCAAAATGTACATAAATTTTCCTATTTACAAAATTAACACTACGAAATATTTACAAATATACAAAAATTCGTAACAATACTATGCAATAGAAAAAGAACTTACAAAAATTAGTAACAAACTGCCCAATAAGAATGTTTTTAGTATAGTAATGCAAAAGCAATCTATGACAGGGATACAGATAAAACTTGATTCCATTTCTGAAATTTCCATGTATAGTCTGTGTATCAATTTTATTGTTATTCACATTGACTAATTTCAGCTTCAGAATGCTCTAAGCAGGCCAAGTTTAAATATAATCAATTTCGTATATTTTATCTGAAAGGTATAATTCTTAACCCTTAAATGCATATTGTTACTAATTGTATACATTCCTTATATCCTCATATCTCTTTATGTATCAACCTTTACCCAGTGTTTCTATTTTAATTTTATCAAAATTATTTTACCATTTCCGAATGCAATTAGTCTTTGACAGTTTATTTCTTTATCTGTGAAAATTTTTATTGTTAGGGGCGCTGTTGGCTGAGTACAATTTCAATTCGGCGGGTGTTACGAATTACGATAAATTAAATAAAAAGTAATGAAAACACGCCGGAAAAATTGTTTGATAAAATTCTGATAAATTTATGCAAGAAAATGTATTTTTTGTGATGTAAAAATACATCAGTATGCAAAATTCTTATGTCTTTTTTGTATTTTTCTCTTAGCTACACCCATTTCCTGGATGATTTGAAATATTATTTATTAAGAATGAAAATTCATGCATTTAATTGTTAACAATTGGCTATAGAAATTACAATTCTACTTCTTACTTTTTTTTTGATGAATGACAAAATCAGTACAGTCTTGACTTTTTTTTGGTGGCCAATAAAATTGTAACGCAACAGATATGACAGGAATCAGGGTAAATTTCGAGAAGATAATTCTTTTACAATATATTTATTTACAGTATATTCATTCTCTGAAACTGAATCTCCGAATCTGAATTTTTTTGCCGACCAAACGGTATAGTGGATAGCGTGCTGGCTTCTAGACCGCGAGGTTGCGGGTTCGAGTCCCGTGTTGGCATGGGTGTTTGTAAATGTATGTTGGCTTGTCTAATGACGAATGTTTCGGCGCATTATAGCCCACGTGATACTGACGGCGCCAGATAATCTGAATACCACCAACCAACTGAATCTGAATTTTGTTGCCGACCAAACGGTATAGTGGTTAGCGTGCTGGCTTCTAGACCGCGAGGTTGCGGGTTCGAGTCCCGTGTTGGCATGGGTGTTTGTAAATGTATGTTGGCTTGTCTAATGACGAATGTTTCGGCGCATTATAGCCCACGTGTTACTGACGGCGCCAGAAAATCTGAATACCACCAACCAACTGAATCTGAATTTTGTTGCCGACCAAACGGTATAGTGGTTAGCGTGCTAGCTTCTAGACCGCGCGGTTGCGGGTTCGAGTACCGTGTTAGGCATGGTTGTTTGTAAATGTATGTTGGCTTGTCTAATGACGAATGTTTCGGTGCATTATACCCCTCGTGTTGCTGACGGCGCCAGATAATCTGAATACAACCAACCAACCTCGCCATTTTGTATATTCAAAGACATTCCTATAGTTAATATAACCTTTCTTTTAAAATTTACTTTGTGCGATTAAAAAGTCAGTAAAATATTGAATATAAGTTGAATTTTATTTTGACAAATCGAACTAATTCGCATTTCAAAAGGGCAAGGTGGTTGTTTACTCTGTGATATATTAAATGAAATATTCATAAGCAACGTATTTAAATATGTGCTACATCATACTAATTCTTTTCAGAAATGTTTATAATGTCATCAAGTGAAACCCATTTCCGTCCAGTTGTTGTAGACGGACCCTTTTCAAGTTTCGTACAGAAATAAAATGGCAAGATCTACTTTTAATCCCCACACGAGTCATGAATTACAGATGAAACGATCAACGTGATCGCTTAATTACTCATTAAGTGATCAATGCTGGGAATTAAGCGTCAGAAGATTGAGCCATTAGATGGGCACTGAAGAGACTTGGTTAGCGACAGATAGTACTTTAGCGTTGGTGATTAGGGAAGAAATTGATTACTACGAAGTAATGAAATGTCGGTAATGGGAATTACCATTTTTGCAGTGCTTCTTAACCTCTGTAAAGTAAGGGTCACAATATCCGAAATATATATTTTGAGTTTTTCTTTATGGGGATTCAGTAGGCTTAAAATTTCAAAATGATCGATATCATCATTTTTGCATATCTTTAAATTTCAAACTATTTTGTTTCTTTTAAAATTTAGTTTTGGCCAATACTGTTTCTAGTTCAGGAGAAAAGTTAGTGTTAAAAAAACCGAAAACATACGTTTGCTATGTAATTTTTTTTGTTGCTATTACATAAAAAGGCATATATCACAAATGTCATTTTTTCAAACTATTATGTACCGTTAAAAAAAATGGCAACTAGCTTCTTTATAAAATTTTATTCTATATTTGCCTGATATCAAATATTAATCTGAGGTTAACGTTTAAGAAAAATGTTGATTATTCATTTAAAAAAAAAATTGTCTTAAAAAAATATGATTTTCAGAGATTTTTGGTGTTTTACGATTTGAGATTAAAAAAAAAAAAAAAGAAAAAAAAAGCTAACATACTCTTATAATGTCAACCGCAGATTAAAAAAGAAGGTTCAAATAATAATCAGGAAAAATTTCAAAAGTATCTGTGCTTTAGTTAATTAGAAAAGGTATATAGAATATTGGCTTTTTAACATTGGGGGTATAGGGTCTACCGAACCCCCTTAAATACTTTCAAGGGGGGGGGGGGTGATAGTTTTAAATAAAAATGGCCTGATGTTCTGTTAATAATAATACCAAAACATACGGTTTTGTTTTTTAAAAGATTTTCCACAACATTGTTGATTTTTTATAAGATGAACGTCTTAAAAGAAGTCTTTCAAGGGAGACTTGCATCTTACAATGGGAGAAAACTCGTTAATCTCTCACCAAGCATCCCAACGATACGAGACTTTTGTCATAATCATCATCATCATGTCAATTCATATTTTCAAAGTAGGGATTTCATAGCGACGATCCCAACAAGGATTCACTTAGAAACTTTTCATATGCTAAGAGAGTGCTTTGCACTTAAGACCATGATTTGGCGAAAAATTCTAGACGAGATAAATTGAATATTTTCATATTTGAAAAGTTATATGTCAACCTGGCCTCACGTTTTCTCTATAATAACTCAATTCGTTAGTTTTTCATCACTTATCAATTAATTTCTTCTTTTGAGAACTGATACCATCTCATGATTAGGATTTATTTACATAATATAAATCCTGATACTTTTTCTATAAATACATATCTATAAATACTTATGCTTTTTCTATAAATCCTGATGCCCTTTCTTTAAATTGATATCTATAAATACTTATGCTTTTTCTATAAATCCTAATGCCCTTTCTTTAAATTGATATCTATAAATACTTATGCTTTTTCTATAAATCCTGATGCCCTTTCTTTAAATTGATATCTATAAATACTTATGCTTTTTCTATAAATCCTGATGCCCTTTCTTTAAATTGATATCTATAAATACTTATGCTTTTTCTATAAATCCTGATGCCCTTTCTTTAAATTGATATCTATAAATACTTATGCTTTTTCTATAAATCCTCATGCCCTTTCGCCGACCAAACGGTATAGTGGTTAGCGTGCTAGCTTCTTGACACGAGGTTGCGGGTTCGAGTCCCGTGTTAGGCATGGGTGTTTGTAAATGTATGTTGGCTTGTCTAATGACGAATGTTTCGGCGCATTATAGCCCTCGTGTTGCTGATGGTGCCAGATAATCTGAATACAACCAACCAACCTGATGCCCTTTCTTTAAATTGATATCTATAAATACTTATGCTTTTTCTATAAATCCTGATGCCCTTTCTTTAAATTGATATCTATAAATACTAATATGTTTGGTCTATGTATGAGAAAAGCCTATTGCGCAAAGATATTTTACTTTCTGTAAAATATCGGTTATGCTAATATATCTATTTAAAAAAAAAATCAATAAAATTGACTTTTCGGAAAAGAGTGTAATTAAATTAATCTTTCATCGAAATGGATTTTTTAATTAACTAAAACAAAACACCTAAAAGTTATTTTATACAATTTGGATTTATTGATCACAAATGTTAAAATTGTAATTATTTTATTTTAATGTACTTAAGCTGCTTTTATAGATTTGTTTCATCTTCAGTTTTTTTCCTTCTTTTTCTGGATCATTCTATAATTGAATCCTATAAAAATATTTTTGCAATTAGATTCCGGGTTTATATTGTTTATTCTAGTTTCAAAGCGAGTAATTGAATTTTATGATACCAGTTCATTAATATTAATGAGGAAATTTTAATGATTTTTGGGGCATAAATCCTAATTTGTGTTACTTAGTATATCCTTTTCTTTGAACAGCTCTAATTCTCAAGGTAAGAATTTAATCTGATTATTTTTAATTCGATTTCTGTTTGCAATAATCCCGCAATTAGTGATATAAAATTCAAATTAACAGCATCTTGGCAGTGAAGGCTTTGATGTGTTAAATTGCTTTTTTTAATTACAAACAGGCGTTTATTTTTAAAAACAATTTACATCTTATTTTTATCAATTCTGAGTTTATGCTTGCAAATACATTGTATTCATAATTAACCATCAAGTGCATGATTTTTTCTTTGCAATGAACTATTTTTTTTTGTTTGCCTCTGAACCACTGAAAAAATATACAAAAAAAATCCTAAGTATATATTTAAATAAATAAGTAATTAAAATCATTGAGTAGCATATATGCAACATCATGTGCTAACGAAGCTTTTTTTGTTCTAAAATTTCTTTTCGATAAAATGTATAGCATATTTGGTACTTTAAGGACTTTTTAGGTTAACTTTAACAGGTTGAACTTCATAAAAAAAAGAGTGATTTAATTGACGTTTTACACCAAAAAGTGAATAATCAACTAAAATTTTGGAAATCTTTTCTCTAGCTGTTGTCTTTAAATGTTATTTTTGAAACTTGTGTTATTTTAAGTTTTGTTTTTGAAAGCGTTATTTTGATCCATTTTACAAAACTGAGCTTTTTTTATGTTAATAGAAATGCTTTATTCAAGAAATGAAATAGAGTATCTCAGTGAAAAATACTGGCTAGAATAAATAATTTTGAACATCTAGCGATTAAAAACACACAAAGTGCATTTACACGTTTTATAATTGTTCTTATATTTACCTGATATATATCTTGCATTTTTTACCTTCTAATCTACAATATAGTGAAAAGCATGTACAGTGGCTCAAACAATTAATTATACACTTCGCGCGCAAAAAATATAATTATAACAATATTTTTTGCGGATGCATTAAACTCTGGACATTTTACTTCGTATATACACAAAAAAAATTATTCATTAAGAATCATATTATTTATACAACTTTACAATTTTATTAGGTAAATTTTGCGGCAAAAATTTGAGGCAGCTCTTATGAAAAATATATTTAGATACAATTAAATATTTTCTACTAGGCTGCTGTTTTAATCTAATTTTGCGTAATCTCATCTTAAACCTTTTAACGATCATTTTTATGTTATGAAGTTTTTTAAATGAACTTAAAGTCAAACTTTTAAAAGGAAAATGACTCTTCGATGAGAAACCCATATTGATAAAAATTGAATGATGAATATTGATGTATTGATTAATATTAATTAATTAATATTATTTGAGAAAGGAAAATATTATCGTGAAATAGCTAAAATTTTTGTTAGAAGCCACAACTGTGCCCAGAAAATCGATGAAAATTTTAAAAGTGATGGATTGATTGAAAATAAATCAAGATTGAAAGAAATCAAAATTGGAAGAAGATTGATCCTAAAGTAAGTATAACCAAACTTGATACAGAAACTTCTCAAATCATTGGCATAAGTGTAAGCGCTGAAACTGTACGGAATGTAATTATAAAAGCTGGATATAAAAGTTGATTTGCAAGAAAGAAACCATTCACCAGCTTGCAAAATCAGAAAAAGCGTTTGGAGATAGCAAAAAAACTAATCGTTTGAAGATCAATAATTTTTGGAAGAAAGGTTTAAGGATGAAAGTAAATTCAACATTTTTGGTAGTGACGGCCGTCGCATCGTGTGTAGAAAGCCTGATACCACTTTGGATCCAAAAAATTTGGTCCTACAGTTAAATATGGTGGTGGCACCTTCATGGCTTAGGGTTGTATAACTTCAACCGGGATAGGACATTTAGTTATTAATTAAACCGGGATAGGACATTTAGTTATTAATTAAACCGGGATAGGACATTTAGTTATTAATTAAACCGGGATAGGACATTTAGTTTGATAATATTATCGTGAAATATAATTTTTTTTTGTTAGAAGTCCCACTTGCATCCAGAAAATCATTGAAAAATTTAAAAGTGATGGATTGATTGAAAATAAATCCAGATTGAAAACAAACAAAATTGAAAAAGTTTTGAAAGAAATCAAGATTGATCCTAAAGTAAGTATAGCCAAACTTTCTACAGAAACTTAAGCTTCAATCGGGATAGGACATTTAGTTTTTATGGATGGAATTATGAAACATATGGTTTACTTGGGTATACTTCCTAATGTATTCCTTGGATATATTCCGCCACTACAACGATCCTGTACACATGGCACGTAACGTCAAAACTGTGGTGTCTTTTTCATTGTAAACAGCAGTTACACACACCATTACAGTCCCCCGATATCAACATCATTGAAAATCTGTGTCCATACTCAAAACAGTGGTCCAAAAGCACAAAATTAGAGACAAAGTCCTTTTAAAATAGTTGTTGCAAGAAGATTGGGGTGAAATATCTTCAGATACCACCAAAAGGTTGATCGAAAATGATACCACGACGTTTGGAGGACATTATAAAAACCAAAGGACATGTAACTAAATATTGACACTTTCTTTGTATGAGAGAGATATTACGAAAATTTCATTGGTGTATTCTCAATTTTGTTGAGGTAATAATTTGCGTATGTTTATTTAATTAAATTGGTGTTGTTACAAATTATCCTTCTGTCGGGTTTAATATGTTGAACACTGAGTTTGGGTACACTGAGTATGCGTGATTGACTACTTTAAAAAAAGTTAATAAAAACATAATTAAATTAAATTTTACGACTGTTAATGATGAATATTATTACGAGGAGTGACAAAGGAATAAAAAATACACAATTTTCTGCAAAAAAATCACATTATTTGACATATAACTATATTCGGCGGGCGGAGTAATTTGACTGTCGGATCAAATGCATCCGACGAAATGTTAAATACGGTAATGCACTTATAATTAGGACGAAATTTTAGTTAATAATTGAAAGTAGTCCTCATCAGAAAGTGTGTCATAGGAAGATACACCGTCTGCCAGTGCGAAAAGATGGCCTTGTACTTAGGAAGTGTATGGAAAATTCGTGTCTTCTCTCAAGTTGTGATAAGAGGTAAAATTTCGGATGTTTGGCAGTGGCAGCACATTTTCTTGATATAATTACAGTGATCTGTTGATGAACTTCACAAAACCAATTGCCCGTTTAATCATTATAAAACTCGCCAATCTCACCCATTTGGTGATATTTTTAATTACTATTTTTACTTTTGATTTTAAATACTATTATTGTCAAATTGGCGATATGGTTGTTACCAATTATCACCTGTGGTGTTAGCGCTCTGGCCTTGCATGACAAAGTTTCCGGGTTCGAATCCTATGTTAGGCGTGGATATTCGTTCTGGTTCAGATTCTTTGCTAAGCTGTAGGTCTCAGCATTGATTAGCAGTTATTGTGCACAAAATTAGATCGCTGAGCGTACAAACCGAAGTAATTGAGACCAACCCCTACAGCTTTGGTTGGTTGTTTTCAGATTATATGGCACCGTCAGCAACACGAGGGCTATAATGCGCCGAAACATTCGTCATTAGACAAGCCAACATACATTCACAAACACCCATGCCTTACACGGGACTCGAACCCGCAACCTCGCGGTCTAGAAGCTAGCACGCTAACCACTATACCGTTTGGTCGGCTCTACAGCTTAGAACCTCAGTGTTTGATTAATGTTTTCAAAAGTAGCAAGCAAATTACAAGTATTTGTAACATCATTATTTATAGGTTATTGGGGTATCAATTACACTAGAAAGTTGAATTATTCTAATTTCGGTGTTCGTAGAAACAGCTTAGTGTGAAAAAGGCTTATTAAATTATTTTTATTGGGACGCGAAACCTAATAATTTTGGAACCAGTATTTGTTTGAGCTAGTTTTGTAAAAAAAAAAAAAAAAAAAAAATGTCATGATAAAATAAACTGAATATATCCTTAAATAGAAAACTTGTCATACCCCTACACAATACACAATGCAATTTGCTGGATGTCAACCAATTAACAATATATATAGATAAAAATTGTATTCTTTCTAACGACTTCTCGGATGGTAAATTACTTTTTCTATTTTAACAAGACATTAATGTCATAAACTTTCTATAAAGCTAAGGATAAAAAGAAAAGTTGATTCGATGGCATTTAATGACAAACCAATTCATTGATAAAGCTTTAAGCGATTAAATGGCAATTTGTCACTGGATGTCAGTTGAATAGAGCAAATATTTGATAAAAACAGAGGAGTGGTATTTTTAGGACATATCAATAAAATTGCCATGAATTGGAGGCTTACAGGGTTTGCGAGATCATAGTCTTTTGTTATTTTTTTCTTGTGATTGATTTATTGTTTGTGCTTTGCAATTAGTATTAAGTATTTACAGATTTGAAGGTGGCGAATTCAAAATGTAATGATAATTTTTAGAGTGTATTAAAAAAAACCTACTTATTTATGGTTGTGATATTTCCAGAATCAAGTGTTTTATGTTAAGGGTCTCGGGTACTGAAAATAAAAAAAAAAACTTTATTTATAAATATTTTTATGTTAATTTTTTTTCTTATGTATGAAATAGTACTAATATATCTTTGAAATAATATTTTTTTAAATATTGCGTTTATTAAAAAAAAAAAAATTAAAAGCCAAGAAAAATCCACAATAATTAATGTTTGCGTATTTTGATATAAGTCAAGAAAAAAAAATATTTTTCAAAGTGAAAGCTTTCTGTAATACATAATATGATCAAGAAAATTTTGATGGGTGAATTAGAAAAAATTAAAAAAAAATTCTCAAAGATAAAATATTGAAATTTTTACTTTTTTTTATGCTATCCTTTACACTAAATGTTATATTTTAAGACAGAATTTGAAAAATAAAATTCTGTTAAGTCAAAAGGTTTAAAGTTATATAAATTAAATGCTCCAAAAATTTGAATAGTCAATTGTACATGCTTCTGGAGATATATCGATGTGAATTTGCAACATCTGTGAAAAACACTAGTGCTCGAAAAATGCTCCTTACGCTCTTGCTTCAAGGCGTAACGTCCATTAGTGATGTTTAAATAACAGGTTATTTGTGGCGTTTTAATCACCGAATGAATAAGACTAAAACATCATTTTCTTTAGGAATGTATGAACTATTTTGAAAATCAGAAAAAAATTAAGGTTTTTTGACGAAAATTCAGTACTGGACCCCCTTAATTTTCTTTCACTACAAGAAACCCCCTTCTCCTATTTCCAATTTTTTTCACTATATTTGTACAGTTTACCTCAGTGTTTACAAAATTTAATACGAGGATATTTTTAAGTTATTTTAGAAATAACTGATATCTTTTGTTATTTTCATTTCATATTCAAAAGTGTTAAATTTAAATGTGGCAATGAATTGGAACCATTATGATTTTTTAAGATAACAATTATTCGAATTTAAAATATTTAGGTTGTCAGTATTCAGAAACGCGGCAGTGTTACGCCGCCAAGTCCTATGTCAAAGCGGCAAACATGCAAGTGTATATTATGTTGACCGAGCATAGGCTCATTTTCGATATTTATATTGTCTCTCGAAAAATGCATATCTTATAAAGCACACCTACAAGTGGATATTTATTAAAATATGGTACTAGGACAGTATCGACTTAAGACTAGTATCGTAACTATGTCTACTTTGTAGTTTTTGGAAAATTCAGAAATAAGGTTTAGAACTTGGAGGAAAATGAGCACCCATATCTTTTTAAAAGCTGAGCAATAAATTTTTTTTTTGTATGGGATAAACAATGCTTTTGTTAGAGGAAAGTGCGAGAAAGTTGAGATAAAACATGAACTTACAATGATTGGGTTTTCAACCATTAACACCCTGGTTCATTATTAAGGGGGTCCAGTACCGAAATTTCTTCAAAAATCCCAATTTTTTTTTCTGATTTTATAAAATAGTTCACACATTCCTGAAGAGAATGATGTTTTTATCTTATTCCTCCGATGATTAGAACGCCATGAAATTAAGTGTTATTTAAACATCACTAATGGGCGTAACGCCTTGAAGCGTCTGCTTAAAGTGCGTTTTCCGAGCATTAGTGTTTTTCACAGATGTTGCATATTCAAATCGATATATCTCCAGAACCATTAACAATTGGCTAATCAAATTTTTGGAGCATTTAATTTATATAGTTTTAAATATTTTGTCTTCACAGAATTTTATTTTTTTAATTCTGTTTTAAAATATAACATTTAGCGTAAAAGATAACATAAAAAAATGCAAAAATTTCAATATTTTAAATTTGGGAATTTTTAAAATTTTTTGTAATTCGCCTATCAAAATTCTGTGAAGACAAAATTTTCTTTATATAATTATGTATTACAGAAAGCTTTCACTTTGAAAAAAAAATTATTTTTTCTTGACTTATATCAAAATACGCAAATATCAATTATTATGGATTTTTCTTGGTTTTTAATTTTTTTTTAAATAACTAAACACAATATTTAAAAAAAATTTCTCAAAGATATATAAATAGAATCTCATACATAAAATAAATTTTTTTTTAATTCTGTTTTAAAATATAACATTTAGCGTAAAAGATAACATAAAAAAATGCAAAAATTTCAATATTTTAAATTTGGGAATTTTTAAAATTTTTTGTAATTCGCCTATCAAAATTCTGTGAAGACAAAATTTTCTTTATATAATTATGTATTACAGAAAGCTTTCACTTTGAAAAAAAAATTATTTTTTCTTGACTTATATCAAAATACGCAAACATCAATTATTATGGATTTTTCTTGGTTTTTAATTTTTTTTTAAATAACTAAACACAATATTTAAAAAAAAATTCTCAAAGATATATAAATAGAATCTCATACATAAAATAAATTTTTTACATAAAAATGTACATAAATAAAGTTATTTTTATTTTCGGTACCGGACTCCCTTAAGTACAACAAGTTAAAGGTATGCCATTTGAAGTATAGATAGTCGTCATCTCCTTTCATCCACTTCTGGTTGGTGAATCAACAATTATTATATAAATACCAAGACTTTTTATTCAGTTTTCAATTCGCTTATCAAACATATTTTGAATCGCTTTTTGTTAAAAGGGCGTAAGTCAAATTTTTTTTATCAAAATGAGTTTGTTATGATTTTATATTGTTTGAAGATAGACTCAATGATTTGTGTAAAAAGTGTGTTTCTAACTGTATTCATAACTACACAATAAACTGGCAAACATCGTAGTTTCTGCTAAGGGGTGTAAGTCAATTCTTAAGGCTCTGAGGCCCCAGCACCCTTCCCGGTCTGGACTTTCCCGGAGGCATATTCGGTCAAGAAAAACAGGGCTAAATTGAAATGGATAATCCCTCCGGCAAACGATCCGTACAGGAGAAAGTGTCCTGGAGGTTCTCTTGGCCTCACCTGTGACAGAAAGGATCAGACGGCTTTGTCCAGATTCGCCAGCGGACATCTAAAGACCTTTACTTTTCATGGAAAACTCAAGATTTTCCCAATTTGCGGAAAATGTGCTACAGAAATGGTCTCCCCAGACCACATTTTGGACTGCCTTCAGCTTTCTTGGGAAGATCTGGCCAAGGAGCCCTTGGGAGTTTTGGACTTTTTGCGTGTTTTTAACCTCATGGAATTTGTCTAGCTGTCGCTAGCTTGGAGATTTGTAAAAAAAAATCAATTCTTGGTTTCAGTACTTCCCTGTGCGAGGGCATAGTTTTCTCCCTTTCGATCGAGACTTTGGTCTCATATCGAAATGTCTTAGAAGACATTACCGCATATACACTGTGAATGAAGTCTCGGACTACATTAAATCAAGCGCAACAAGATTTCTCAAGTTTACAGTTTGTGAAATCTTTTCCTCAGAGATTTTAAACTACAAAATATGGATGAAAGCCTCTTACAAAAAGTGTTGTATTTCCCAAGAGACCAAAGGTAAAAAGGTTGGAAAAAAAGACAAGATCTATTTCCAAATAAGTACATTATTTCAATTCGTACATAGAAAACAAAACAAAGGATGTGTTGAAGGATATTCACCATAAACAGTCTGGTTCCCCCCTCCACCTTTTTCACAGGCTGTTCAACCAACCACAGCTCGATAAAAAAAGCGAAAATAATGGACACTGAAAAGATGAACTACATCCCAGTTCAACATCAAGAGTACTGCAACACTATTAGGAGTTGGCCAACAACTGAAGCCGAAATTGCTGATAGCGACATGGATCCAGAGTTGAGTGATGATGATTAGCTATTATAATTATTTGTTATGTTTCGTTTGCTATTTTTTGTCTTGAAATATTTACTACATATGTTCAATGTCTTGCACTCATGAATAAAACTACAATGAACCTTAAAAACTTGATTTATTATATTCATTCAAATGGTTTACTTTATTCATTTTTAAATTTTTGTTAAAAGGGCGATGTTTTAGATATTTTTGCATTTAATTACTTACAAAGTACTGTTCAAAACTTTATGAAACTTTAACCATATTATAAAATAGTAACTTTTATTTTCAAATATTTTTTTTTAAAATTGTTTCTTAATATGAAGTTTTTTTATTTCTTGAAAAATTTGTAATTTGTGACTTACGCCCTTTCAACAAAAAACGATTAATTTCTGTTATATTCCTAAATTAAATAACTTGTTCTCTCAATTCATCTCTTAGTTGCTAATGCTATATTTTCTTTTCAGAATCACTTCGTTTTCTCGTCGTAATAAACTCTACTGCTGTTTAAGCCAATTCAAACCTACAGAACTTACTAATTTAAGACTGTAATAATTTGGATTTTAATTGTACTCTTTGAAAAATTAGCTCAAAATTCTTTCAGTAGAAAAATTACAAAATATATTTTAAAAACCATTTGAGCAAAAGTTTCAAGACAGAAAGTTTTACGAGATCTATATTCATTCATCCAAACCTTAAAGTTTAAAAATTAGTTTTCATAATTCCTCCTTCTTGAATAAAAAGATGTCCCCTATAACCTATAACGATTATATTAAGTCCTCTTAAAATTTGTATTCCATTCTTTGAAGTAGATCTGAATGAAATGATCTGTCATCCAGCGTCAGTTTGCAATATTCCATAATATTGATAAAAGCGTTATTTTTATTAGTCTATTTGTAAGGGAAGCAACTGAGGAGCGTGGTAGATTATATTTCCGGAAAAAAAAATATATTTCAGGTGTAACTCGAATAGTAGCTTGCTTATAATATTAATTACCCTATATTCTAGGAAGTGGTGGGAAGATTAGCGTGCGTTTTAAAATTAAATAGGGCTTCAAGACAGAAATCTGATACATATATCTGTATCTCGGAAGAAACTCACACTAAGTTAAAATTTTTTTGAAATTCTGGTTTAGGCACCATCTTACATAACACTTTCCTCTCTTTCTATTGGAATGAAGCGCTATGCCCTAGGATAAATAATAACCAATTTATACGTTTTTGAAAAGCACCGTGTATTCCATCATAACAAATGAGAGAAAAGATCTTAACTGTAACATTCATTTGGCTCTCCTGTAAAATTTGTCTTTTGTGATATAGTGCGCTTTCCTTCCGGGCTACAGATATATATTCACTTATATAACCCTCAAGATTTGTAATCTTTGTTTATAAGGCAGTTTATTCACGTTATTTTTGTTTCCTATAAAGATGCATACACAATTACGCATAGTCCTCTTTATTCTTCGTTATTACTTAAGGAGGAACTGTTAAACTCCACAATCCTGGTCAGTTGAAGCATTTTCTTGTTGATTTTGGTAATAGCTGACCTGCCTTTGTATTCTGTAGTACTTAATTGATAGATTGATGTCATGATGCAATCTGACAATGCAATTTCGTAAGAAGGGTTGAAGTATTGCACTTATCACATTCCCCAAGTATGCCGTGGTGGCCGATATTTGCATATTGAGAACTGGAGGTTAATTTGTTACTTTATACTATACTAAACTTCATGTCAATGGAATCCTCTATCAATTGAATACAATTTTAGTTATGATTTAAAAAACAGTTTTGTACATTTGCATACATTGACAAATCGAAGGTAGAAAACTTCAACAGTTTTAAGATTAAGTCATAAATTAACTATAACAAGCAACCAGTCCTCAAAGTTTCAGTATGTGTGTTTAAAGAACTTTACCTTCAAGTAACGTTTTTTCAATATGAAGATTCATAGTCCTCTTTACTCTTTGTTCTCCATTTCTTGAAATGGAACTGTAAAACTTTGTTTACTACCCCTCTTCATTTTGCCACAGGATTATCATTTTTTTTTTTTTTTTTATAAAAGGTGTATTTGCACTGTCCCGTCAATAGTTACAATATTCACTTTCAAAACAAAAGCGTACCTTTTCTTTTGCAAATGCCATTGGCAGAAGCGAATTCAATAAAAAGGGTGGAATCTATTTCAATCATGCTTATACCCTGACATCAATTGGATATAATTTTATTTATTATATGAATAAAACATTATTAGACATTTGCATGTATTATAAAATGCAGGCAAATAGAATGAATGAATAGAAACGGGTAGGAATTTCAAGACAGACAGCTATACAAGATCACTCATTCTGACTTTAAATTTTCTAAATGTGTGTTTATAAGATTTTTTTTATTTAAGTTACGCTTGTTCTCTATGAAGATGTATAGTCCTTTTCACTATTTGTCCTCCATTCCTTAAGGCAGAACAGAAAAAATATATCCTCTTTCGTCAGGTTCTAGCATGCTTTCCTATTGAATAAAAGCTGGATTTGCATTCTTCTCTTTGCAATTGGCAGAAGAGAATTCGTTGGCGTGTAAGGAAGAAAGGCTTCTTTGACTGTCGGAAGTAACTTCCAAAAGAGTGAAGGTAGTTGAAGGATCTGATTACGACTTTTTATTCTCTGTTTCGGAGGGCAGAAGGGTGATCGAAAATGCACCATTGAACCTCGAATATTCCTTTGAAATTGGCCGGATTTTTGAACTTGTAGAGCGATTGGTTCTCGAATGGAGTAGAGTACTGCTTCGGGCGTTTTTTCCTTTACTTGTAATATGGATAGTGAGGAATTCCTTTGGGAAGCGTTTTGTCTGCGAATCAAATTTATTGTTTAAGGACAGTGAAAGGGGTTCAAAGGAATCAATTTGTGTTTTATCACGCTTTTAAAATTAGGTGCTGGGAAATCAATTTTCAAGTATTTTCGGTGCTTAAAACTTATATTGTTATTGTATGAGAAGTTCAATTTCGCTTTCTGGAAAACTCATTTTTTTACTAACCCGAATTTTATTTACTTCTGAAAGTTGGAAATCTCGGAATATCCAATTTTAGAAACTAAGGAATTTTTAAACTAAGCTACCACGGTAATAATATAAAAAACGTTAAAGAAGTCTTTGTTTTTTACAGAATTGATATTCGACTATAGTTAAAGTTTTTTTTTTTTTTTTTTTCAATTTTCCTTTTTTTTCAAATTGTTTTACTTTTATAAGACTTTTTCTGATTTTTGGTATTTTACTACAGCCTGTCCCAAAAATATAGACACAGGTAAAAAATGACATCCCTAGCTAAAATACCTTTCATGCATTTTCAGAAATAATGAAAATATATTTTTTTGATTGATTTATTTGGTTTTACTGTAAAAAATATTAGAAAATGAGTAAAATCTGTGCAAAAATTAAAAAAATTTTCTGTCCCTTAAATATGTTCATCGTCCGACTTTCCTTAGATATACTATTTGCTGTATATTTTTTTCAGCAGAATATTATTTATTTACATTTCTTGAAAGTATTTATAGTCCACTTTTCTGACTTTTATTGATTTGGATTAATTTTTCGCTTATTTTCGACTAACAAATCGATGTTTTCACATATTCGTCAAAATGCCTAGAGGTATAGAGATTTCGAAAGAGGAGATCATCAAAGTTTTGGGTTTAAAAGTTAAAGGTAATTATCCGAAAGATATATCCAAGATTTTAAAGAGATCTTTAAGAAGTGTTTACAGAATATTGCATAATGTCGGCAAGTTGTTTAGTAAGAAAAGACCCGGTTGACAAAGATTAACATCTATGCGCAATGACAGAATCAATCTGAGCATGTCAGCTAGAAAAAATATGCCATTGCGACAAATTGCATCCAATTTTGGAGTGTCAAAAATACCATTTACAGAAGAATACTGGAATCTAAACTAATAACCTTCTAGTAAATATTGAAGACACCATGCTTAAAAGTACGCCACAAAACTGGACGTTTAAACTGGGCAAAGAAAATTATGTCTTAGATGATAAATGGCTGTCAACAATATTTAGTGACGAGAAAAAGTAAAACTTGGATGGACCAGATGGTTATACATTTTACTGGCATGATTTAAGAAGCGAACCAAGAAGTTATTTTTAGTAGACAGCAAGGTGGAGGATCAGTAATGACTTGGGGTGGTTTTGGATTTAATGGACATGCATTTTTGGCAACTTGTAGCAAGAAATTGAATCCTCAGTACTACCAGAAAATATTAGAGGCCAATTTTATTCCTCTACAGGATTTGCTGGGAAGACCAAACTGTGTATTTCAACAAGACAGGGTGCCTATTCATGTGTCTAACTCGATAAATATGTGGTACAACAGGAATAATATCAATGTCATGGACTGGCCATCGCTTAGTCCGGACACAAATCCAAAGGAGATCGTGTGGGGACATCTAGCCCGAAAATTATATGAAAATGTGAAAATGGAAGCCAATATTTTTCGACCAAGGACCTTAAAGCAGTGATAGAGCAAGCATGTTATGAACTACCCCCAAAAGTAATACAAAGCTTAGAAATTTCGGTGGAAAACCGTGTATTTCAAGTAATTAAAGCATATGAAAACACGATTAAATTCTAACATTTGTAACTGTGCTGAGGAGCACAGCCTTAAATATAACACATAAAAGAAATATTGTCTATAATTATGGGACACCCTATTTCTGTTTTTCTAAATAAATTCAGCATTTGTTGTTTTTTTCTAATAAATTAACCCTAAGTTGTGTTTCATGTAGTGTTTATAATTATACATATGTGAAAAAAATTTCATCCCATTTCTATTTTTACTATGAATTGTATTTTATGCTTTTGTCTATATTTTTGGGACAGGGTGTACGTTACTTGCCAAAGTATTATGACATTACTACTTATTTTACCGATTTAGATATTTCCACGTAAACAGTTTTAACAAACTCTCCCATGATTTTTGATCTCCCATGTCATGCCAAAATAATACACTTATTCAAAAAAATCTGAAATGCTTTTTTTTTGCTTTTGCTGTTGAGTTACCACAAATAGAGCAGAAACAATTTGGTAAAAGTGGTGTAGTGTAAAACAAAGCGATAGTGAAATAATACAAACGCATATAAAAATAATTTAGAAATGTCCTATGAATTATTAAAACGGTGTCCTATTTTAAGAAGGTATTCTTACACTACAATCTACATTTAGCACAAATTTGCTTCTCCTGCCAACTACCATTCATATTGACATGGAATCCTTTTCAACAATAATTAAAGTGTCAGGCAAAATCTATACGTGCTTAGAGTTCATGTCGAATTTCTGTCTACGTATCTAGGAGTCCCTGGTTCGGCTCCCGTTAGCACGCATCGCTACATTGGTGAATATCGGACAACTGTATCATGCTGCCATCTATCGGCACCTTCTAAAATTACTACATGACTTCAACAATATTATTTCAGCATCTTTGGCGACTCACCGCCAGAAACAGCAAGTAAAACCTCCGTCGATTCACTGTTGGACAATAGGTCGACTCACTGCCCCACGCTCTCAACTCACGAGCAGGCAACTCAATTGTTAGTCCCTTCGCGACTCACTTGGAAGGGGCTATGTGGCAGTCTCGAGTACAAATAACAGATAAAACTTCTATGCACTGGATTACACTTTTGCATAGTGGTAGAGTATCTGTCTACGGATGTAGGAGTCCCTGGTTCAACTCTCATTAGCGCACATCACTACAAAGTCATTCTAGATATTACACAGAAGCAGCATACATACAACGTAATTTTCTTGAAGCAGTAGACAACATAAAGGCAATATTTTTGCATACGTAATCAAACTGACCCCGTATCCAGTGAAATTGTAGTTAACTCTTAAATGCAAGAATTTTTATTTTTAATGAATAACATTTTTTATCAACACACACACACACACACACACACACACACACACACACACACACACACACACACACACACACACACACACACACACACACACACACACACACACACACACACACACACACACACACACACACACACACACACACACACACACACACACACACACACTTAAGAATTTTGCATATTGATGTATTTTTACATCGCAAAAAAAGCTAAATTTTTCTTGCATAAATTTATCAGTATATGCACAAATATAAATATTATTCGTTACTCTTACTTTGCATTTATCCGAAAACAATTTTTCATGTGTGTTTTTATTATTAGGGTGACTTACATGAAAAGTGAACACGTGCAGTAGAGTGTCCCATGAGAGGAAAGAGGTGAGAGGATGAGAGGCTGTTTGTTAAAAAATCGTGTATTTTGGAATTATGCTTGGTCAGACTAGTCAATCTTCCAGTCTTCCCCTGTTTCCACCAATACAGCTGCGCTACCTCGGATGAGCCAGACTTTACTAACTAATGTCCGTTTGTTTCTCTTAACAAAGGAGGGGTCCTATTACGAGCATTCCAATTAATTATGCCCACTCAATGCAGACAGGATACCTACAATAAAGTTAAGTTTAGTTGTCTTGAAATTTGAAATGCCTGATAGTCTTTCTCTAGGAAAGTTCTCGCGATTTCAGAACCTGACGCTTCAGTTCTCTTACATCTCTCCTTGCGTACAAAATCATTGCCAAAATCAAATTTTTTGTGTGAGGAAAGGAAGCATTTCGTCCAATAACTGAGTTTAAAACTTGCAGTAAATATTCAGGTTGGTATCGAGACAATCGAATTGCCACATATATGTTCTTAGGTCCTTCAGAAATTTTTTTTTTTTAATGTAATAATGTCAAGAAGATATAACTGAGTTGTGTTCAATACTTTCATCTCAAGTTGAGGAATTAAACATCCAACACGTAAAAAATCAGCCAGGGGAAATTTTTCAAGGTTCTTCAATTTTTTTTATCTCACTGAAAGATGTCCAGTTGTAGTACTATCTACGTCAGTGATTCTCAACCACTGTGCCGCGGCACTTTTGTGTGCCGCCACATTTTAGAAATGTATATTTGTAATTAATCCCTTAATGAACGTACTGTTGTTTTTGTAGTACATATTATATTATTTTATTTTACATTCCCAATTTTTATCATAAACTATTTTACACAGTGTATAATAGGTGTATTACAGTGTATTATAGGAAGGTAAATTAAACAACTTTTAAACTTATCTTTCCCTTTGTGTGCCGCCAAATTTTGAAATCGTTAAAAGTGTGCCGCCACATAAAAAAGGTTGAGAATCACTGATCTACGTGTTTAAATATGTGTCTGAATGGTAGTTCATTGGAGTATAGAAAGCATATATCCCAATGTAGTGGTCTCCCAGCGTGCAATTTGGTCTGTCAGATTATTTCCATCCAGTATTCATGGCAGACCCAATCAGAGCCACGTGCGTTTTGATCCAAGTAAGTTTATGAGCTTCAAAGAAAGAGAAGGCACCACGAGAAAGGTCACCCAGATTAAAACCTGCTAAAACACAATTTTTATCAATGTTTCAAAGGTTATGCACGAAAGATTATTATTGAATAATTACTAATTTGATCTTTTTTCCCCAAGTTCTATCTACTTCATTCCACACAATATAAACTAATGTACCTCGATAATTTAGTGATTGGTGTATTCTACAAATTGATGGAAAAAGGGTATTTTTTTATATCTACTCAAAACTTTGAAGTGAATGCTTGAAGTAAATAAAACAATTTTAACAAAAATATGTAAAAAGTAACGTTAGTATCCATTTTATAAAAAAATTATTTTTTAATAAAAAAATGTATTTTAGAATATTTTTAATTATTAATATATGTTTTAAAAATGCATGAAATAGTGTTTTCCTGTGTTATACCACCCTTTCACTATACACTGCTAACTATTGCCTTTCAAATATATAAAGTTTCGAATTATAAAAAAATTTAGGAAAAATAGTTATTTTTTGTATTTTCTTCAAACTTTGAGGTGAATGCGCGATCGGAAGATACGTTTTTTCAAAATTTTTTTTACAGTTTTTCTTATCAAGATGTGCATCAACTTTTTTCACCTCATGCGTTTCAAAAATAAAAAAATATTTTTTTTCAAACCACCCTAGTATGCAATGATTTTGTTGCGTTATAATTAATAATTAAGTTTAAGTTTAAGTTAAGTTAAGTTAAGTTATAATTAAGTTGCGTAATTAAGTTTGTTGCGTGTGAATATTTGCAATCTTGGTTTACTTGCCGATCTGCTGTTGATGTACCTCCTAATGACGTTTTTCTGACTCATCATTACGAGGAGCAGAATTTTGAGGTTGAAAGAATATGATGACAAACAATTAAGCAATAAAAGGTTAAAAATGGTTTTACTCCATTCCTTGGGTTTAAGTGAACTTGCATAATAGCTTTTTTTCAATCTTGATTTTGACAAGCAAAAATTAAAGTTAGTTTTGAGCATGGAAAAGGAAAAGAGTTAGAGTTCCCATCTACTAGAAACACTGTTACGAATTTTTGTATATTTGTAAATATTTCTTAGTGTTAATTTTGTAAATAGTAAAATTTATGTACATTTCGCATAAGGCAGTGCAATAGTTCGTCTGAGCTTGGCTTCCCTGCAATGAGTCTCTTGATGCTTGATAACGGGTTTTACAGAGGTTACGCTGGGAAGCGAGTGTTACAAGGAGCAGGGCATTTAACATTATGGTAATGGCAATCTCGCCAAATTCTCGAGATAGAGCCAAGTTGGCGACGGTTTTGGCGACTAATTTTTGTCACCAAATTTGGCGAGAAATCGCCAAATGTCGCCCAACTTGGCGACCATTTGGTGACATTTTCGGTTCCCATGTACATGTATAGGACTTTTCGACTACGATCTGGAAAGCTCTCCAAATATCTACCTCTAGTAGTTTCAAGAAGGTTCACGTATGTTCGCCTCCCCTATATATAAACCCAGCCATTTGATGGGTTAGTTAGTTGGTTGTTAGCTGAGTCCATTAGTTGACTGGAATTACTGAGTCTCAGTGAACATTCCGAGTAGTTCTAATGCGAAATGTATTGCATTGTCTTTTACGGCGATTTAGCAGTTGTGTTGTCAAGTTTTTAACTGCTGTTTTGTGATCTATTGTTGTGAAAAGAGCTGTATTGTGTCTACTAGAACGAGAAGTTCTGGAGCTGTAAGAGAATCTGTGAAGAATTATACTGGAATAAATTTCTGCAAGTTTTGATCTGCTTTGGCTTCAAATCTTTCGAACCCATCCACGCAACAATACTTATTCTTAAAAGGGATTATTTGCGTATGTTTTATAGTTTCTTTGAAACAGCTAAAAATGAAGATAGTTTCTTCAGCGTACCAATAAAAGATTGGCCTGAAAAGCCTGAAAAGCCATCATATAAAAAAGCTGCAGTATTTGCTAAATACTCGTCTTTTGTAAATGATGTTAATGAACAAAATAACTGTGCAATTAAGAATGAAGCGCAAAAACAGTTTTTGGTCCTACAAATGCGAAGAAAGAACTTTACGAAATGAAATCGCCAATATTTCCCTAAAATGCAGTTGATAAATTAATGTAAATATATGATCGTTTGAAAACGTTATTCTTTATTGATAACTTAAGTTTATTTTGTGCACGATTATACATAAGGTAGAAATGTCTTGTAAATCATATTTTTCATGATTTCAGTAACGTTTATTGTTTCTTCTTACTCAGAGCAAAATCCTTATTAATACGGAATTTGGTTGAAATAATATATAAGTAACACACACATTTATAAATGAAAAAAAAAAGAAAAAGAACATTAATAGTTTTTAATGTAACTAATAAAATAATACAGCATTTTACACTATTTTGTCCAATTTTATGTAAATTCAGTGAATTTGGGGAACCCCTAATTTTTTTTTTAAATTCTTCAAAAATTTGAGATGTTTTATATTCACAGAAAGAACATTTTTGGAGGTTGCGAGTTAACATTTTTAAAAGCTGATATTTTGAGACACCTTAACGCACAGAGCCACCACTACCTCTACCAGGGACACTGTTCGTGGTAGAGGTACCCTAATAGCACACATCCTCCCAGGGAGGTCCCTGGGAAGTCAGTCGTTGTCCCGGGGATGACTGGGGACTTCCTATGGACCTCCCTGGGAGGATGTGTGCTATTAGGGTAGTGGTGGCGCTGCATGTGTCCACTTTTCATTTGGAACACCTTAAAACTTCTTATATAAATTATCATAATTCGTAACACCCACCGAAATGAAATTGTACACAGTCAACAGTGCCCCTAACAATAAAAATTGTCACAGACAAAGGTTGGTTGTTGTTTTTCAGATTATCTGGAGCCGTCAGCAACACGTGGGCTATAATGCACCGAAACATTCGTCATTAGACAAGCCAACATACATTTACAAACATCCATGCCTAACACGGGACCCGAACCCGCAACTTCGCTTTCTAGAAGCTAGCACTCTAACCACTATATCGTTTGGTCGGCCACAGGCAAAGGAATAAAGTGTCAAAGATTCTAGTTGCGTTCGGAAACGATAAAATTGTTCTGGCAAAAAAACCCAAAAAAACAATAAAACACTTCAAAGGTTATTACATAAAGGGATAAAAGGTTTTAAGAAATGTAGACAATTGGCAACAATATGCATTTCAGGGTTAAACTACTGCAGTACGTACCAGATGCCATATACTTCGGTTGACGGATTATTTACATTATGTACGGTGGTGAAACGAATCACATCGATAAGTTTCCTTTTACGGATATAAGTGCAAGGTCTTCAAGTTTCATATTGGTGTTTTTATTTCTTCAATTTAGTAAAATTGAAAATTTATTGCTTTAAAATATTTAAACAGTTGTGCAAAAATTATACATCTTTAACTTCTATAAGTCCAAAAGTACAGGGTGTCCAGAAAAGGACTCCCTGATTTCAAAATTAAATATCTCGAAAACAAAGATCGATAGAGGAATGCAGTAAACGGTATGTTTATTGTGAAAGCTGTAAGAATTTTATACAGCAGTTTGAAATAATAGTTACAAAATCTACTAACAGATGGCGCTGTAATCGCCATACTTAATGCCTAGTATAAATAGTGATCGGAAGCCCAGAGCGATCAGTTCCACTATTGAAGCGTGAAAGGAGATTAGCGTAATGAAGGAAGAGATTAAAACTATGTACTCCATTGAACAACGCGTTTTTCTGGTGCTAGAGTACCACAGGTTAAAAGAGAGTCCTACGGCAACAAGGTGCAGTTTTCAGACACGATTTAATGTTCCAAAAGGACCCGATGCGAAAACCATTCGTACGCTTTCCGCCAAATTTCAACGAACAGGCAGCGTAACTGATGATCTAGTGGGGAATGTTTTCCGCAAGCAAACTGCAGTTACGCCTGAAAATGTCGCCACAGTTTCTGGAATTATTCAGCAAAATCAAATGTCATCCGTCCGTAGAATTGCATCTGAGACTGGTTTGAAGCGTTTCAGCAAGCAGAAAATACTGAGAAAGAGCCTACACATGTTTCCATTCAAAATTCAAACTCACCAGGCCATACCCGTACGAGCTGTGCAACAAAGGATTGACTTTGCTAATCAGATGCTCACACTGATTGATAGTGAAGGATTTGATGTTGGCTGCATCTGGTTTACAGATGAAGCACACTTCCACCTGAATGGATTCGTGAATAAACAGAACTGGCGATTTTGGGGTTCCGAAAATCCATATTGGTGTGAAGCGAAACCCCTGTATTCTCCTAAAGTTACTGTGTGGGCTGCAGTATGCAGCAGAGGCATTATTGGCCCTTTTTTCATTCGAGAAATGGTCACTAGTGAACGTTACGTTGCAATTTTGGAACAATTTGTCGCCACACAGCAAGTGTTAGAGGATCGACCACGTACTGAATGGTTTATGCAAGATGGAGCCCGACCACATCGTACCGAACAAGTGTTTCGCTTTCTTGATGAATACTTCGGGAATCGAGTCATTGCTTTGGAATATCCCAAATTTACTGGTGCAGGCAGGGATTGGCCTCCATATTCGCCAGATTTGACTCCCTGTGATTATTTTTTGTGGGGCACATTGAAAGACATTGTCTACCCGAAGCATCCCGCCACGCTGGACGAGCTTGAATCGGCGATCTGTGTGGCATGTGAATCCATTTCTGTTGAGACACTACGAAATGTGATGTCAAATTTCATTCTTCGTTTGCGCCTCCTCTGTGGTGCCAATGGTGAACATTTTGAAAACATTGTGATGTGATTTTTTGCAAAGAATGTTTTCATACGATTATTTCATTTATGTATGCTGATAATGAGCTGTACAGGGTACACCGCCATCTGTTAGCAGCTTTTGTAACTATTATTTCAAACTGCTGTATAAAATTCTTACAGCTTTCACAATAAACATACCGTTTACTGCATTCCTCTATCGATCTTTGTTTTCGAGATATTTAATTTTGAAATCAGGGAGTCCTTTTCTGGACACCCTGTACATCCAAGTAAAATTTGGTCAATATTGGTCATAGGGATATGGAATTTGAATAAACTTTTCTCTTATAATACTGTCGTCATGTAAGTACTAAAACTAAGTAATTATAAAAAAAATCCTCAATTTCGAGAAAGACGAAGTTATAGAATCGAACAACCCATTGATGACAATGTTGTCAATTTTTGAATATTTTACGTAGTGCCTAGGGATAGTCTATACAATAGATTATAGGATAGATATAGTACCATGTTGTTCACCTGGCCTAATGGGTCAAACTCATACCATATTTAGTAAATTTTGGTTAAACGTGCAGTAATGGCATTGATGCGCGCGCTAAAATTGTGAGTATGAAGGAGAAAATTATGACATCATATCCGATTTTTTCACATTAATGTATTTCTTAATAAAATGTTTAAGAAATTGGTTGCTATTTAAAGATATGAAATGTTCAAGGCGTAGATTATTCTTGTTGTAGGTACTATTGCAAATGGTTTGAATTCGGTTTAGTTGATTAATAATAGTATTACGGTAAATTTTGATGGAGAGATTAGAAGACCAAGGAATTAGTTTAACTTCATTAAAGGGAAATCATTTAGTTTATCAAAAACGGTTATTGAAATTGTTTCAGAATAATTAATTTCTAGGTTAAGGAACTGAGTGGAAGTGGAGGAGGTATTAGTCTTTTTGAGAAGAAGTTCTTTAAGATATATTTGCCGCCAAAAGTTGGTAAAGTCAACGCTATTGAAACAGGCCCGTAGCCAGCCAAAGTTTGTAGGACGGGCAAAAATTTTCCCAGGAGGGGCAGAAATATAAATTATTTAATTGGTTTTCAATTAATTTTTACAATTGATTACACGTAATATATTTAATATAATTCTATTCCTTTAAAATATTCTATGCTTGTCCATCTCTTAATTTTTCACACATTTCAACTTAAGAGTATCTACTTTAAAAATAATTACAAATATAAAAATTAGTACAAGTTACTTTTACATAAAAAGTTTTTTTAACATAAAAAGTTTTTTCGAAGTTCCGTTCTTACATTTCTATTTAAAAATATATATTGTTAAATAAATGACATTTTCCTATCATTGGTCTTGTGGAACACCTACATAACTCTTTAACAAACTTGTCATTTAAGAAATTCTTTCAGCATTAAAAAGCTATTTACATTTTTATATAAAAACTATATATATAAAAACTATATATATATATATATATATATATATATATATATATATATATATATATATATATATATATATATATATATATATATATATATAAACAATTTCAAAACTCTATCTCTACTTCAAATGCCAAAAACACTAGATTTTCCATCCTTTCGTGGTCCATTGACATTCTTTGGGGACGATTTATGGCCGTCAAAGTGGAAAAGGTAGATTTGCAAGTTGCTGTGCTACAACCGAAGGTATCTATAGCAGCAATAAGTTCGGTTCTATTCAATCATAGATATAAAGGTTTACAAGTAAAAACAAATGATTGGGATACAATTTTCCAGGACGGGCGAAGATTTTTCCAGGTCGGGCAATGCCCGACCTCGCCCCCCTCTGGCTACAGGCCTGTATTGAAAACAATTAGGTTGTCTATAAAACGGAAAACAGAGATGTTTTGAAGAGTGTAGTTTTTTTCAAACCAGTGTAGAAAGAGATTTGCTAAAATGATAGAGTATATGCTCTCTTGTGGAATACCTGCGACCTGGAGAAACTGTTGTTCACCATTGTAGATGTAATTATTGAAGATGCAGAAATTGATTAGCTTGTTCCAAAATTCATTATCAACGTTTAGAATGCTATTATAGTAATTGTTGTACGCATGGAGAACGTCTTTCAAATCATTTAGAGGTATGCTGGTGAAAAGATCTTTAATGTCAAAAGTATCAATGGTAGTGATATTGTTACGTGAAATGAAGTCTTGAACAAGTTTATTGTTGTTGATGATCCATGTGATGTAACCTTTTTGTAAAATCAAATCCTTTAGTTCAGCCGTTCTCAACCTTTTTAGTAATGCGGTCCACTTATTTTGTAAGAAAATTTTGAGGTCCACTGACTTACTATGTGCGTGTCCGTACATCTGTAATTAGTAAAAAATACTGTACAAGAAGGGTTCAAAATGAATTTTTTTTATAAAGAAAAGATCTTTCTTGTATTCACTTTGCTGTCATAACTATAAGAAAACTTAAAAAACTAGTGGGCAAAGTTAAAAAAAAATCATGAGATTTTTGACATTGTTTATATCCCACGAGAAAAACAATATCTGGATTAAAACTGGATATTTTTAGCCATGCTGTTGAGTTAACTCATTATTCACATGAGATTATAAGTCACAATCTACAACATGTCTGTTCACGTTGAAAAGAGAGATTAAAAACCGCAAGAAGAGGCTCAATCTTGAACCCTTTAAATTAGAGGTCGGAAATATCGATCAAAATAAATATCGATACTGTATCGTTGCATAGAAAAAAATATCGATAGATCGATACATGATTTTTTTATTTGATTTTCAATTTTGCCAGAAACAAAGTTTTTCGGGGAAAATTTTTACTTTTCATGATCGCTTTTTTGTAAGGTGACTACTTTTTCAACTGAAATGGATCTATTACAAAAGTTATATTTTCGCCTAATTGGTGCAGTGATTTTAAGAAAAATTTAGATAACTTTTAATAGCTTTTAAGTGTATGGAAAATATTGAATATTGGTGCCATTTTTACTGTCTCTCAGCCAAGTTCAAATTTTAGTTTTAAAGTTTTTGAAAAGGGAATAAATAAAATCGAAAAAAACACATGAAACTACAAAACGATCATCAAAAAACTAAAAATATTTGAAAATATCGTTGTATCGGTGACTTTTATAGATAGAATTTATATTAGAATTTTATATTATAGAAATATCGATAAAAATATCATCGTATCGATACATCGCCGACCTCTACTTTGAATGCAAGGTGAACATTCTGAGTTTTTACCTTGAAAGTTTCTCAATAAAAATTAGAACATAGTTATAGACTGAGAGGCGACTGCAATTTTTGGACCCCATCGAACATCATTCTGAATTTTTTATAGAAATTGGAGAAAAGTGAGTAGATAACGAATCCACTGGTCTGCCTTGGCAAAAATGGCCGAAACTGGTCAAAAATCGACTTTTAATAAGTTGAACTAAATCCATTTGCCAAATGCCATAACTTGCCAAATAATGAGCATTTTTTTTATTTGGTTACCCTCTCTTTTTAATTTTCAATTAAGAAGGTTGCAGACGATTCAGATATCTGGCGACGGTCTACTTGCATCTATTAAAAGGGAGCCAAATTGGCAATAAACATTACCTCACTGATGACGTAACTGATGTCGCCAATTTGGCTTACTTTTAAAAGATACAAGTTTTACCGTGCCAGAGATCAGAAATCGTTTGCGCTTTTTTTCATTGAAAATCAAAATACAGTGGGTTGCTAGACTAAAAAAGTTGTTCCCTTTTTGGTAAGTTATGACATATTTGGCAATCGGATTTTAGTTCAACTCATTCCAAGTCGATTTTGGACCAGTTTCGGCCATTTTTTCCACGGCAGACCAGTGGATTCGTAATCTACTAACTTTTCTCCAATTTCTATAAAAAATTCAGAATGATGTTCGATGAGGTCCAAAAATTGCAGTCGTCTCTCTGATTATTATGTATATATTATGTTTATACCTTCAGATAGGCAACCTATGCTAACTTCTCTTTCTTTGTCGTTCTCCAAAATTTTGTCTAAAACATGTTCATTAAAATTCTATTTTGAGATATTCATTTAGGCTTACAATATTCTTTTCATATGTTTGTATAGTGGCAATAAAACAATTTCCATAACACTCAAAGTGAAAGATGCTCGTTATGAGTCAATTGCACCGACGCACTCAAAAGAAAATCGTCAATCAAAAGAAGAGCCATTCATGACAAACTCGATGACTTGATGAGGCCTACAGACACAATTGATCCTTCAAAAGTACTGAAAAAAAATAGTTTGATGGATTTTGATGTGCATGAGCCAAAATACGGGCACTCTTCATTGATAGATGCATTCGCATTCATTCAGAGTAAGACCGAAAGACTGATAATGACATGTTTTGAAAATACTTTTCGGATTGAAGTCTTAGACTCTTCCGAAAAGCAACCTTTTGTTTATTCTGCCTCTAAGAAAAGCAGCGCCCAAATATTTGATTGCTTTTGATTGATCACGTATAGTTGGATCAACTCGTTTCATTCCCTGGATGTTTGGAACATTAAAGCAACCATAGGAGTTTTAAGGGCGTCCGGTACCGAAAATAAAAAAAACTTTATTTATGTACATTTTTATGTCAAAAATTTATTTTATGTATGAGATACTATTTATATATCTTTGAGAAAATGTTTCTTTAAATATTGTGTTTAGTTATTTAAAAACAATTTAAAAACCAAGAAAAATCCATAATAATTGATGTGTGCGTATTTTGATATAAGTCAAGAAATTTTTTTTTTCAAAGTGAAAGCCTTCTGTAATACATAATTACATAAAGAAATTTTTTTTCGACACAGAATTTTGATATGTGAATTAAAAAAAATTAAACAAATTCTCAAAGTCAAAATATTGAAATTTTTGCTTTTTTTTATGTTATCTTTTACGCTAAATGTTATATTTTAAAACAGAATTAAAAAAATAAAATTCTGTGAAGACAAAATATTTAAAACTATATACATTAAATACTTCAAAAATTTGAATAGCCAATTGTTAATGATTCTGGAGATATATCGATTTGAATATGCAACATCTGTGAAAAACACTAGTGCTCGAAAAACGCACTTTAAGCAGACGTTTCAAGGTGTTACGCCCATTAGTGATGTTTAAATCACAGGTAATTTTGTGGCGTTCTAATCACCGAAGGAATAATATAAAAACATCATTCTCTTCAGGAATGTATGAACTATTATTTAAAATCAGAAAAAAAATTTGGGATTTTTGAAGAAATTTCGGTACTGGACCCCCTTAAGAATAATATAATTTTTGTTCCCCTAAGATACGCTATGATAATGTCAATCTCTTACGAAGCTCTCTAGTGTTTACTGGTAAAAATGTAAATAGTAGTTGAAGAGACCATAAGAAAACCATTTTGTTATAAAATTTGTTTTAAAAAAATCCTGGTTGAGGTGGTGAAGGCCATTGGTTTATTTATTTAAGGGGATATGGGACACTGAAATAACCAATTTTTTGTTTGACCAAATCACCAATTTTTGACTATTTTTTTGTTTCCGTTCTATAAAAATTGCGGACGTCACTAGCTTTAATTTCGCGCTTGAATTTTTGAAACCCGATGATTTTAAGTGGTAAAATTGTATTTTAACTAACTATTTTAACGTAATCCACACTTGTTGGCAAAAGTTTTAAGAAATACATTTTTCTCAGTTTCACTTTTTTCACATTTTACGTATGTTCGAAAAGCTCATAAAAATCCACCTAATTTTTCAAAAAATAGTTTTTAATGTACAATAAAGAAATACACACATGCTTTTTTATGCCACATAATTAAAAATTTTTTTTTTCATGTTGAGAATTTGAAATATGTGCATTTTTTAATGAAAAATCACTAGAGGCAAATTTGAAATTTTATTTCTCTTCAACTATAGCACTTAAAGATAAAAGCATGAGGGAAAATGTTTATAATATATTGCTAAGCAACTTCAAATTTTTCGTTCATGTTTCTTAAAATATTGTGTCGCGAGGATCATTTTGAGAAAAGTTAAAATTTTGTATTATATAAAACCATTTTTCTCAATAATTTACTAGCTATTTTATATTTTCTGCTCACATTTTGTTGTTGTGTTATAAGTCCCATTTTCTATGTTTGTGACAAATTTTATTCAATTCTAAGCAAAACTAAAGAATTTTGAAAAAAGTGTCCCTTGTTCCTTTAACAACATAATCCACAGATAAGACATTTGAGCTACCCAAGGGCTGTACTGAGCTAAACAATTTTTACGACATAATCATGAATATTGAGTATAGCCCAAGCCTCAAAGTGGAGCGTAATTCTCCGATATATTTTTACTATAATTAAGAAACAATTCGATTTTTATGCTTGAAAATATTTTATTTCATTATCTATTTTTGTAAGTTAAATTATCAACTTAAGAGGACATTTAATTGATTTTTCTTTGATTATGGCATTTTTTTCTTTTAATTTGATTAATTATGTCCCACTTTCAATAATTTTAATTAATATTCAATATTTTACACTTATATTTAATTATTAAAAATAATATTAAATAATGATAATACAAATGAATTACTTATTATTTCTGTCGGTTCATATGAATTTAAGCTGTAACCTTAGTATTTTGTTATTTTAAGAACTTTTTGTTTATCACTATATATTTGTCTAATCAACATTAATTTAAATACATATTTTATAATTAGGCTCACTCCCATTTGGTTTCTTAATACAATATCTAAAGCATTCCCAAAATATGGTGCTTCTTATTTAAATTTCAATAAACTATTTTACAATAAGTTTTTAAAAGTAATTAAGATATTATATAAATATTATTATGTGGAATAACATTGCTAAAATGTCTAAAAATATAGGAACGTTATTAATTTTTAAAAGTAAAAATGAAATAAAAATCAAAATAGCTAATAACAATTTAGAGTTAATGATATGGTTATCGTTAAAATCAATTCGAAATTTGCTAGTGCCGTTGCTGTTTCTACTGACCAATAAGCCGCCATCTTTACCATGTTTACCTACTTTATTAAGCCACTGACACTCAAAGTTGGTTTGTTTCGGTAACGGAATCTTAAATATATTCAATAATAATTCCTAGACCCAGAAGTTTTTGCAATAATCCTAAGATATATAACATTGTTGCACTAATGTTTCGCTTCTTTTTTCAATTCATCGCTAGTGTTGAACAATTTCGAAAACTGACTGTTGTTTTCTGACAAATAAGCTCCAATGCGGTTGACTTGATTTATGCATAACGAGACCAAATGCCATTATTTCTTTAAAAAATGCTCTAGATATGTATTCTAGACCAAGATACGAACTTTTATAATGGCACTAAGCACAAAGATTTAAAATATAAATGACTGTTAATAGAATAAGTTTCATTTACTGTTTAGAGGTAGTACGCCTTTTCTCTAACATAAATGCGTATAAAGCTTGGTTGGTTGGTTGTTTTCAGATTATCTGGCACCGTCAGCAACACGAGGGCTATAATGCACCGAAACATTCTTCATTTGATAAGCCAACATACATTTACAAACACCCATGACTAACACGGGACTCGAACCCGCAACCTCGCGGTCTAGAAGCTAGCACGTTAACCACTATACCGTTAATGCGTATAAAGCATTTTCGAGAATTGGACTGGCTTACTTCTGCATAATACTGTACCGTTGTTCTTGGGGGAATTGTATCTACGTGTGAAGCAATTTGAATTTAGTGTGAGTCAAGTTTTTCAAATGATTTTATGTTTCACTTCTTTTAATTTCGTAGTAAATAAAAAGGATAATACATTGCTTTTTTATTTTAATTTTCCATTTTGTTATTAGAGTACTTTGGTCCAAAGTTGAGAAAGGCAATAATTTTGTACATAAATCTGCATATTTTTCATGTGTTATTACTTACTATTAAGTATTTAGGTATTGTATATTTTATGTTTCACTTCTTTTAATTTCGTAGTAAATAAAAAGGATAATACATTGCTTTTTTATTTTAATTTTCCATTTTGTTATTAGAGTACTTTGGTCCAAAGTTGAGAAAGGCAATAATTTCGTACATAAATCTGCATATTTTTCATGTGTTATTACTTACTATTAAGTATTTAGGTATTGTATATTTTATGTTTCACTTCTTTTAATTTCGTAGTAAATAAAAAGGATAATACATTGCTTTTTTATTTTAATTTTCCATTTTGTTATTAGAGTACTTTCGTCCAAAGTTGAGAAAGGCAATAATTTCGTACATAAATCTGCATATTTTTCATGTGTTATTACTTACTATTAAGTATTTAGGTATTGTATATTTTATGTTTCACTTCTTTTAATTTCGTAGTAAATAAAAAGGATAATACATTGCTTTTTTATTTTAATTTTCCATTTTGTTATTAGAGTACTTTCGTCCAAAGTTGAGAAAGGCAATAATTTCGTACATAAATCTGCATATTTTTCATGTGTTATTACTTACTATTAAGTATTTAGGTATTGTATATTTGATCGATTTAAGCTTAAGATGTGTTTGTGTCTGCCATTTTTGGAGTTATTGCGGGTTTTTCTGTTACTGGAATGAGTTGACGGCATTTTAAGCAGAGGAATATGGTCTGCTTAGTTTGACTTACAAGAAAGAACTCAATTTATATTCATTGGCTTGTAGTTGAAGAATTTAAAATTTCTTTTCAGGTTGGTTGGTTGGATTAAATTGCGCAAGGGCAAAACGTGGGCCATACTGCGCCAAAATTTCTTTTCAGAATTCAGCCGACCAAACGGTATAGTGGTTAGCTTGCTGGCTTCTAGACTGCGAGGTTGCGGGTTCGAGTCCCGTGTTAGGCATGGGTGTTTGTAAATGTATGTTGGCTTGTCTAATGACGAAAGTTTCGGCGCATTATAGCCCTTGTGTTGCTGACGGCGCCAGATAATCTGAAAACAACCAACCAACCAACTTTTCAGAATTCAATTGTGGCACTTGAAATTTGAAGTAGATCACAAACAATGGATGAGTTGTGAAAAAGAAAGCTCTGGTTCAATTTTACAGTTGAATAGAACAAATAGAGTTAAGCGCAAATATTTCGAAAATTAAACTTCTACTTATAAAATGCTACTTTCTCACCATTTAATTTGTAACAACTTATAGCGTCACTCAGGATAAAAACTGCCGACCAAACGGTATAGTGGTTAGCGTGCTGGCTTCTAGACCGCGAGGTTGCGGGTTCGAGTCCCGTGTTAGGCATGGGTGTTTGTAAATGTATGTTGGCTTGTCTAATGACGAAAGTTTCGGCGCATTATAGCCCTTGTGTTGCTGACGGCGCCAGATAATCTGAAAACAACCAACCAACCAACTTTTCAGAATTCAATTGAGGCACTTGAAATTTGAAGTAGATCACAAACAATGGATGAGTTGTGAAAAAGAAAGCTCTGGTTCAATTTTACAGTTGAATAGAACAAATAGAGTTAAGCGCAAATATTTCGAAAATTAAACTTCTACTTATAAAATGCTACTTTCTCACCATTTAATTTGTAACAACTTATAGCGTCACTCAGGTACAAAACTGCCGACCAAACGGTATAGTGGTTAGCGTGCTGGCTTCTAGACCGCGAGGTTGCGGGTGTCATGATGTAATCTGACATTTCCTACGATTTGCATGGGGGGTTAAACAACAGCAACTATTACACATCCCCCCAAGTAAAGCTGGGTTAGTCAACCAATTAAAAGATGTGACGGGGGTCAGAAAGGTCTGGAGAAAGTTGAGATCGAGGGAAACGAGGAGACGTTTTTCCGGTGTGTAGGAGTGAAGACTGTGGTTTTGGAGCGGAGAAGGGTTCTTAAGAGAGAGAGAAGATGACCCACTGCCGATCGCTTACCCCTGAAATTCCATGTGAGTTAATTACCTTTCTTCCTCTATTCTCGGCCTGCTTCGATTTAAGTAACTATAACAATGCCTGAATTTAATTGCATATTTTAGTATTTATTGATTATTTTACCCATTTGGAGAATTTTTACCTTTTATTTCATTTTAATTTTAATACTTGGATGCATGACAGTAAACTTGTGTTACTGTCATTTGAGGAATTTTATCTGTGCGTTTATAGTGTATATTGAATAAACTAGTAGATTGATTATGCCGGCCTGGTTATTTTGTTTGAAATTTAAAATTATGAAGTATTTTAACTTTGGTTTATCTGATGTTGTTAATTTAATACTCTAACATCTTACGGTCCAACGCCTTTTACCAAATCACACTAAAGATCACGACATTATTTATGGTGCCTTGATCCAGTCTTCTATCTACGGTTTGTTCAGATACGCTATTAATGTGGAAACGTAAAATGAATTGTGGTTCACAATTACTCAAAGGGAAATCATCGAGGTAAGGTCAATAAAAATGGTTAGAGTCAAAAAATCGAGTGCGCATACTTTTAAACGCAATTCTAGTAGAATTAATCGAACGAATAGATCAAGCGATATAGATGACAGTGAATTAAGTCAAAATTCAGGACGGGCGGTTATCACAGGAACGACTATGGCAGAGAGTGGTCGAATCAATGGATTGGCATTACTCTCAACGTATTTCGAGGGAAATAACGAAGAAACAGAATACTTTTTCAGACAATTCGAGGAAGTTGCCAATATTGCAAATTGGAATAATAGAGAGCGTCTGACTATTTTGAAAACGAGGTTAAAGGGAAATGCACTGAGGTTCTTAATTTCAGACCAAGAATTATCAAATTCTACAGACTACGCATTCGTCACACTTAAGTTAAGGGATTTTTTTAAACTAGAAAAGGGGATCGGTGAATCACAAATTGACTTCGCTAATTGTTATCAGAGAGAAAATGAAGATGTTAAACTTTTTGCGCACAGGCTTGTAGTTGCGTCAAACAGATATTTGGGAAACTCACAGAATGTTGTTTCAGAAAGTACAAGAGAAATTCTCGATAAAATGAGACTCTCAAAATTCATCGGATCATTACTACCGCAGCTACAATGCGATGTATTAAAAGCAAACCCAACGACTTTCCAACAGGCGGTAGATATAGCAAAAAACATTCAAGTCGCAATCAATACTGTCACAAAATTTCGAATAAATTCGTTACAAACGGAAGGTGAAAATGTGAATAGTATACAAAACCCGGAGCAAAGTCAGACACATGATATCAACAATATTACTTTACAAAATGCTACCCAACAGCGAATGGTTATTGATTGTATCTTTTGCGCCAGTCCGTGGCATTTATCAGCGAATTGTGAGAAAATTAAAGAAATAATAAATGCAACTCAATCCCAAAACCCTAATAATCGGTTTAGACAAAATAGCTATGATAGAGGCTCATATAATGCTAGACGTGGAAACTATCAAAACAGGGGGAGATATTTCCAGAACAATAACCAACAATTCAATCAGAATAGATTCGTACAACAATCACTAACGAGAGGAAACACTGAAAATGGCAGGTACTTTAGAGGAAATAATACACGGAATCCAAATACACACAGAGGAAATAATTCACGTTTTGGAGCCAATCAGTCAGCTTCACAACAGGTTTTTTTAGAAGAAACGGGGGGCGCGCAAACACAGACATAACCCATGGCGAACAATCTACAGTTAATAATATTGAAGATAAATTGTTGTTTAGTGTTAATTCTCTTGATAACCCAAATACCACATTTAAAGGTAACTCTTATTTGCCCACAGTAATGATTTCAATTGGGAACACAAATTTAAAAGCCATTCTTGATACTGGAGCAAATTTGAACTTAATTTCAGGTGATCTATTTGATAGAATTAAAGAACATGTAAAAACAACTAACATTGCTTCTTGCGTTTCAATTAAAACAATCACGGGATCCACTTTACAATACAGAAATTGCATACAACTTTATATTAAATTGGGGACAAAGAAATTCAAAACTGTTTTTTTTGTATGTCATGGTATGCTATCAAAACAATTTGATGCACTGTTGGGGATAAATTTTTTTAAGGAAAATGCTATTAATATTGACTTACGTAATAATTCTTTGGGCTTTCCTGATAATTCGTCTGTAGAATTAATAGAGGATGACCGTGGATTTACACACGGTATTCATAACGTTTCTTTGGTCAAAAAGACTATTATGCTGCCAGGTGAATGTTCTGTTGTTGATCTAAGATGTAAAGAAAACATTTACCATAGTGCTACTGAAGTTTTATTCATGCCGAATATCAACAGAGAGGGTTTGCAGGTACAGATGTCAGTTAATTCAATTAAGGGTCAGGAATTTCAAACTTTACTTTATAACAACACTGACAGGATTTTACATTTAAATAAAAACATGAAAATAGGTGTCATAAATAGTGATTTTGAACCAGAGGGTGAAGTTAATACTTGTGTTAATTTAATCCAGGCTTCAGATGAAGTACTTAGTTTGAGAAATCAGGAATTTAAATTAAGTGATTTTGATTTGGACCATTTGAATGATAACGAAAAAAATGAGATGAGTGGACTTCTTGAGGAAAATTATATGGTATTTGCTAAAACTTTCAAAACTTTGGGTCACACAGATTTAATTAAACCTGAATTACATTTTAAACATGATAATGCTTTGGCATGTAAGCCTTACCCCATTCCACATTTATTGCGAGGTGAAGCTAAGAAGGAAATTGATGCATTATTGGAAGCTGGTATTATTACAGAATCAAATACGAAATTTTTAGCACCTTTATTGTTCATTAAGAAAAAATCTGAGAGCGGGGAAAATAATTCTAACAATTGTCGTATTGCGCTCGATATGCGTCTGATAAATACGGCTATTCAAAAAAGTACACAAAATTTACCTAGAATCAAAGATCTGGTAATTTCTCTAGCAGGCTACACCTATTTTTCGAGTATTGATTTTATGAGTGCATTTTGGCAGCTCTCAGTTAGGGATCACAGTGAGAAGTTGGGATTTATGGCCATGAATCGTAGCTATGTATTTCAAAGATTACCATATGGAATGATAAACTCTAGCGCGATATTTCAGTCTCTTATGGATAAAGTATTTGAAGGGTTGGATCAACTGGGAATTCATTACTTTATTGACGATTTAATAATACCCTCGAGATCTTTCCAGGAAATGATGGATAAATTAAAAGTAGTCTTTGAGAGGATTAAAGAAAACAATTTGACACTTAGTGCAAAAAAGTGTAAATTTTTTAAGACATCTTTGACATTTTTGGGATATCAGATTTCAGAGCAGGGTATTTCTCCAACGGAGGCAAATACACAAAAGATCACTAAATTTGTTAGACCACAAAATATTAAGGAACTTCGACGCTTCAATGGGTTAACGAATTTTTATAGAGAGTGTATAAAAAATTATGCACAATTCACTACAGTCTTGGAAGAACTCACAAAGAAGGGTGTGCCATTTAAATGGGAAGCGAGACACGAAAATGCTTTTCAAAATTTGCAAAGACAGTTTTTTTGTAGGCCATTTTTGAAACAAATAAAAATTAGGGAAACTTTTTATTTGCAAAGTGACGCATCCAAGATGAATATGAGTTCTACACTTGCTCAGTATCACAATAATAAGCTTTGTCCGGTAGCTTATTTTTCAACGAAAAACAATGAGTATGAACAGAAACTTCCGGCAATACATCTGGAACTCTTGGCGATTTATAAATCAGTCTTACATTTTAATGAATTTCTGTATTGCACGCATTTCACGATACTCACTGATCATCGACCATTAGAGTACTTTGGAAAATTGAAAAACAATTCTAATAAAATAATTAGAATTTTAACTGAATTAGGAAATTATTCTTTTAATATCCAATATATAAAAGGTACCGAAAACGTGATGCCTGACTTTTTATCTAGGACACAAATACAAGATGTTGGGGTAAAATTTGACAGCGATACAACGAGAGTGAAAGAAATATTTGCTCAGGGGCAAAGAAATGTACAAGATTTACTTGATACACTACAAACCAATGACACACGTAGTATGGAAAACCTACAAGATGGGGAACAGCAGAGGGACACGAATTCTTTTTCAGGTCAGATTCAACAGTCTAACATACAGGAGCTACTAGAAAACACCCATACGATCAATAACATACAAGGTGAGGATTTACACGAATTAGATAATCAAAACATTAGGAGAGAGCAAGAGAAAGATGAGGGAATAAAGCATATTTCGGATATTTTAAAGGGAACAAATGTAAGATCCAAGAGAAAATTTAAAAATTATTTTTTGGACCATGGAACGGGTTTATTAATGTTTAAAAGAAAAATTAAGGAGCAACAAAATGTTAAGTTATTTGATAATATAGTTTTACCTCAGAATTTACAGGGTCATGCCTTAAAAAGAGCTCATTTCACACACTTAGGTATTGCAAAAACTTTTGATCTCATGCGGAGAATTTATCACTGGAAAAATTTATATGCAAACATAGTTAATTATATTAAAAGTTGTGATTCGTGCAACAGAATTAAAAGGTGTTATCAGAAAGTTTTGCCACAAGGCATAGCGCCTATTCCAACAGAAATTGGTTCAGTAATTTCAACTGATATTCTGGGACCTTTGAAATCTGGCGATTACGTGATTACATTCATCGATAATTTTTCACGTCATATTGAATTGTATCCCATTGGAAACATCGGTGCTAAACAAGTTACTGAGTGTTTGTTGAGATATATATGTAGTTATGGCACTCCTAAACAGATCATTAGCGATAATGGAGGCTGTTATATATCGAACGGTTTCAAAGAGTTGAATGAAAAGCTGGGGGTGAAATTAATTAAGATTCCCGCACTGACACCCTCTCTAAATGGGAAATCTGAAAAAATTAATGCAGAATTAAAGAATACAATTTTGGCATTGAAAGAATCTGGTATGGACTTAGAAATTGCGATAAATCTTCATAAAAATTGGTATAATAACGTTAAGCATTCAGTATTACAATATACACCAAATGAACTGTTTTTCGGTAGAGAAATGAAGCCTATATTTCAAGCGATGGGCACAACAGTTAAAGATAACGTCGAGTGGTTGAACTTGCCACACTGGTTTGAGAATAGGATACAAATCTTGGAAACCTGCAGGCAAAGTGCTTATCATAACATTGAAAAACAACAGATTATTCAGCAAAATTATGCTAAATTTAAATCAGTCAAGAGACAGATTAAATTGGGTGATAAGGTATTTTTTAAGAATCCTGGGAGATTTCAAAAGCGATTCTTGGGTCCCTATACTGTTATTTCTGAGAGATCACCAAATTTACTTAATATTAAATTAGACGTTGATCCATTTCAAGAGCGTACAGTGCATATAAGCCGGCTCAAACTAGCTGATCATAGATTATCTAAGCTTCAGGACAACTATACACCGCTTGCTGGGACAACACGCCCATCCATTTATTACAATTTGAGACACAGGAAGTAGCGTTGTAAACAAGAACGTTTGCCGATAATCAGGTGTGAGAAGGGAGAAGAGTGAAAGCTAGCAGGAAAGTTCGTTTGTAAACAAACATAGTGAAATAAGGGTTAACTTGATACTTGTGGGACACTGGGCTTGAAGTCAAATCCATAGGGGTTGTCCAATTTCGGATATTTAGTGCTTTATTTGGTTTTTAAGGGTCCTGTGAATCTCTGTCGTTATCTCCGACTAAACATGTGCTGTAGATAAAGTTGGCGTTTCCTGGGCTAACATATCACTAACGGATACACCTTTGACCTTGAAGAGTCGCCCCAACTGGTTTTGGCAAGGGGGGGCGTCACTTCTAGGCCGCTCTGTTGGTTTGCAAAAGGGGTCGGAGTATTGAAACGAGATCCGGGGTGGGTGATTTTTTTTTTCTCCTTCTCGTTTCGGAGGCGAGTGGGTTTCTTTTTTGTTGTTGTTTTGTTTGTTTTGTCGAGGCAAAAAGGGGGATTTATTTTGTAGACCGTGCGCGGTGAAAGAAATGTTGGATGTCGGAGAGAGAGAGGATATCGGAGAATAAGTTTTAATTATACGTGGGGGCGAAATTTGTTTTCGGCCGCTATAGAAATGGATAGGTTGCGAGATAAACATTTTGGTTGGGGGTTCTTGACATAGAAAAACTTTGATGGTTTTTTTTCTTCTTTGGGGGTTTTGTGAACCATTTTTTCATTTAATGGATCAAAATTTAGGAAATTTATTTTGTTAAAAGACAGGAATTTTGAGTTTGGATTTTGATACTGCTTAGGGTGTGTAGGAAGTACTGTTGATTTCTTTTAAATAACGTAAAAACTATGAGTTTTAAGACATTGAAGATTCTAATAGAATTAATGTAAAAACTATTAAGAATTTTTTTTTTTATCTGAGGTACTTGTAATTTATATTTGAAGTGAGCATTTTGTTCACATTTAGGATTAATTATGGCATTGATTTAATTTAAGTTTGGCTGAGAAGTGGGGAAGATGGTTTTTCTACTTGCTGTAGATCTTCTTTCATAAAAACTAGTGGATTCTAGACTTTAGTTTTGCTGAAGGGTGGATTGGTGTACAACATTCCACTTTTGATATCAGAAATTATTGCAACTTCTGCTGGACAGAAATTGTGTGTTATATTTGATGTCTTGATGCTTGGCTCAAGGATAGAGTTCAACAGAGAGGGAACGATTTTCAAAATCACTTAAAAGCAGCCAGTTCAGACGAGCAGCGAGATCATCGCAGTTAAAAGATTGGTGATGGAAATCACAAACCACACCAAATCTAAACCACCTGAGGAGTCTCAGTGAATAGCAGTCACAGACCACATCGAGAGAGGGACGGAAATCCAGAAAAGATATGACAACAAGGACCAACACCAGGACCACGGAAGCAACGCAAAAGGGTGACATCACCACCGGCAGGCCACTCCCACAGAATGACCATACGAATGACATCATCGAGGGAGCAACTTAGCAAGACTCGTTTTAAAGGCAACAAACAGCTGGTCGCCGATTAAGCGTCACTGCCCACAGAGGGGATCATCAATACGTCACAGAGATTGCACAGCGGTGTGCCAACAATCCGAAGGAAGAAAGCCAATCGCCAAATCTTCACCTCGACTGGCACGGTAGCCCCGCCTTCTTGGTCAAGATGTACCTATGTCAACACGTCGGATCCCAGGCAGCGAAACCAAGGGACGGAACAACTTTACATACTGAAAAGAAAAGGGCGTACCATCCATGCCAAATGGATAAAACCTCAAGTGGACTAACACAGGAGGAGGAGCAATGTAAAAAGACAAGAACTTTATCACTGACTCGAGAATCCGTACCTACTGATGACTGAATCACCTACTTATGACTGAGTGCGGCATCGGATATTCGTGGAAACTACCTAAACGGTAAAAATAAGATGTAGTTACATTTTTCAACCACACTGGAGATTGACACATGTGGGTAATAACTTTTACTTACTGACTCAATGGAAGAAGTAATGAAACTTTATATTTCATACAAACATTTCAGACAATTTTTAGGAACTGATGGTTATTTGAACTTTTAAAATAACTTTTAATTTCCCGTAAATAATTTTTTATATCCTTACTTATATATTTAAGGTATATTTTATGAAGTGTTTTTTTTTCTCTTTAAGTGATTAAATGGGTACACAGATCTTGTTTGCTATAAAATGCTAAATCATATGGTATATAACACTACATATGCTATTTTCTTATTTCCGGCATTGTTTTTTTCTTTTAATCAAAAATAATTTTTTTATGATTCTCGTACATTGTGCTTTTATATTGGTTACTTGTATATGAGCGATATTTTGTTTGGCAAGAGGTGAGGAAGGAAGGTTTCTTTAAAAAAATTAAAGGTGGGGTGATAATGTCATGATGTAATCTGACATTTCCTACGATTTGCATGGGGGGTTAAACAACAGCAACTATTACACATCCCCCCAAGTAAAGCTGGGTTAGTCAACCAATTAAAAGATGTGACGGGGGTCAGAAAGGTCTGGAGAAAGTTGAGATCGAGGGAAACGAGGAGACGTTTTTCCGGTGTGTAGGAGTGAAGACTGTGGTTTTGGAGCGGAGAAGGGTTCTTAAGAGAGAGAGAAGATGACCCACTGCCGATCGCTTACCCCTGAAATTCCATGTGAGTTAATTACCTTTCTTCCTCTATTCTCGGCCTGCTTCGATTTAAGTAACTATAACAATGCCTGAATTTAATTGCATATTTTAGTATTTATTGATTATTTTACCCATTTGGAGAATTTTTACCTTTTATTTCATTTTAATTTTAATACTTGGATGCATGACAGTAAACTTGTGTTACTGTCATTTGAGGAATTTTATCTGTGCGTTTATAGTGTATATTGAATAAACTAGTAGATTGATTATGCCGGCCTGGTTATTTTGTTTGAAATTTAAAATTATGAAGTATTTTAACTTTGGTTTATCTGATGTTGTTAATTTAATACTCTAACATCTTACGGTCCAACGCCTTTTACCAAATCACACTAAAGATCACGACAGCGGGTTCGAGTCCCGTGTTAGGCATGGGTGTTTGTAAATGTATGTTGGCTTGTCTAATGACGAAAGTTTCGGCGCATTATAGCCCTTGTGTTGCTGACGGCGCCAGATAATCTGAAAACAACCAACCAACTTTTCAGAATTCAATTGTGGCACTTGAAATTTGAAGTAGATCACAAACAATGGATGAGTTGTGAAAAAGAAAGCTCTGGTTCAATTTTACAGTTGAATAGAACAAATAGAGTTAAGCTCAAATATTTCGAAAATTAAACTTCTACTTATAAAATGCTACTTTCTCACCATTTAATTTGTAACAACTTATAGCGTCACTCAGGTACAAAACTAAATAGAATCGGCTGAACATGTCTAATAGCATTAAAAGTAATAGCCAAGAATTCTTCTTAACTTATATCCGTTTCCATGTAATTGAAGTATTTAAAAGTATCTTCATTGTCAATTATTGATGACTGAAATCTGAAGAAGATACAAAAAAATTGTACTTGTACAATCGAGCAAGAACCACGTAGGTTTGTCTTATAAATATTTCCTCAAAGGGTGCGTTCGTAAACTCGCACTGGAATAATGAGTTATGTAGCCTAAGACAAAACCGTGTAACTAAGCGTTCGCAATCTTAACTGAAGTTGTAACTGTCCGTTCGTAAACTCGAATTTTTTTAACCGGATTAGGTTCTTTGAGTGCTGGAGCTCGGCGTGTGTGTCCACGTCCTCACCCGGAGAAAGCATTGAAATAGCAACTTCACAAAATTCCTTCAGCACCTAAGTGATTTAATAACCCCCCACCCCTTTTTTTAGTTTTTTTTTACTTCAACCTGTTTCAAAAAGGTGGTTCTCTCACATATGTATGGGGAGGCAGGTGCTAGTTCATAAAGTCCTTCCTTTCCACTCCCAGTTGGGAGCTCAACCAAATAAAAAACCAACCTAAACAGGATTAGTTGCTTATCGAATTTTTTTAACGATGATAGAAGCTGGTAAGCTTTCGATTTAATCTCAGTTACGTTCGCTCCCTCCTGCCATCCACCTTTTGATACGACACGAAGAAAAATATGGAATATCTTTGCAATCAATGCAAGAATTATCGAAGCAACGATGAGAATGATGTGTCAAGACACATGCTATACAGCTGTAAAGTTGAGGATTTTTTTTTTATCATTAGCTTTGAAGATAATTGGAAAGGCATTTTATATCGGAGTGTATTCAAAAACATACAAAGTTTTGTTGAATTTGTTTTTAATTGTTTTATTTAGTAGTCCTTTTATTTTATCTCAAATTCATTTCAGGTGGCATGGTTAAAAATAGTTGCATTTTGATTCGCCTATCAGAAGATACTGGTACACGTGGTAAGTATAAAGTGTATTTTGTTATATTGTGAAGTTGAGCTAGTTTTCCTCAATGCACTTTTATAATGTATGTGATGTTTGATTTCACAATTAGGGTTGGTTGTTTTCAGATTATCTGGCGCCGTCAGCAACACGAAGGCTATAATGAGCCGAAACATTCGTCATTAGGCCGACCAAACGGTATAGTGGTTAGCGTGCTAGCTTCTAGACCGCGAGGTTGCGGGTTCGAGTCCCGTGTTGGCATGGGTGTTTGTAAATGTATGTTGGCTTGTCTAATGACGAATGTTTCGGCGCATTATAGCCCTCGTGTTGCTGACGGCGCCAGATAATCTGAATACAACCAACCAACCATTCGTCATTAGACAAGCCAACATACATTTACAAACACCCATGCCAACACGGGACTCGAACCCGCAACCTCGCGGTCTAGAAGCTAGCACGCTAACCACTATACCGTTTGGTCGGCTTTCACAATTAGGGAGATTAGATTTTAGAATATGTACTTTAAACCTGTTACTCTTTAGGAAACACAATTTATCTTTCATCATTTTTTTTAAAAGTAATATTTGACCTGAACATCTTGTATTTTGTTTGAAAGTTGGAATAATATACTTCCAATACAAACTGGTGGTAGCAAGAGCTGGAAATTTGTTCTCTATCAGTGTTACCCTAACTCGTGGAATTCAAATTACATAATTATTTGATAACATAGACTTCCAGAAAGTTATTAATTAGATTTTTTTTTAGTTAACGGCAGAATTTGTGTTATCGAAGTTTGACTATATTTATGTGGCTAAAAAGAATGCTGCGATATAAAACAAGACTGAAAAATCAGGGAAATCTCGTGGAATTTTATTTTCTGAAAATAAGTATGAATCCTGTTCAAAGTTCAATAAAAAAAATTTCTCTTATAAAGCAATTGGTGTTAATGTTTTTTTTTTTCTTCTTCCATTTAATGGAAATAAGGAAATGCGTCGGCATTAAATTTTTTTCTAGATTTTTGGCTACTTTATTGTTAGAAACAATTATAATTTCATATGCTTGATATTTTTAATAGCTTTTATTTATAAGTGTATTTTCTATCAAAGCAGTGTTTAGCAAATTTAATTTTTTTAAACATATTAGTGACTGACTAAAGACTCAAAAGTTGTTGAACACAGGTCACAAATTGCTAACTTTTTGCACTTTCCTTTGCTTGTAAAGAAAATTTTACTTATTGACAATTACAACAGTTGCAATGCCGACCAAACGGTACAGTGGTTAGCGTGCTGGCTTCTAGACCGCGAGGTTGCGTGTTCGAGTCCCGTGTTAGGCACGGGTGTTTGTAAATGTATGTTGGCTTGTCTAATGGCGAATATTTCGGCGCATTATAGCCCTCGTGTTGCTGACTGCGCCAGAGAATCTGAATACAACCAACAACAGTTGCAATATTACACAAAATTTTGAAATCTTCTTACTGGGCCCTTGGCTAGCTAGAATCGAAGGTATTGTTTTTAAATGGCAGGAACTGAAATGACGGCTGTTTGAAAAAGTGTCTGATTTTGTTTAAGAAATTTTATAGATTTTCTTCAATTCGAGGAGAGTGTTGCTGTACAGTTCGCTTTTCTATTTGGAGACATTTTTAAATTATTATCTATTTATAATTATACATTACTAAACATAATCATAATTAAATCTTCTGTTTTCTTTTGCACTCATTTTAATAATCTTATAATTTTTTTTTTATTCAAAGACCAAAATAATAGTAAATAAATTATTAAATCCCTTTTTTATGTGCCGACCAAACGGTATAGTGGTTAGCGTGCTGGCCTCTAGACCGCGAGGTTTCGGGTTCGAGTCCCGTGTAGGCATGGGTGTTTGTAAATGTATGTTGGTTTGTTAAATGACGAAATGTTTCGGCGCATTATAGCCCTCGTGTTGCTGACGGCGCCAGATAATCCGAATACAACCAACCAACCAACCCTTTTTTATGTCTTTCAGAAGCTGCAAATTCAATTTTGCCACAGGTTATAGAATCGCAATCAGGTAATTTGTTGTGTTTTCCAATCATTTTAAATATCTTTTAATTTTTCTGATTCAAAATCGTAATGTTTTTAAAAATATTTAAATTAACGGTCAAAACTTATTGTAAATAAATTATTAAATCCTGTTTTTTAATAAAAATTTCTTTCAAAAGTGGTAAATTTAACTTTGCTAAAAGTTATGAAGGAGTGGGTTTTAGTGAGTAGATTACAAATCCACTGGTCTGCCATGGCAAAAATAGCCGAAACTGATAAAAATCATCTTGTAATGAGTTGAACTAAGATCCGATTGCCAAATATGTCATAACTTGCTAAAAAGAGAAACTTTAACGTCTGGCAACCCACTGCATTTTGATTTTCAATGAGAAAAAGCGCAAACGATTTCTGATCTCTGGCTCGGAACACTTGTATCGTTTAAAAGTAAGCCAAATTGGCAACATCAGTTACGTCATCCGTGATAGAATGTTTATTGCCAATTTGGCTAATTTGTGAAAGATGCAAGTAAGCCATAGCCATACATCCGAATCGTCTGCAACCTTCTTAATTTCAAATTAAAGAGTGAGGGTTATCAAAAAAAAAAAAATGGTCATTATTTGGCAAGTTATGGCGCATTTGGCAATTGGATTTAGTTCAACTTATTAAAAGCCAATTTTTGACCAGTTTCGGCCATTTTTGCCACTGCAGACCAGTGGATTCGTAATCTACTCACTTTTCTCCAATTTCTATAAAAAATTCAGAATGATGTTCGATGGGGTCCAAAAATTGCAGTCGCCTCTCAGTCTATAATGAGAATTTTTACATTCTGATTATCAAAAGTCAAATTGGAAGGTCAAAACTACTTATGGCCGACCAAAGGGTGTAGTGGTTAGCGTGCTAGCTTCTAGACCGCGAGGTTGCGGGTTCGAGTCCCGTGTTAGGCATGGGTGTTTGTAAATGTATGTTGGCTTGTCTAATGACGAATGTTTCGGTGCATTATAGCCCTCGTGTTGCTGACGGCGCCAGATAATCTGAATACAACCAACCGAACCACCCGGCACCTTAGACATGCGAGGCCAGAGCGATATCCCCACAGCCATCAGGTTGATCTCATAATAAAGAATTTCTAAGAATAGTGATTACATTTGTATACAAACAGTTTATTTACTTGTTAGTTGTGGTATTAACCCTTTGCGCTCGAGCTGCCCCTCTCAGGCACCACATGATTGGATGCCGCAACACGAGAAGACTACTAGGTTTAATGCGGAAATTCGATGCATGGCCAATGACTGTGTTTAGTTTCTATGAAGTGAATGCTTAACCTCAAACCGAACCAAAAATGCTGCGAAATGACTCGAGTTGCTGGTCCCTCCGCGCGAAAAAGGGCTCGAATGCAAAGGGTTAAAAACTTACTTAAATGAATAAGGAGTGGCTAATACCCAGATGGAACACAGCAACTGCTTCTTGGGATCCATGCAAGGCCGGCCCTTTTCATTTATAAGATATGGTACAAATGTTCCTGCAATTTATTTAACAGTTTAGAAAAATTAAATGGGTAAATATTCTATAGAAATTATGTTAAAAAAAAAAAAAAAAAAAAAAAAAAAAACGAGTGCTTTCGTGATTCTAGATAAAACTCTGGAGCTTAAGTAAAAGGACTGAATACAAAATAGAGTAACTATGAAACTGTTGGGTTGGTTGTTTTCAGATTATCTGGCAGCGTTAGCAACACGAAGGCTACAATGCGCCGAAGCATTCGTCATTAGACAAACCAATATACATTTACAAACACCCATGCCTAACACGGGGCTCGAACCCGCAACCTCGCGGTCCAGAAGCTAGCATGCTAACCACTATACCGTTTGATCGACATGAAACTGTTGGGTTGGGTTGTTTTCAGATTATCTGGCGCCGTCAGCAACACGAGGGCTATAATGCGCCGAAACATTCGTCATTAGATAAGCCAACATACATTTACAAACACCCATGCCTAACACGGGACTCGAACCCGCAACCTCGCAGTCTAGAAGCTAGCACGCTAACCACTATACCGTTTGGTCGACATGAAACTGTTGGGAAACTGATATTATGGACACTGTTTCTTAACCTTTCTTGTTTAAAAGATATGTTTAAATTGTAACACCTTTTCTCCCCTCTAAACAGTTAAAAACAATCCAAAAAGTATTGCTCTTTAATTTGTGTTCACAAGAAAAAACGAAAAAAAACAACAAAAAAAACCGCCCTAAATTGAATCTGTACCAAACTTTTAGTACATTTCGAATATTTAAAATCGGAATATCTTTTCTGCCAATTCAAAGAGGTATCGTGACAAGTGGTTAAAAAAATGCTATTTAATGCTAATAAAGCTATACAAAATAAAAACATTTATAACATAAAATGATTGAAAGTATATTCTTACAAAGAAGAGATTCGAAAACTGATCTGCCCATTCTAAAATGTTGCTTAAAATCTTCTGAGTACAAGGGCACTATTCTCTCCACATAGTTTGTAATTCTAACTTTTTCTTCTTTCATCTAACAAACGCATTCCTCGTCAATAAGTGAATCTTCTTCGAAGAATATATCTCAAGCAAACTCAAATAACATACCTATAACAACACTTGCCATTTCAACGATCACTCCTATGCTCAAAACTTACCAGACGATACGTTACCCAAACTACACGGCCGACCAAACGGTATAGTGGTTAGCGTGCTGGCTTCTAGACCGCGAGGTTGCGGGATCGAGTCCCGTGTTAGGCTTGGTTGGTTGGCTGTATTCAGATTATCTGGCGCCGTCAGCAACACGAGGGCTATAATGCGCCGAAACATTCGTCATTAGACAAGCCAACATACATTTACAAACACCCATGCCTACGCGGGACTCGAACCCGCAACCTCGCGGTCTAGAAGCCAGCACGCTAACCACTATACCGTTTGGTCGGCCCCCGTGTTAGGCATGGGTGTTTGTAAATGTATGTTGGCTTGTCTAATGACGAATATTTCGGCGCATTATAGCCCTCGTGTTGCTGACGGCGCCAGATAATCTGAATACAACCAACCAACCCAAACTACACGTTCGTAAAACCCACCGAAAACTGACTTAACGATTTAATCCGGTTCTAGTTTAGTTCGTTTTCGTAACAAAAATAAAATTACGATAACGAAAGCACCCAAAGATAGAATCGCCGCACATAGGCGATATGTAAATGAATTCCGACAATCCAGCAAATAATTTCATTCTTGCAGATATAAATGAAGTATGTGGCAGAGGAAATGATGAATCCTATTTATTTGAAATCTTTTTTTTTTTGAAAAAAAAAATGCTGGAGTGGATAAAAACTGCAACTGATAGTTAGGATATCAAAAAACCTACGTGGTATAAAAGTCGAAAATTTTCAAAGATTTGATTTTTTTGTAGATATCGATCTTTATATTCAAGCTTTTACAGTATGGATATTTCAGATAATGGGGAATCGAAGATATTCGGATAGGAGTTGTTTATTTTTTTAATACTTAACTGTAGTATACTCTATATTTATGATTCATGAAAACATTTGCTTTAGCATTAAAACATGATGCCGGAGAAACTCAATGATATAATGCATTTGAATCACAAATTTGGAAAAGGATTCATCTCGGAGTTTTTGAAATTTCAGAGAAGACTTAAAAAACATGAGATTCTTTTGAATAGTTTGAAGTAAGCGGACATTTGTTTTGATACTACTTATTATTTTGTTTCGTTATACATGTAATACTAAATTAGCTTCCTGAATTTAAAGTGTGTTGGAGAATGCGGTTTCTGTTGTGTTCCGAGATTGTACCAACGGTATAGTGGTTAGCGTGCTAGCTTCTAGAACGCGAGGTTGCGGGTTCGAGTCCCGTGTTAGGCATGGTTGTTTGTCAATGTATGTTGGCTTGTCTAATGGTGAATATTTCGGCGCATTATAGCCCTCGTGTTGCTGACGGCGCCAGATAATCTGAAAACAACCACCCGAGATTGAACCATTTCAAAATTTATTCATGGATTTCAATGTCTTTTGTATTAGCGTAAAGATTAGGGTGGTTCGAAAAAAAATAATTTTTTATTTTTGAAACGCATGAGGTGAAAAAAAGTGATACACATCTTATTAAGAAAAACTGTAAAAAAAATTTTGAAAAAAAAATAATATCTTCCGATCGCGCATTCACCTAAAAGTTTGAAGAAAATACAAAAAATAACTATTTTTCCTAAATTTTTTTATAATTCTAAACGTTATATATTTGAAAGGCAATAGTTTGCAATGTATAGTGAAAGGGTGGTGTAAAACAGGGAAACACTATTTCATGCATTTTTAAAACTTATATTAATAATTAAAAATATTCAAAAATAATTTTTTTTATTAAAAAAATGATTTTTTTATAAAATGGATACTAACGTTACTTTTTACATATTTTTGTTAAAATTGTTTTATTTACTTCAAGCATTCACTTCAAAGTTTGGAATAAATACAAAAAACACCCTTTTTCCATCAATTTGTAGAATACGCTAATCACTAAATTATCGAGGTACATTAGTTTGTATTGTGTGGAATGAAATAGATAGAAAATGGAAAAAAAATCAAATAAGTAATTATTTAATAATAATTATTCGCACATAACCTTTGAAACATTGATAAAAATTGTGTTTTGGCGGGTTTTAATCTGGGTGGCCTTTCTCGTGGCGCCTTCTCTTCCTTTGAAGCTCATAAACTTACTTGGATCAAAACGCATCCTAACTTAGTCATTGGATCATAACCTTCAACTGCTGTGGTTGGGTCGTTTGACGTTTTTGGCGCAATTGCAACAGGTGGTCTATATTGCTCCAAACAAATTGGTGAACATCAGTTTAAAATTTAAGAAACATAGTATCGGAAAAATTAATATAAAAGTCAAAGATTAAATATTTAAGGGAGTGGAAGCATACCACAAAAAATAACTCGCGGTCTGTCAGACCGCATACAGCAGTTAAAGGATAACGCACGTGGCTCTGATTGGGTCAGCCATGAATACTGGCTGGAAATAATCTGACATACCAAATTGCACGCTGGGAGACCACTACATTGGGATATATGCCTTCTATACTCCAATGAACTACCATTCAGACACATATTTAAACACGTAGATAGTACTACAACTGGACAACATATTTCAGTGAGATAAAAAAAATTGAAGAACCTTGAAAAATTTCCCCTGACTGATTTTTTACATGTTGAATGTTTAATTCCTCAACTTGAGATGAAACTGAACACAACTCAGTTATATCTTCTTGATATTTTTACATTAAAAAAAAATTTCTGAAAGACCTAAGAACATATATGTGGCAATTCGATTGTTTCGATACCTCCCTGAATATTTACTGCAAGTTTTAAACTCAGTTATTGGACGAAATGCTTCCTTCCCTCACTCAAAAAATTTGATTTCGGCAATGATTTTGTACGCAAGGAGAGATGTAAGAGAACTGAGGCATCAGGTTCTGAAATCGCGAGACCTTTCCTATAGAAAGACTATCAGGCATTTCAAGACAACTAAACTTAACTTTATTGTAGGTACCCTGACTGCATTGAGTAGGCATAATTAATTGGAATGCTAGTAATATGACCCCTCCTTTGTTAAGAGAAACAAACGAACATTAGTTAGCAAAGACTGGCGCATCCGAGGTAGCACAGCTGTATTGGTGGAAACAGGGAGAGACTATAAGATTGACTAGTCTGACCGAGCATAATTCCAAAATACACGATTTTTTAACAAACAAGTAAAAACCATCACATAGTTTTGTTTCTCATAAATACAATATCCCAAGTTTAAAACTGTACATCGGCTTATCAAAACCTCTTCTATATTTTATCCAGAATTGGGCGAGATTGGCTAATATTGTTTCCAACGACCGATTCACATTGTTTCACATCGGGATTGGCCTATGTCTGGGGAAATTGGTCAGCGTATCTATGTTATTATGGACCATTGAAATCAGACTTCAAGTCGTTTCCTTGTCACTCAGAAGCTGTGGAACGCTAATGTAGAGAGACAAGACAAAAGTAGGTGGCGCTGACGCAAAAGACGTTAGGACAGCACTTTTTTTTAAAGATCCATAATGCCCGACTTTTCAACACAAATTTCCTTCAAAGTGCATCACTGGGATAGAAAGCTCGAGAAAAAGTGAACCAAATGAATAATAGCATGTTTAAAATAAAAAAAGTGCAAGAAATAACATTAGTACCCATTTTACAGAAAAAATCATTATTTCTTACAAATAATGTAACTTTTGAGTATTTTTTATTATTAATATATGTTTTAAAAATGCATAAAATAGTGTTTTCCTGTGTTATACCACCCTTTCAGTACACATTGCAAACTATTGCCTTTCAAATATATAACATTTAGAAATTTTTAAAAATTTAGGAAAAATAGTTATTTTTTGTATTTTCTCCAAACTTTGAGGTGAATGCGCGATCGGAAGATATTATTTTTTTTTTCAATTTTTTTTTACAGTTTTTCTTATCAAGATGTGTATCAACTTTTTCACCTCATGCGTTTCAAAAATTAAAAATTATTTTTTTTCTAACCACCCTAGTAAAGATGTCATTAAAATGCTTCTCAAAGAATGCGATGAAACTGTAAAAAATTATAAATTTGAACAAATTACTTTCGATTGATAAATTCTTTACTAAAAGCATATTGAGCTGACAAATGAAAAATGCATCAATCATGGATGCAATATTGTTTTCCCCAAAGTAAGTGCAATCTCTGGTTAGAGGAATCAGGTTCATCATATGGTGAGGTATTAGAAAATCTTTAAAAATGACCAGAACTTTCAACATTAATATAGTGGATATTTTATATTAAAATAACAGTAATTAACCCTTACGAGATAAGTGATTCCAAATGGCAGCATTCATACTTACAAGTTTTATAATTATTTTTTCCTTTTTTATTTTTAACAGCATATATATCGTATAATGTTTTTAAAACAAAGTTAAAATATCGTTTCCTGAGATTAGTTAAGTCTTTTGTTGAGTTCTTTGTAAAATATTTGTTGAAGAACAACCGTGTATCTAAATAGCTTTTGTCATAAAAGAGTAAAAAAAGAAACGAAATAAAAATTGTTGGTACTAGCCCAAATTTTCATTAAAAATGTGTAACTCAAATTTATTGTTTGCATATGTTGCCTACTTTCTTTTACACTTTACTCTTAAACAAATAAGAATAATAAAATTAAGATTAGTTAAGTTTTTATTTTACGTAACTCTTGTTGTTGGCAAAGTTATATAGAAAAACAATAATTTTGACTAGATGAAATATGTATTTATATCTACTGACGAACTGAGCACTTACGTGTCCCATGCGTCTGTGGCTTATAAATGTATATTTAACCTAGTTAATATTTTTTTCCTCTAACTTTTCCACCAACTAGATGTATATAAAATAAAAACGTAACTGCTAGATTCCTTTTAATTTTATAATTATCTGTTTGAGATTAGAAAAACCGATAAATTTATTAACAGATAAATTTATAATTTATCTGTTTGAAATTAGAAAAAAGAACCAAAATGTCTCCTGCTTACAGCAGAGAATTGCCCTGCAATATATTTCAGTAAAAATACACAAAAGTAAATATATAACTTGGAAAAAGAATAAAAGCGTGTAACAAGAAAAGCAAGCAACTTCAAAATTGAATTGCGAGATGTCTGAAAAATTGTGTTCCTATAATAGAAACCCCACATGACTCCACAAACAAAGTTAAACCTAATGTCAAAGTTAATTTCAAACAAAATGATGAAACCGTAGCTATGTAAGTAGTGCATTAAAGATCATGTCTTTATATTCATATTGTACAGTATCTCATCCCAGGTAGCATACCGCGAGGTTGCGGGTTCGAGTCCCGTGTTAGGCATGGGTGTTTGTAAATGTATGTTGGCTTGTCTAATGACGAATGTTTCGGCGCATTATAGCCCTCGTGTTGCTGACGGCGCCAGATAATCTGAAAATAACCAACCAGATAGCATAACACTTAATATTCATATTGTACAGTATCTCATCCCAGGTAGCATAACAATTAATATTGATATTGTACAGTATCTCATACCAGGTAACATAACAGTTAATATTCATATTGTATAGTATCTCATCCCAGGTAGCATAACAGTTAATATTCATATTGTACAGTATTTCATCCCAGGTAACATAACAGTTAATATTCATATTGTATAGTATCTCATCCCAGGTAACATAACAGTTAATATTCATATTGTATAGTATCTCATCCCAGGTAGCATAACAGTTAATATTCATATTGTACAGTACCTCATCCCAGGTAGCATAACAGTTAATATTCATATTGTACAGTATCTCATCCCAGGTAACATAACAGTTAATATTCATATTGTACAGTATCTCATCCCAGGTAACATAACAGTTAATATTCATATTGTACAGTATCTCATCCCAGGTAGCTAACAGTTAATATTCATATTGTACAGTATCTCATCCCAGGTAACATAACAGTTAATATTCATATTGTATAGTATCTCATCCCAGGTAGCATAACAGTTAATATTCATATTGTACAGTATCTCATCCCAGGTAGCATAACAGTTAATATTCATATTGTACAGTATCTCATCCCAGGTAACATAACAGTTAATATTCATATTGTACAGTATTTCATCCCAGGTAACATAACAGTTAATATTCATATTGTATAGTATCTCATCCCAGGTAACATAACAGTTAATATTCATATTGTATAGTATCTCATCCCAGGTAGCATAACAGTTAATATTCATGTTGTACAGTATTTCATCCCAGGTAGCATAACAGTTAGGGCTAATGTCAGAAACTGGGGTTCTAAAAGATTGGCCAATTAAGGCTGAAACTCGAGAGTATGGTTTGGAAATATACGATTTTTTTTTGTAAATAAACATCTCAAAAACGTCCTAAAACGTTTTCTTTGGCCTTCCTTTCTTTCTTATAATTAAAGTATTTTTATTTTAACCCTTAAATGCATAGGTCGCCAATAATCTACATTCCCTAAAACCTCATCTTTTTATGTAGCAACCTTTGCATAGTGTTTTATTTTAATTGTAATTTTACCAAAACTATTTTATCGTTTCCTAACGCAACTAGATTCTGTGACAGTTTATTTCTTTATCTGTGGCAATTTTTATTGTTGGGGGAGCTGTTGGATGAGTACAGTTTTATTTCGGTGGGTGTTACGAATTAAGATAATTTATATAATAAGCAATATAAACATACAGAAACAGGACAATTTTTTCGGATGGAAACTAGGTAAGAGTAACAAATAATATTTATATTTTTGCATATACTGATAAATTTATGCAAGAAAATTTTATTGTGATGTAAAAATACATCATACAAAATTCTTATATGTTTTTTGTTTGTATTTTTCTCATTACTCTATTAACCGTTTAACGATTGAATTCAAATTTTATTTATTAAAAATAAAAATGCATACATTTCAGGGTTGAAACAGCTTATCAACTTTTTTAAACTTTCAGTATATTTTACTCAGAATTGGGCGAGATGGGGCAATATCTGCAACAACGTCAGGTTTACAGCTTTCCACAACGACAATAGCCAATATCAAGCGATGTAGGCCAGCGTTGTTGGACTACTGGGGATAGATATTAGTTGCAAATCCTCTTCTTGTTGGAGATAATTTTTTTTTAAGGTGTATCTTAACTTCATTAGGTTATATATCACAAGCAAATAACAGATTGATTAATATGTTATCATTAACATGTTGAGCGCCACTCGAATTCCCCCTTCAGGCCACACTCAGTAGTGCACTTCGTATTGCTATACCGCAGTACCAGCTCAACTCTGCTAACAGATTGAAATTTACTCTAAACTGTTGAGTAAATATATTCGGGACACTGTTTCTTATCGCAGTAGAAGATATTTCGGCTTAGAATGACATACTTATAGACATTCATTCCATACGTTTACGCAGCGTTGCCAGACCTCGGACTTAAAATTCTTAAGTAGGCAATTTTTCACAAGGGCAGTTTGGACATAGTGTATTTAATAATATTTTTATCTATTGAAATATCAATAGTACTTCAAAAACTAAGACTTCCTGCACTTTAAAAAGTACTAAGAAAGGCACTATGTCAAATTATAGGTGTGGGAAAAACTACAGCGTACTGTCAGCCACCGATGGCTGACACGGTACTAAACGTGTTGGTTGGTTGTTTTCAGATTATCTGGAGCCGTCAGCAACACGAGGGCTATAATGCGCCGAAACATTCGTCATTAGACAGGCCAACACAGATTTACCAACACCCATGCCTAACACGGGACTCGATCCCGCAACCTTGCGGTCTAGAAGCTAGCATGCTAACCACTATACCGTTTGGTCGGCCACTAAACGTGTTAATGATACTGTCTTGTAATAAATAAAAATTAAATAAATTTTCAGTAATTGCTTAAAACAATGTATTTTTTTTTAGTTTTATATCATATGCTGTCAGCCACTGATGGCTGACGCGGCGATTAACGTATTAAAAAAAACATACGAGTTATTTGGTTGTGTTTCAACATTATTAGACGCCAATTCTCCATGTTGGGAAACCGTCCCCTAATAGATTACTTTATCTTAATACGACACTTACAATAGTTTATTATTGGTTGTATTCAGATTATCTGGCGCCGTCAGCAACACGAGGGCTATAATGCGCCGAAACATTCGTCATTAGACAAGCTAACATACATTTACAAACACCCATGCCTAACACGGGACTCGAACCCGCAACCTCGCGATCTAGAAGCTAGCACGCTAACCACTATACCGTTTGGTCGGCATATTTTATTATTAAAAAGTATAATATAACTTTAATTATATATTTTATTGCATTTCATGCTTTATTATTTAACACATAAAAAAATACTCTCGGAAATTAAAAATTCAAAGTAACTTTCTTAACGTCTGCCAGTGATGCTTCTCAAAGAAAGCAACTGAAAATTCCTTTGCACAATTTATCGAAATTAATTGGTAAGTATCGAAATTTGATTTTATCCCAAATAGTTCATAAAAGATTTGTCAAAATGTAAATATAGAAATAAAAACAATATATTTTTTATTACGATAAAAATAATGGTCATAAATGTATGTGTTTAGGTGGCTATGGAAAACAAGGACAACAATGAGTCTAAGCAACGTAATAACATTTTCAAGGAGGAAAGGTGCCTTCGGGGAGACTTTTCAAAGGGAACTGTCTGCATTTGTGTATCGAATGGGAGAAAACCGGAAGAGTCCCACCGTGCAGTTCGTCAATTGATGTAACAATCGTTGTTGAATATCTTTTTTGGAAATAAATTTTTGAACACAAAACTCTTTAAATTAATCCGTGTCCTATCGTATGCTATGATACATGAGTTTGATGATAAATGTCGAATTTCAAAGAATATTTGATTTTTAATAACAATGTAAACCCTCCTTTTTTAATTAAATTAAGTTTCGTATTTAATTAATTTCGGGTAGTTTTAATCATCTTTCTAATCTTTGAGTTTTTAGTCGTTCCCCTTTGATTGTATATTTATTTTCTTTATTGTATAATCTTTTCTTATGCTTTCATTCTCTTTGAATTGAAAATTTTATTTCGTGCTCGGATATCGAATTCTAGAAAAAGTTGTTTTCAAAAGAAGGGCATAAACTTTCCGCATTTTCTTATATCTTTTCATTAATTTTTTAAGCACTTTTTGTGGGTATTTCAAGTTGAAATGTCTTACTTTACCTAAGATTTTTAATTAACGTTTATTTTTCGGAACTTTCACTTTTTCTTCGTCGAAATGTAAGATTTTTGAAATTTCAGGGGAGTAATTAAACTAATTGGTTTTAGCTATTGAGTAAAGAAACATAAATATAATTTTTTTTATCTCATATAAGTTTATTTCAAAATAATGTATAAGGTTGAGATTGAATTAAATTAAGTATTTCAATTAAGTAAGAGACAGAAATAAAAAAAAACAGATTAATATTCATGAATATATATTAAATCATTTCAGTTTTACAAATATATTTTAGAAATATACATCCATACTTTCTAGGATTTTATAAACATGTCATTTCGAACAAGTGCTTAATTTAAAACGTTAAATTAACAAAACATTTTAACTTTGAATTTAACAACATTTCTAATCAATATGTTTGAATCAATATGTTACCTTCGAATTTACACAAAGAATGAAATATAATTGGTTTTATTTTCCAATACAAATCTCATAGAGTAGTAAGAATTTGAGCCTTATACTGTAAAAATCTTATGTAAATTAACTCTAACGAAATATAAGTTATAACAATACTATACTTGCATTGTAAAAGAATTTTTGTTTAGAAAGAAGCAAGAAGACTTTAAAGATTCGTAAAGTAAAAGAATAGTTGATTGAAATTATCTAGTTTAAATTCAATTAAAATTGAAGAAATTATTTTCGGTAGAAGTTTTCAAAATAATTTTTCAATTCTAATCCAAGTATAAATTGATTATTGATTCATAATCATCATTCATTATATATGTAACAACTGAATACACTGTTAAAAATTTTGTTCCACCTTGCACCAAAAATTGGTTCCCATTTAGCTGCCACCAACATGTGGTGCTTAGTTTCACGATTTAATGGTGCAACCTCGGACCATAAGCACCATTAAATCGCGAAACTAAGCACCAAATGTTGGTGGCAGCTAAATAGAAACCAAATTTTGGTGCATGGTGGACACATTTTTTTAACCGTGTAGCTGTGCTTCGTGACGGGATTTAATGTTTAGAAAAAATTATAAGAAAATTTGTTTATCCCCTATTCAAATACCTGAAGAGGTGCCGTAGTTTAGTACACTAAGGTGTACCTATACCCTACAATTCACGAAATTCGATAAGAATATAATTTTGTTTATTATATCATAATATTCTCTAATGTTTTAGCTTGCAAACTATACTAAGCGTTTGAAAATATCCTTAATAGTTTTTAAGTTACAATCAATTATAGGTAGGTACTTCCCCTGTTAGATACCACGTTTTTAAAACTTTAAAACTGTTTTCTGACGAACTGTATTTTGATTATGTCATGCTTTATTAAAACAACGATAATTCAACAACAAAATGTTTAATTGAATTGTTTTAAATCACAGTAATTTACATAATATACTAGATGTTTTGAAACTCAATTATATAATATTGGTTAAGAAATTGATTTTTCAGGGATTTTTAAAACTTAGGATTCTTTGAAAATATGGATTTTTTCTTGTTTTCACACAAAATAAATTGTAAAACAAAAATTCTTTAATTTAAGAAACTTAATTGAGTTTCAAAACATTAAGGATAATATTTCGAATGGTCTCCAAGTAGAATTGCGTTTCTAAGTATATTAGAATTTGATATATCATTGTTTGAAAAAGGTTCTAATTATCTAATTAAAGCTTAATTAACAAATTAACAATTGCCGAAATTTTAAATTTTTTTATGAAATTATTTTAATCATGTACTTTCTAACTAATATAAAAAAGAATTGGATTTTTAAACTCCGAATTAAAAAAAAAAAATTTCTAGTGTATACATACACCTTATGTCTTTAAGTAAAAAAAAAGAAAACCCTCCAACCAATTAATAAATACAGTCAAACCCCGTTGACGTTCAGGTACTTGACCACCTTGGAAAGCTAAAAAATACAACATTTTCAACAATTTTTTTTCGGGTCCTGTATAAGGTATTACAATGATTTGTTCTTTAAACTTTTACTTGAAGCTTATAGAATACAAAAATACTTGATTTTTTTCCAATTTAATTTTTTAACAACAATCCAGGAGGAGCCAAACTCGAGGCCTCAAAAAAAAAAATGATGTCCCACGGCGGACAGTTCATCTCAGGATTGGTAAATCTGGAACTAAAAAAAAAAACCAACAGAATCTTCAAAAGAAAGATTGCTTACGTGACAATTTACCACAAATTGCCAAAAAAAATAAAAAAAAAATCGTGGATGTTTGAAAAAATGGTTGAAAAAACACCCCTGGTTTTCATTATTCTTTGCTAAAAAAATTTTATAACTAATTTTTTTGGCAAAATGTGGTAAATTGGCATACAAAACATCTCAACGAACAAAACAAGACCAAAATCATTGAAATCGACAGAGTAGTTTCGGAGATTAAGTGTCCGCCATTTGAAAAAGAAGTAGTTTCGAGAAAAACGCTTTTTAAGATTTTACTCGATATTTTTTTCAAATAGTTTTTAAAAAATAAAGTTTTTTCACTTTTAATTTGTTAATCTACTATCCCTGGATCGTAAAACCCTGGAAAGGATTGAGAAAACGCAAAAAAAAAAAAAAAAAAAAAAAAAAAAATCGATTTTTTTTTTAAAAATTTATAAAGTGGTTAAGTACCTTAAGTCGATGGGGCCATTGATATTGTTCACGTTAACCGAATTTCTTGTTAAACGAATAAATTAACGTTAAGTTATAAGTAAGAGGAACTGCTTTTACTTCGCGTTAAACGGGATTTCTTGTTAAGCGATTTCTTGTTACGCGATTTCACTTTAACGAGGTTTGACTGTATGTTTTGTTAGAGTTTTCTCGGGAAACATTTTTTTCAGGGCTTCAAAGAACATACACTCTCATTTAGAGGAAATATATTTAATGCTGAAGAAACTTTGCGAATGTCTATATTTAAATCAGAAAATATACTTACAGGGTTTTAATAAGATTTTTGAGTTGTCTTCTTCGCGATTTTGTAAATATATTTAATTGTTTCCCCCAATTTTTTTCCTAGAAATAATAATTTAAACTTTAAGGCATAGGATTTTGAACAAGTAAAATATTTTTAAAGGAAAAAAACAAAAAAAAAAAACAAAAAACCCATAGTTAAAAAGACAAACAGAAAGTAGGATATTTTTCAACATTTAAAATTAAAAGAAAAACTAAATTTTATTCAAAAATCCATGCCTATTTTTGTCAAATAGATATTTAGAGTGACACAAAAAAATTTCAAGTTATTTCATTCATATTTTCTGAAGTTTTAGCACTTTGAGTAAGGTGGGAATTCCAAAAAACACGAACTAAGAAAAATGCTTTTGAAACATTGAAGTAGCCATTGCAGCTATGATGAATTCTCCATAAAATCATAATTTTTATGTAATTGTAGTTATCGGATCATTTTTAAAACTTGTCATAATAAGGAGAATGTTTCAAAGTTTATAAAATAGAAAATCGATATTTTTATACTTTTTTGGCAAAACAAGGTTTATCAAAGACATACATACAAAATAACTCGCCATATTTTGTAAGACTACTTCTGTCGTTGCTCTTTCAAGGCCTTCTATCAAAAGTAAATAGGACATTTGAATTTTGTTGAAGTTCTATGGATGTATCCTTATCCTTTTCTCCATTTCCGTTTGGGGCTGCACGGGCCTGTGTTTAGGGGAAAAGGTATTTCAAAGATGTTTCAAAATATACCTATGTCCCCGGAAAGATTTCCATAATGTGATAGTCCCAGGAAAATGGAAGTGTTGGGAACGAAATATGGTTCTTCCGAGGAACTGAGCTTTGATGAGAAAAGACGAGTCAGGAATAGCAGGGAATTGACAGTGGATTTTTAAAGGAGATCGCTGTCTGAAAAGTATTGACTGCTGGGGTTTGAAAGTGTTGCAAGTGAACTTAGATGATTTATATTTTGGAAAAGAAGTAAAATGGAAAGTATAATTTTGTGCTGTAGGAAGTATAATTTTGTGTTATTGAAATGTTTTTCGTTCGATTGAAGATTATAATTAGTATATGTTGTGTTAGAAGGGGTTTATTCAAGAATTAAGTTACAAAACAGTTTAATCGAAATTAATGTTAAAAAATATCCTTTCTACAGTTTGAATAAGGTGTTTTATAATTTTTTTAAGGTATTGAGTTTGATAAGAAAACTCGAGCCAGGAAAAAGATCATTATTTCTCTTTTCGACACTTAAGGGATTGACAAGGCGAGGAAAAGAAGTAGAATGGAAAGTATCATTTTGTGCTGTAGGAAGTATAATTTTGTGTTATTGAAATGTTTATCGTTCGATTGAAGATTATAATTAGTATATGTTGTGTTAGAAGGGGTTTATTCAAGAATTAAGTTACAAAATAGTTTAATCGAAATTAACGTTCAAAAATATCCTTTCTACAGTTTGAATAAGGTGTTTTATAACTTTTTATGGTATTAAGTTTGATAAGAAAAGTCGGGCCAGGAAAGAGAGCATTATTTCTCTTTTCGACACTTAAGGGATTGACAAGGCGAGGAAAAGAAGTAGAATGGAAAGTATCATTTTGTGCTGTAGGAAGTATAATTTTGTGTTATTGAAATGTTTATCGTTCGATTGAAGATTATAATTAGTATACGTTGTTTTAGAAGGGGTTTATTCAAGAATTAAGTTACAAAATAGTTTAATCGAAATTAACGTTCAAAAATATCCTTACTACAATTTGAATAAGGTGTTTTATAACTTTTTATGGTATTGAGTTTGATAAGAAAAGTCGAGCCAGGAAAGCCGAAGCCGAGCCAGTCGAGCCGAAATTAATGTCGGAAACATTAATTTCGAGATCATTATTTCTCTCTTCGACACTTGACAAGGCGAGGAAAAGAAGTAGAATGGAAAGTATAATTTTGTGCTGTAGAAAGTATAATTTTGTCTTGTTGAAATGTTTTTCATTCGATTGAAGATTACAATTAGTATATGTTGTGTTAGAAGGGGTTTATTCAAGAATTAAGTTACAAAATAGTTTAATCGAAATTAACGTACAAAAATATCCTTACTACAATTTGAATAAGGTGTTTTATAACTTTTTATGGTATTGAGTTTGATAAGAAAGGTCGAGCCAGGAAAGCCGAAGCCGAGCCAGTCGAGCAGATATTAATGTCGGAAACATTAATTTCGAGATCATTATTTCTCTCTTCGACACTTTAGGGATTGACAAGGCGAGGAAAAGAAGTAGAATGGAAAGTATCATTTTGTGCTGTAGGAAGTATAATTTTGTGTTATTGAAATGTTTATCGTTCGATTGAAGATTATAATTAGTATACGTTGTTTTAGAAGGGGTTTATTCAAGAATTAAGTTACAAAATAGTTTAATCGAAATTAACGTTCAAAAATATCCTTACTACAATTTGAATAAGGTGTTTTATAACTTTTTATGGTATTGAGTTTGATAAGAAAAGTCGAGCCAGGAAAGCCGAAGCCGAGCCAGTCGAGCCGAAATTAATGTCGGAAACATTAATTTCGAGATCATTATTTCTCTCTTCGACACTTGACAAGGCGAGGAAAAGAAGTAGAATGGAAAGTATAATTTTGTGCTGTAGAAAGTATAATTTTGTCTTGTTGAAATGTTTTTCATTCGATTGAAGATTACAATTAGTATATGTTGTGTTAGAAGGGGTTTATTCAAGAATTAAGTTACAAAATAGTTTAATCGAAACTAATGTTCAAAACTATCCTTACTACAGATTGAATAAGGTGTTTTATAATTTTTTATGGTATTGAGTTTGATAAGAAAGGTCGAGCCAGGAAAGCCGAAGCCGAGCCAGTCGAGCAGATATTAATGTCGGAAACATTAATTTCGAGATCATTATTTCTCTCTTCGACACTTTAGGGATTGACAAGGCGAGGAAAAGAAGTAGAATGGAAAGTATAATTTTGTGCTGTAGAAAGTATAATTTTGTGTTTTTGAAATGTTTTTCATTCGATTGAAGATTACAATTAGTATATGTTGTGTTAGAAGGGGTTTATTCAAGAATTAAGTTACAAAATAGTTTAATCGAAATTAACGTACAAAAATATCCTTACTACAATTTGAATAAGGTGTTTTATAACTTTTTATGGTATTAAGTTTGATAAGAAAAGTCGGGCCAGGAAAGAGAGCATTATTTCTCTTTTCGACACTTAAGGGATTGACAAGGCGAGGAAAAGAAGTAGAATGGAAAGTATCATTTTGTGCTGTAGAAAGTATTTTGTGTTTTTGAAATGTTTTTCATTCGATTGAAGATTACAATTAGTGTATGTTGTGTTAGAAGGGGTTTATTCAAGAATTAAGTTACAAAATAGTTGAATCGAAATTAACGTTCAAAAATATCCTTTCTACAGTTTGAATAAGGTGTTTTATAATTGTTTTAGGTATTAAATTTGATAAGAAAAGTCGAGCCAGTAAAGAGATCATTATTTCTCTCTTCGACTCTTAAGGGATTGACAAGGCGAGGAAAAGAAGTAGAATGGAAAGTATCATTTTGTGCTGTAGAAAGTATTTTGTGTTTTTGAAATGTTTTTCATTCGATTGAAGATTACAATTAGTATATGTTGTGTTAGAAGGTGTTTATTCAAGAATTAAGTTAAAAAATAGTTTAATCGAAATTAACGTTCAAAAATATCCTTACTACAATTTGAATAAGGTGTTTTATAACTTTTTATGGTATTAAGTTTGATAAGAAAAGTCGAGCCAGGAAAGAGAGCATTATTTCTCTTTTCGACACTTAAGGGATTGACAAGGCGAGGAAAAGAAGTAGAATGGAAAGTATCATTTTGTGCTGTAGAAAGTATTTTGTGTTTTTGAAATGTTTTTCATTCGATTGAAGATTACAATTAGTGTATGTTGTGTTAGAAGGGGTTTATTCAAGAATTAAGTTACAAAATAGTTTAATCGAAATTAACGTTCAAAAATATCCTTTCTACAGTTTGAATATGGTGTTTTATAATTTTTTTAGGTATTAAATTTGATAAGAAAAGTCGAGCCAGTAAAGAGATCATTATTTCTCTCTTCGACTCTTAAGGGATTGATAAGGCGAGGAGTAACATTAAAAACCAAATTGTAAAACCTTGAAATAGTCCATTATTACGAAATTTCACAATATTCAGTAATTTGTAAGGATCTTCTATTGGGATTGGAAAATATACAACACACACTTGTAGATGACAAAGTTTATTTAGTGTAATGAATATTTATTATTCAAATTCTGTTATTCTGTTTTTCATGTTAATAAATGTTGTTGCATCATATGATTTTATTGTATAGACTATTAAAGTACTAAAACTGTAGAAAAATAGTTGAATTTGCTTTTATAAGAGAACATGAATATATTTATCTTTAAATGTGTTCATGTATTATGAATACTATTGTATATCTTTTAATATATTTATACCTTAACGAAAACTTTTTGTTTAGATTTTGTGATATAAATAATTCGAAGTACAATCAATTTGTCTGTTTAGCTCGGTATAAAAACAAGCTTTTTTGAATATTTTCTCTTTAACAGGAGTCGAATAAAAGGAATTGTTTTGTGTTATTATATATTTAATAAGAAATAATATTGTATTCTAACAGCATTAGTTGTTACTGAAATATTTTTACAAATAATGAAGTCTCAGTCCAGTACATAACATACAACGCATATTCGTTTATTTCATTGTTTAAAAAATAAAAAAATAAAATTGTATTTGTAGACTTTGCGAGCGTTTGTTTATCCAATAATTGGGGGAATTCATGTAGTTGCAAAAACAAAATATATGAAATGGAAGAGTGCATAAAGAAAGTCTATGAAATGCAAAACATTTAAAAATATTATTTAACGTATGGGTGTTTTTAATTTTTTTTTTTAAATAAGTTAAAATTAGATTTTATAATTTAATATAAAAAAGTATTATTACTAGTAATTTAATATTGAAATCTGCAGCAGAAATAAGTATAAAATAATATTTCATAATATTTGAAGCTGTATTTTTATAGTAATATACTTTATTTTAAATTTTTTATGTGGTAACTGCAAAAAAATATCAATTGAGTGACACTATTTGATTCACTGTTTAAAACCTAAAGTATAATAATTTTTTTTTTCCAATTAGTATGAAAGGTATAGTGTCTAAATTAAATATATGAAAAAAAATAATAATAAATGTCAGCTTTTTATGAAAAAAATAAATAAATAAATTAAAAATAAATAAATAAATAAATGTGTGGAAAATAAGAAATAACTATATCGTGACTTTCAAAAATTCATATAAATTATTAAAAGTACGTAATAAAGCCCAAAAATATTTTTATAGATGATACATCTAAAGTTTTGCCTTTGCATCAATAAATTTAAATATTATACTGCTTATAGTGATAACAATTCTTACGCAGTCATTAGTTACCCCATTGAAACTAACATAACCCGATTGACAATAATATCAGTTTAATGACGTAAATGCCTCCTCCCCTATAATCAAAAGTATATATTTTTATGAATAAAACTAAACGATTTATAGATAGATGAACAATTTTATGGTAAAGTTTGAATATTTATAAAATACACTTAAAAAAATAAGAACTATTGACATTTGACTAAATATTTTTGATTTCTAGCATTGGCATTCTTTCTTTTATTTTGATATGCTTCTGTTTGATTTTGTTATCCAAAGCTCTTTTGATTTATTTTGATGAACAAGAAGCTTTAATTTTCATTTGGGAGGCACTTGAAAAAAGTTTATTTACTAATTGATTTCCCTTTTTTCAGTTTTGATTTACTTTGCCTTTTTTTCAATCCATATCCACTTTCAGATGTCACTATTATTTGGTATAAATAATAAAATATATAAAATTTAATATATAAAATATAATATATAAAATTTGGTATGAATAATATAATATATAAAATTCACCAATCAATGAAGTGGTATGTTAAAAAAAAAAAAAGAAAAAAAAAAAAAAAATGGTCATATTTACTAGAAGTGTGTGGCGGACATGTTCTGGTGCATTCACACAAAGGCAATAGCAATGGGAAATCACAATCATCAGCATATGGTGTTTTCTTGAGTTCCTTTCTTAGAAGACATTCCATTCCAGGTCATCCATACCACCCAACTTGAGATTTTTCCCATCCTATTATAAAAGATCCGTATCCCACGTGGTACCAAACCAACCAATGGTGTACAGCCTTTTCCTCATTCTAAATTGATTCTTGTTAAAGTAACATCTCTGTTTTACACGAGGCTACGAAAATTCATGAGCACCAGACATGCGGCCTCATTGCTCCTCTACGAAGTTTCTGATCACTTGTACATAATATGATTTATTTTATTAGAAATAGAATGCAGCCACGTAAATAGTGTGATTAAATTGTTTTGTTATTAATATCCAGCACATGATTTATCCAGTATTGCATAACAAGAAAACAACCTTCTGATAGTCATTTTACCGGGGATCTTGTTAAGTATCCCTTACATTACCAACACGCAAGACCCCGGCAAGTGTAAAGACGGGGAAAAAAAAAACCGAAATCAATAATTCAGAAACAAGCCTAGTTTCATCGTTGATGTACCTAAACCTGGATTTAGAAACTCCAAAAACGGCAATACAAGTTAAAGGTTTTTAAACGATCCGGAATTGGTTACCGAAATCGCAAGAATTAATATCTATTCCTTTCACTTATTGAAGATAATTTTTGAATTATTCTCTAGTGGAATTGATGCAAATAAATGTTTAAAAGGTATACATATACGTTGGAATTTTTTTTTTTTTTAATTCTTATGCCAGCGTGTCAAATTTTTGTGAGAATTACAAAAGCAAAAAATGTAATGTATTTGCAGTAACAAAAAGTAAAAAAATAAAATATTTATTAAATTAATTGAATTTTAATTCACTAATTAAGGCTTCATTTCAACGATGATAAAATAATACCTAATTAATTTTGAAACAAATTTTTTACTGGAAATTAAAGACAAGGTATTGATACATAGGCCCAAGAAAATATAATGTATAACTTAAATATTTTTTAAATATTAACATTTAACATGAAAAGTACTACAAAAAATAAAAAATTTCCAAAAATAAAAATATTCTAAAATGCATAAAAAAATCTATTTTATATCAAAATTTTTGTAAACAGCTAGGGCCCGTGCTCTGAAATGTTATCTAAATTATACAGTTTAAATGTTAAAATCAGTTAATTAACTCTTAAGATATCATTGTTTGAGTACATTCACTCAACAATGAAAAGCAGTTCTCCAGAAATTGAGTTCAAAGTTTTCAACAATTTCTTTTTTCCAATATGTTCTAGACATCAACCTTTACAAAATTGCATGCAATTAATAAAGCATTTTAACTACAAAAAAGTTATAGGTATCATTTTAAAGATAATGAATTGGAGAGCATTTTAGAATGAAAAAACAAAAATGCCTGTTTGGGTCAATTTTTGCCATTCCCAACGTATATGTATACCTAATAAACCATGGATAAAGCTTGCTTGCTTGAAAACTTACAGAAACAATATGCCAATCATACCATTGTATTTATTGTTGTTACTTTAACTGGAAGTAACTTGCTACTGTGGTATTGTACAATTTTAGTTATGGTTACCTTTTTTTTAATTTTCCAGTATTTAATGAAAGATAAATGCACTGCAATGCATTAAATTTTATCATGTTTTCTCATTCTAAAAACGCATTTGTAAAACATTCTTCTTTAACTACTAATTTCAGGTATCTATGCGGAATTTATTCCTCGACTCCAAAATAACCTTGATTTTATAGTGACGAAAAAACCTATATATTTTTTGTCTGGTTTGGGTTGATTGGAAAAATCTGAATTAAGAAAATTAATGAATGTATAGAAATTTCTTTTCAATATCAAGAGGTAGTTTGGTACTTCTAACTTTTCTCTTTGAACTAATTCGTAAAAAATCAAGTTTTCGGAAAGACTTTTGCTAGATTTATAGCAGTGTTGGAGTCTGTATGGATTGTACAAAAACATATTGTGAACTTTTCATTTCTTGAGTGGTAAAATTACTATGGGAATGCGAACATTTTTTAGACAAATACTCTCTGTAAATAATCAACAGTGAACTTCAATATCAAAGTATACACCTATGTCCAAAAGTTTAGAATAATTTGTAAAATACGCAATTGAAGACATTGAAGCGGTTGCAATGTTAAAAAATTCACTGCTCATAAACGAGCGCATTTATTTTGGAGCTTATAACATCAGCATTGGCAGTAGAGGTCGGCGATTTATCGATACGACAAATTTTTTATCGATATTTCTAAAAAATTATCTATATTAAAAATATCGATAAAAGTCACCGATATATCGATATTTTTAAATATTTTTAGTTTTTTGATGATCGTTTTGTAGTTCCATCTGTTTTTTCGATTTTCTTTATTCCCTTTTCAAAAACTTCAGAACTTAAGTTTGAACTTGGTTGAGAGACAGTTAAAATGGCCCCAATATTCAATATTTTGCTATAAACTTGAAAGCTATTGAAAATTATCTAATTTTTTCTTAAAATCACTGCACCAATTAAGCGAAAATATAATTTTTTTTTGTAATAGATCCATTTCTGTTGAAAAAATAGTCACCTTACAATAAAGTAATCATGAAAAGTAGAAATTTGCCCCGAAAAACTTTGTTTCTGGCAAAATTAAAATAAAAAAAAAAAATAAAAAAAAAAAAAATCACGTATCGATAAATCGATATTTTTCTATGCCATGATATAGTATCGATATTTATTTTCATCGATATTTCCGACCTCTAAATGGCAGAGTCAAAGGAGAAGTGTCAAGTTCAGTAACGAGTACCGATTTAGTTTAGAAACTGATTCTCGTCGTTTCACAATCTGGAGAGAACTTGGTATCTGTTTTTACGAAATACACGTTACGGAAAAGTATCGTTTCACAAGTTATGATCTGGGCCTGCATCATGTTGGACGGTCGCATAGACCTCAACATCTTTGGAAATGTGTCTGTTACCGGTAAGTGGTACAGAGACGATCTGATCGAACCTACTATTTTGCTTTTTTTAGGTATTGTCGCTCCAAATGTTATTTTAATGGATGATAACGTGACTCCTCACCGTGCAACCCTGGTTGACGTTTTCCTTAAAAGTGAAGATATCAGGCGTATGCAGTAGCATTACAACTCTCCTGATCTTAAGGTATACATATACATTAGGAATCGCGAAATTTGACTCAATTCTGCGTTTTTGTTTTTTGTTTTTAAAATATTCCCGAATTCATTACCATTAAAATGATGCTATTTTCTTTCTGAGACTCAAATTACTTTTTAAATTACAGTAGGTTTTGTAAACCTATTTTGTAACACGTTCATTAGTGTAGTAAACTTTAAACGCGTTTTCTGAAGAATGACATTTTGGTGTTATGTGACTTTACGCTAACGGTCATAACTTCATAATAAATGGTCCGATTTACAAAATTCTAATTTTGTTTTGTAGAAAATAGTTGTGAATGTGTTTTCTATGGAGAATCTATTACATATTGTTATAAACACATTTTTATGCATATTTTAATCTTAATTTTGTGTTAAAAACTATGTATTTTTTAAAACTTTTTATTTTAAAACTTATAATTAAATAAATATTGAAAACAAATTCGAAATTCCCCATAGAAACATGCGTCAATATAATATCTCTTATTTGCAGCAAAAATGATACCTCTAAGTTAATTGCAAGTTTATTTATGTATGTTCTAATAATGTCCTAATTAATCACTTTAATTGCAATTAGCTGATTAAAAAATTGACAGAAAAAAAAAGTTTATATATAAAAATGCATCATTTTTATTTCTGATATACTGCCAAAAAGTTTGAAATTATAACGTAAAAATTAAAGAAAATCATCTCAATTGTATATGTATACCTTAATCCTATAGAACATGTATATTAGGGTGTCTAAAAAAATCAACTTTTAAAAATGTTAACTCTCACCCTCCAAAAATGTTCTTCCTGTGAATATAAAACAAAGTTAATTTTTTGAGAATTTTTTAAAAATATTTTGTGGTCCTTCAAGGTCACTGAATTTATATAAAATAGGGCAAAATAGTGTGAAATGCTGTATTTTTTTATTAGTTACCATAAAAACTATTAATGTTCAAATTACTTTTTTTTATTTATAAATGTTACTTTTATATTATTTCAGCCAAATTCTGTATTAATTATGATTTTGCTCTGAGTAGGAAGAGACATAAAATGTTACTAAAATCATGAAAAATATGATTAAGAAGACATTTCTATCTTCTATATAATTATGCAGAGTGTAAGAATGTTTTCAAACGATCATATATTTACATTATTTTATCAACTACATTTCAGGGAAATTTTTGCGATTTCACTTCGTAAAATTCTTTCAGCGCATCTATAGCACCAAACACTGTTTTTGCGCTTCTTTCTTAGTTTAACAAATAAATTGTTCATCAACATCATTTACATAAGGCGAGTTTTTAGAAAATACTGCAGATTTTTTGTGATGGCTTTTCAAGCCAATTTTTTACTGGTATACTGAAGAAACTATCTTCAATTTTAGCTGTTTCAAAGAAACTATAAAACATACTCAAATCACCCCACTTGAAAATAAGCATTTCTAAAAGATGTGAACTATAACTCCTTTCCATTTCCAAGCTCAAAACTATCTTTAATTTATGCTTGTCAAAACAAGATCTGCAAACAACCTGCTATGCAATTTCACTTGAATCCGAGGAATGACGTGAAATCATTTTTAATCTTTTATTGCTTTATTGTTTGCCATCATATTCTTTCAACCTCAAAATTCTACTTCTACTTATGGTGAATCAGAAAAACGTTATTAGGAGGTTCATCAACAGCAGGTCGGCACCTAAACCGATACTGCAAATATTCACACACAACAAACTTATTAAATTATTGCATTACCTTGAAATTCTCTAGCAATCATTGTCATTGTGGATTAATTACTATCAAACAATAACTCCATATTCAAGGAGTAAAGTTTTTTTTGCCATCCAGCAAGTTTGATGAAGAGAACCTGGTTTCCAAATTGTAAATTAAAATTCAAATCCAATTATTAATGATGCAAGATAAGCTCTCCAATATCTCTAGGTAGTTTTTGTAGCAATTTTTAGCTGATCTGAAAGAAAGTTTTTGAACTGTCTGATGCTGCCTGTTATTATGAATATTGAATTTTAGTTCATGATGGTTGATCTTGAATCAATTTTCACGGAATCTCCATTCTAGTATATTACACAAAACACACACTGATTGCAATGGAAAGTAGAAAAACAAATATGTGATGCCAATATGCTATCCACAAAAGGTTCTGCAAATGTTTTGTTCAAGAAGAGTACATGCTCCATTAAATCTTCCATTATTTTTCAGTAGTAGTGAAACACATAAAAAAATTATTTGAAATTCAGACTTCCATGATTGTAAGAGTTCGGTGACAACATTAGCTGTTGCTGTACCAATTCCATATAAAGAACTTAGGAACGCCAAGAAGTTTAGTTCTTCTGTCTTGCAAAGAGAAACTTGTACCTCTAAATACTTAACTTTCCTTTAATTATTTATGCCAAATTGGGTAATAATTTGCCATCTTTCAGCAGTCAACTTTCATGCTTCAAATTGTATTTTAATTGTTCAGCAGTTTAATGGTGAATATATTGGCTTTCAAGATAAAACTGTGCTTTTTAAAGCATTACAGACTTCATAGTCTGGTCAGACATTATATTGCCATTGAGGACTCCCTTTAACGTTGGTTTTACTTTAATCTAAAACAGCAGCAACTCTTTGAGTAATAACTGATCTGTGACTGCGTAGCTTCAATTTATCAACTTGTAGGTTTTATATTATCATCTGAATGTATTTTTACTGCATATTCTTTATTTAAGATTGTTTCAGAAGGTTTATTGGTAACATAGATATCCAAAACCATTGCATTGTCACTCTCAGGCACGGCATAAGACGTGGTAGAATTCTGCTATCTGCAGATTAATTAGGAATTAAGATTGGCACGAATTCCCCATTTTCTATTAGCTTGAGGGACCTCTAAAACTTCGTGGAATGACTTGAATTTTTTTTTATAATATCATATTTTGACGGAAAGAACATTTTAGAGGTTGGGACAAGGCATTTACAAAAATAAATAAATAATAATACAGTTTTTTTCGGCCTCTCCTGATACACCCTATTGTAGGTGCATATTAGGGTTGTCCAAAAAAGGTCGATTTTATTTTTTTGAAGATTTTAATTAGTTCTACCCTCTTAATTTGTTCTTTTTATGTAAAAAGTAAATTTTGTAAAGTTCGGTCCCAAAATTTCAATATTTAGGAGTAGCTTAACACCCCACAAGTTTTGTGTTAGGGTATTTTTTACTGCAGAGCATAGCAAAATTCAAGAAAATATTAAATTTAGTTTTGAGGAAATTTATAGCATTTTGTGGGTTAAAAATAGTTATTAAACAATATTACAATAATACAACAGCGATATTTAAATAGCAGAGGTTATGCTTTCTTTTTTCTTTCTTTTTGCAGTCAGGATAAGTTCGGTGAAGTTCTTCCACCACATGTAACAAAAATTGTAGTTGTTTCTCATTGTTTTTTTTTCTCATTAAATTCTTTAATGAGGGTTACACATCTTTCATCTTGATCATTGAGTTCATTTGTAGAATTTTCAATGCTTTTCTATAACCCTCCTGAGCCTCCAGATTTCTGGATCTACTTCAAGAAATGAATTTGGCAGGCTTATTCTTTCAAATAACAAGGCTGACTGTTTTGTAGCTAAGTCCTAAGATGTCGAGTCCATAAACGTTTTGAGATTAATGTCAGGGCGCTTTGCGGGATTGTTTCTTCAATTAAATTCTTTTATAGCCTTTATCATAATTCTTTTCTGGCAGTGAGACACTTGATAGAAGGCTAGGAGTTTGGGTTGTGATGGGTGTGACGTTACTGGAAGTAGACGTTCCATTTGTCGAGAAAAAATGAAACACCTATCTAATTTGTTTGGGTAGCTCAAAACTGAATTTCAAGAACGATAAACTGTTACAAAGACTTAACTGGAAAAGAAAAGTCCCTGTTATCGTATCTGGAAAGAGTCCATCAGTTACTTTGAGTGGCCAAATTGCCATTACTAACCGAAGAAAGTCAAGCTAACTGTAATTTATGCAGAGTTACAGGATTGGGGCCTTAAATATCAAAGTATATGCTATATGCTTTAACACAATAAGTATCAATACTGGCCATAGGAAAAGTACCCGTGTCTTACTACTAATGAACATTAAGCTACTTTATTTGGATTATCGATAATAAGAAAATTATGACTCAAGTGGCTCATATAAAGAACAATATAATTAGATTTCATAAAAAAATATTGAATGAAACCCAGTCTCAAACTGATTTTAATATTTCTAAGCAAAACCCCATCTTGTGTAATCAGTTTTATTGCACCTAGAGCTATGCACCATGTGGATGCCAAAAATATTATGCTCTTAAAATATAGATGATTAGTCGTCAGTTCTCTATCAGTCCGAGAGATGAAAAGGGATTGCAAAAGAAATGTATATTTTCGGTACAAGTATATCTAAAGGCTTAGATGACAGCTTCCTCACCTCAAAATGCACTATAGAATGATTTTAACTTGATACTATTTCTATTGTACTATAAAAATATTTATGAAGTTTTCAAAATAGAATCATGAAAGCTGACTCTTCGTCTTTGGTATTTGTCAGAGGGTCCTGTGATCCTAGCTCTTTTTGAAGCCTTGCAATTAGAAACTTCTATCTAAAGCTCTTTTTGACGTTATACTCCTTATGAGGTATTTACTGGCCCAGTTGAAAAAGTTACTTAACAATATATTTCATAAAATATGTGTTTATACAAAAAGTGTGTTTCAATTTCCCGTGAATTGTTACTACAACTACAATCTCATTTGTGTTTAATTTGTACCTATGGAAACAACCTCCCTATTGGACAATGGCGTAAACTTCATCTGCATTGAGCTACTTCTTAATATCACTGAGATGTTTTCAAATTTGGTTTGATTTATTTTTTGCAACATTGAAACAAAATAGGAGGGTATGACTTAAAAAGTTTGACCTTCAATATTTTGGTCCACCCTAAAACACATTAAACTAGAATTACTCAGTTTAAGTAAATTACAAGATGCAAAATTTATTTTCTCATTATAAATGTATAAGTCAAAAGTATATAAATAATAAAAATATATAAGAAACCCAACAAACTGATATATTTTTTTATTCAAACATTCAATTGGAGTAGTCATCACTTTAGAAAAAACTAGAAGTAAATTAGCAATTTTAAAAAATAAATTAAAAAGGCTCTGATAATATTTTAATAATATATAATATAATATTTTAAATATAATTTTAAAATATAATATTTTAAATATAATTTTAAAATATAATATTTTAAATATTTTAACTTCACAGAATTTTATTTTTTTAATTCTGTTTTAAAATATAATTTTTAGCGTAAAAGATAACATAAAAAAAAGCAAAAATTTCAATATTTTAACTTTGAGAATTTTTTAAATTTTTTTTAGTTCACCTATCAAAATTCTGTGAAGACAAAATTTTCTTTATATAATTATGTATTACAGAAAGCTTTCACTTTGAATTTTTTTTTATTTTTTCATGACTTATATCAAAATACGCAAACATCAATTATTATGGATTTTTCTTGGTTTTTAAATTTTTTTTAAATAACAAAACACAATATTTAAAAAAACATTTTCTCAAAGATATATAAATAGTATTTCATACATAAAATAAATTTTTGACGTAAAAATGTACATAAATAAAGTTTTTTTTTATTTTCGGTACCGCACCCCCTTAAAATCTATTTCATATACAGGTGTCCGAAAAGTCCTTGACATTTGACTGAACTGGAACTGGAGATACAGCGTCATCTATGAACACATTTTCGAAGTAATTTGTTTTAAGATGGAAAAATAAATTCTTGATACAGTGAAGCATTATTGTGCAAACCGCATATTCAACAACAATTTGTTGTTTTTCTATGAATTTTCGAAATGTGTCAATGACTTTTCGGACACCCTGTACAATTCTTACTCTACTAACCCAATTGATAATCAATTGTTTATTAATTTTCATAAAATACAAGGACTTTTCAAAAGAGCGCCAGCAGTAGCCTTTTGTTTTACTTTGTTCAGTATGACTTTTCTTATGTTTATTAGATTCAGTTCATTTACTTACTTTTTGTGATTGCCAAATCTATGAAATCAGACAAGTTACATTGCCACTACCTTCATAATGGACAAACAACAAATAATAGCAACTACTGGTACTCCGTTGCTTTGTTATTCCTTTAGCTATATACATCTATGGTGAAACGTGCAAACAAATACCAGTGGTTAAGTAAATTATAAATAAATAATATAGAGGGATTAAAACAAAAACAAATTCAAATTTTCTTTTTTCTATTAATTAACAGAATACTGTTAAGTCACCTGATGAAAAATAAGATGCATTTTACCTGTATACTGTTGCTATTTCAGGCAAAAAGGTTTTGAAATAACATTGGAAACGTTTTTGTTGCTGGAGAATCGCATATTTGAACTAACTAGGGTAGGAAAATAATTTATATTAATGAATCAGGTATATCGTCACTGTAATTCGAATAATTTTGACCAAAACAATAAAGCAACTATTAAGGTGAATTTTTTTAATGATTGACACTGTTAGTTTGGGATACAAGTAATTGTTTAACAGTCGTACCGCAGCAATACTTGTTTCGAAGTCCAAGACGCATTTTTTAAATAAATGATCGTGCATCCTTGGAAACATAAAAATATATATATATATACAAAAATCACTAATTTTTTGGCTTGGTGGTATTATATTTACAGCAACAATATGCTAAGCATGCCATTATATTTATGCTTGCTACTTTATCTGGAAGTAACTTTTTACTGTAATATTGGCCGAGGTTATCTTCAGTGCTCTTTTTTTAATTTTCCAGTATTTAACAATAAATAAATGCATTGCAATTAGAATAATTTGATCATGTTTATTATTTTAAAAGTATTCTTCTTTAGCTACTAATCACAGGTGTTTATGCGGGTTTGTAACATTTACTCTGAAATAAATTAGATGTTATAATGACTAAAAAACTCAAATATTTTGTGATCTGGTCCAGATTGCATTGAAAGAATTTTAATTAAGAAAATTAATGTCTCTATAGAAATGTCTTGTTATTATTTAAGGCACTTGACCAAATAATAAATTAAAAAAAAATCAATTTTTTTTTCTCTTCTTTTCTCAATCCTTTCCAGGGTTTTACGGTCCAGGGATAGCAGATTAACAAATTGAAAGTGAAATAACTATTTTTTAAAAAACTATTTGAAAAAAATAGCAAGTAAAAACATTAAACGCGTTTTCTCGAAACTACTATTTTTCAAATGGCGGACACTTAATCTCCTAAACTACTCGGTCAATGTCAATGAAATTGGTCTTGTTTTGTTTGTTGAGATGTTTTGTATGCCAATTTACCACATTTTGCTAAAACAAAATTAATTATAAAATTTTTTTTAGCAAAGAATAGTGAAAAACAGGGGTGTTTTTTTAACAATTATTTCAAACATCTGCCATTTTTTTTTTTTTTTTTTAATTTTTTTTTTTTTTTTTTTTTTTTTTTTTTTTTTTTTGAAATTTGTGGTAAATATTCACGTAAGGAACCTTTCTTTTGATGATTCCATTTTTTTTGTTTTTGTTTCAGATTTACCTATCCTGAGATTAACTGTACGCCTTGGGATACCATTTTTTTTTTGAAGCCTCGACTTTGGCACCTCCTGGATAGTTGTTACAAAGGAAATTGGGAAAAAAATCAAGTATTTTTGTATTCTATAAGCTTCAAGTAAAAGTTAAAAAAAAAATCATTGTAATATCTTATACAGGACCTGAAAAAACAAAGTATTGAAAATGTGGTATTTTTTAGCTTTCCAAGGTGGTCAAGTACCCTAAGAAGTTGAATTTTTTTTTTTGGTATTCTTTTCTTTAGCTCCTTTAACTAATGCTCAAAGAAAGTATGGGTTTTGGGAGATATTTTCGTCAGATTTAAAGCAGTTTTTTGAGCAGTATAGATTTTACAAAAACGTATTGCAAACTTTCCATTTTTTGAGTGGTAAAATTACGATTGTATTGCGCATGCGTAGGCTTGATTCAAAAGTAGTGGTGGTTAATTGAGTTCATAAAAAAAATGAATTATAAATATATACATTAAAGAGATTCTATCGAATACATATAATTCGGTAATTTTTGAAATTTTTGGCCACATGTTTAATGTTGAAAGCAGTAATAAATTAAATTTTTGACTTATTAAATTATTTCTGGCCTTTCGCAATTTACGGAGTTTGTTCAGAATTTCAATTCAAGAGGTCTTTATGGAATTTTATTTGTTATCAAAATTAAGATTCACAACTTTTTAGCAGCTATTGTTCAGAGTAACATTTATGATTTTACATTTGTAATAATTTTAGAAAATATCCGATTATATGCATTTCCTCTTTGGATGTGGAGGGATTTAAGAACCGTGATGGCATGTATCGAGATGAATTTATGCATTTTCCAGACAAATACTTTTTTTATGCATTCTACACTGAAATTTAATTTCAAAATATACACCCATGCTTAAAAATTTAGATTAATTAATAATTTATGCTGAATATATGATATAATCTATATATTTAATAGGCAATACGTTTTTTGGGGTTAGTCCGTCCGCCTAAACTGCTCAACCAATTTCAATGAACAAGGTGTCATTTTAAAGGAAATAAGCTGTAGATTTGCCAAAACGTGCCAAAATAATTTATTAACACTTTATTAATTTGTTAAATTTCAATATTTTTCATAATTAAGCTACTACAAAGCCTCAATGATTTTGAATATATGAATGGCAACATCCTTACGTATGTAAACAACAAACCCGTTGCTAATTTTAAAGCTCTTTTTAAACTCTTTGTTTCAAAGTTGATTTTTTCTGTTTTTCAGAAGCATTTTTGTATTAGAGTAATTATTATTTTGAAGTATTTCTATCCAGAAAATGCCTCGCGTTGGACGTCGTTCTCTAACGGGGCGACGTGAACGAAACAATCACTCTCGGCGTAATACGTCTAATAATAGAACGAGTGAAGTTTTAAGTCAGAATGTTGGCGGATAGTATATTTAACTTTCTATTATGAAACTTGCAATTTAGGTGTTTTCTCTATTAGGTTTTACATTAAATTTATAAAAGTTTGGTTAAATTTTTTATGGCTGGCAAACCTATTCGAGCGCAGCAAGATGTTTTAACCACAAATTCGAGCGGCAAAGCCGCTCAATCAGAGCACCGCGAGGCGTTTGGGGTTTGGCGAGCGTTAGCGAGCATGGGGCGAAGCCCCCTAGTTGTATTTTAATGTATGATGACGTTACTTCACAGCCTGCAGCCCTGGTTGACGATAAAGTGAAGACATAAAAAGCATACAATTGCCTGCCAACTCTCATGATCTCAATCCGATAGATCATGTGAGGGACATTCTCGAAAGATGTATATAACGGTGAAGTAGTGTGGACAGTCTTAAGAAGCATATCATGGTTGAGATAAGCAAACGTTGATTGCCAAAGAGATGGAAGGCGAGGGTGACGTTTGGCTAGCGCAAAGAGTTAATTATTTCAAAAGGCATGGTCGAACCGAAGTAAGGGGCTTTTATAGATTTTTCAATGACGTTCGACGAAACTCAAGGCGCTTCTCGCAAACTCGGAAAATACAAAATAATTCTAAAGACAAATTTGAAAGTTCCAATGGGAATACATTACATGTATTGTAACATTAATCACAGCTCCAAAACTAACTGTCGCTATCTTACAGGTTTGGGAGTCTTTGAGCATATAACTAATCAAAACCTTTATCTCAACCGTGAAAATTCGTTCTGTAGCATGCGTGGCATAAATCAAATTCACATTTTGCCGACACCAGTTTTATCATGTCATTCTGGATTTAACTGATAGAGAACCACAGACTCTTGTTACCCAGGCGACACAATATCATACAATTAACAAGTTGGAAGTCAAATTTTTTAAGCATTTGACAGTTAAAATAAAGAACCTAAAATGTTCCCTTTTGTATATTGGTACACAAAATGTGTCAAAATTTTAGTTCTCAAAATACTCTTTGAGAGAGTATTTATTTTTATACAATTACAAAATAGTTGATATTCTCATAAACAGATAACACTGCGAAATTTCTTAAGGAGAATTGGTACCTCTTGTTTTCACAAAAAATAGTAAAAAAATGTATATTTTTCTATTTTTTGTGTGTTTATAAGCTTTGAAACCTTCTCCTTATTCTGGCAAGTTTTTGAGCTGATCCTATAACTGCAATTGCAGAAAGACTATTTTTTATGGGGAATTTAGCATTGCTGCAATAGCTCCTTTAATGTTTCGAAGCATTTTTATCAGTTCGTAATTTTTGAAATTCCCACCTTACTCAAAATGCTAAAATTTCAGCAAATATGATTGAAAGGACTTGACATATTTTTTTGTGTCACTCTTAATATCTATTTGACAAAAATAGGCATAGAGTTTTGAATAAAATGAAAACTTTTTTTTTTTTTACAAATTTAAATGTTGAAAAATACCAGTTTTTTACGCTTTTTTTTACAAATAGGTACAGCAATTTTTATTTTTCTCCAAAACTATTTGACTTATTCTAAATCCGATGCCTAAAATGTTCTAGTATTTCACAATGAAATTTTTTTTTAAAAATATCAGAAAAATATATTGAAAAATGAAAAATTAGATGTAGTTTGAAATTTATTGAATTTGTAAAATTTTTTTGAAAATTTAAAAATTTAGAGCACAATGTGAACTTTTTTTAAATAAAATTTAGTTTTTACTTAGTAATGCTTCCAAAAATGTACAAATTATAACTTTAAAGGCTTAAATAAAAAAAAAAAGTTTGTAGGTTAACAAGTCCCCTTAAAATTATGCAAATACTATCGCCATAAATGGGGAAGAAAGTCAACAGCCTGCTTGCAATCTGCGTTTGCTTATGGATATACGTTTGCGAATAACAGATCTGTTACATAATCTAGATATTTTTATGTATTTTGTTAACTGGGGGATGGGTAAAATCGAACGACCTATCTGTAAAAATTTTAAAATAATTATTTTGTCAGATGACAATTGACTCGTTAACTAATCTAAAAGTGCAAACCACAATTCAGTACACCAAATATTTATTTATGATTTTCAAAATCATCTAAATGCAGAAAACTATAATAAACTGAAAGTACCCTTTTGTGAATATTATTTGAACTATAGGCATTGAAGGAATAAGTTTTTCCCTCGTTGCCGATTAAGGCATTCGGAAAATTTAGATCCTTCTACTAGCTTTTCTCTCTAGACAGTTTAAAGCAGATTAACTTATATTTTGAGTTCCCTATATTCATGATATGCTTATTTCGGGATTAAAATTTAAAGAATGGCAGAATTTGTTTAATCATGACAACTAAGTGCATGACATTTTTTTTAATACTGCAAGAAGTTGAAATTTTTTTGCTTCGCGCTATGAGCGTTTCTCATAGAATAATGCTAACAGAATTGCGTGTTATGGATAGAATTCGCGTTAGACCTACTTTTTGAGAAAAATCGAAAACAGTACCCCAAAATTAGCTCAAAAACTGGTCCCGCCAGCTTTACTTAACATTTACAGGTATACATAAATTGATATTGCAAAACTATTATACATCAATGTGCTAGGTAAAGTTCTCGGAAATCAATGCATCCAACAGGAATCGTTTAGCTTTTGTAGTTTTTTTTTATAAATTGATATCAAAGTTGAAAAATTTCGGTTTTCTTAACAAATTATTTTCTCAAAAACTGGGGAGGATGGACGAGAACTGATTTCAGATTCCTTTTTAGCTTGTCAAGAACTATAAGAATCACCTAGTGAATATTAACTTGCAAAAATTGTGTTGAAGAGTGTAATCCGATGTTGCGCCGCGCCGTCCCACGAAGCGGACAGTGAAATTAAGCGCTGCCTCAAAGATAAAACCTTGAATATCGGCGAAGGCTTCAAAGTGTTAAAGTAGAAGGTAATATTCAAGTTCAAAGTCAAAAATATATTCGTAAACAATCTTCTTACACCCTATTTTAAGGCTGAAAGTTGAAAAGTGTATATAATTCCCTACGTTTATGGTACCATGACTATACTAGGCTTAAGTCCTAACTCGTTTATATAAATTATCTTTTATTTTTCTTTAATATTAGCCTAACGCACTATTCTCCAAAAAACACAATTTCAAATTGTTCTACAAAACCTTTTCCCTCAAATAGTAACTTTAAAAGTTTTGCATGTTATTTTATAACATGTAACTTCTCAGAAAGCAATAAACTAAAATAAAAAAAGAGCAATTTTGTAATATATTTTTATATCTTAACCTTCCCTACTACTCATATATAGCCGATCAAACGGTATAGTGGTTAGCGTGCTAGCTTCTAGACCACGAGGTTGCGGGTTCGATTCCCGTGTAAGGCATGGGTGTTTGTAAATGTATGTTGGCTTGTCAAATGACGAATGTTTCGGCGCATTATAGCCCTCGTGTTGCTGACGGCGCCAGATAATCTGAAAACAACCAACCAACTTATATATAAATATACAAACCACTAGTTTTTGTTTGTGTGTAACGCTATATATATATAACGATAGAAATTATGTTGTACCGGAGCATCAGTGGATGCTAATTGTGGTTGATCGTCCGCTGTTCAAATAGTGGCAACTGTCACTCGTCCGATAACTCAATATTGGCAAACTTAGCAGACTAGAAATAGTAAGCTGATCTCTTGGAAATAGCAACTGAAAACTGAAATTGGAAAAAAAAAATTAATAATATTACCACTGGCTTCCGCTGATGCTCTTTTGAAAAAGCTCTTAATTTTTTAGATAATTAATAGAGAATGAAATGTTAGTAGTGGAGTAATAGAGTACGCCCAATCAAAAGTTCAAGGCAAGTTAAAGCCCACCTTAGACAGCCCCCCCCCCCCTCCAATTGTTATAAGTCAGGTTGATGCACGAAATCGATAGTTCATCCTACACAATTTCGTGCATTCATTTTTTTGTAATCATTACCTTTTTGTTATCAATTCCTTTTTATTGGATTTATTAGTTTTTGTTCAATTATATATCCATCAAGTTTAAATGAATATTTAATGCAAGATGATTACAACTCCAATGATAAACACGTAAAAAAGTTAAATGTGAATGTAAAAAGAGTAAATTCAATGTTACTTATAATGCATATGTTAAAAAACCTGCCATATGGAAGAAGCACAAAGACAAATGTGATATGGGTGTACCTAGAATATATATATCAAGTTTAAATGAATATTTAATTCAAGATGATTACAACTCCAATGATAAACACGTAAAAAAGTTAAATGTCAATGTAAAAAGAGTAAATTCAAAGTTACTTATTAGGCATATGTTAAAAAACCTGCCATACGGAAGAAACACAAAGACAAATGTGATATGGGTGTATCTAGAATATATATATCAAGTTTAAATGAATATTTAATTCAAGATGATTACAACTCCAATGATAAACACGTAAAAAAGTTAAATGTCAATGTAAAAAGAGTAAATTCAAAGTTACTTATTATGCATATGTTAAAAAACCTGCCATACGGAAGAAACACAAAGACAAATGTGATATGGGTGTATCTAGAATATATATATCAAGTTTAAATGAATATTTAATTCAAGATGATTACAACTCCAATGATAAACACGTAAAAAAGTTAAATGTCAATGTAAAAAGAGTAAATTCAAAGTTACTTATTATGCATATGTTAAAAAACCTGCCATATGGAAGAAACACAAAGACAAATGTGATATGGGTGTATCTAGAATATATATAAGACAATCCTAGCTTCTTGGGCCTATACTATAATGAGGCTCTGAATAGATTCCCGTCCTCGACTAGAAGGAAATCATTTTCATCAATTAATACAAAAATACACCTACCCCTTATCCCCTCCAAAAAAAATCAAATTCCTAGCGAATTCCTTAACACAATACCTCCCTCTGAGAAATATATATATTTTTTCAATACTCCCTTACCACCCTCCCCATTCCCCTTCCTAAAAATGCTTTGATACTTCCCCAGAAAAACCAATCCTATAATCCACCCCCTACCTGAAACAAAAACTTTGGCGTAAAAAGTGTACAAATCTATTTTTTTCTGATAAATACAGGAATACTTCCTTGAAGAAGAAAAAAATACAAATAGGTAGAATAGAAAGGAAATAATCAGTATAATGAAAAGAAATCCAATTAGAATAAAAAAACAAAAAACCTGACAGGAACAAAATATAAAAAAGTTTACTTCTGACCCACATTAAAAAGCAATCGTAATTTTGAGAAAAAAATAATTTAAAATTGTAACTCTCTTTTTAAAATAAGCAAAATTGAAAGCAAATGGTACTTATGTTTAAATTTTCAGATTCCAGATAAAAAAAAATAATCAGATTTTGAATTGCTTGGTGAAACCGTAGGATACTTTTCAGCAATATATATGTATAAATTTTGGTTAGTACACAAGTACCATGCTTCTTATTGCATCAAAAACCTAAACACATTTTTAGTTGCTGCTACTTTCGATTTTTTGGTTTCTAATCCGAGGAATGCAAACCGTCCTTAAGTTTTGTCCAGCACTGTATTAATAATTGAACGCAGACTCTTTGTGAGCAAAGTTTTACACCCACAAGATTACCACCGACGGTACACTTGGTACCACCACTCTTGTATGACATCCAACATGCTATAGCTATCTTGATTATTAAAAGATCTGCAGAGAGTAGTGGGGTTTCCGCATTGCACAATGAAACGTTTCGACGATGCTACCAGCGTAATGCCGTTTTGTCCTTGCACAATTGAAAAAGCAGTCAATATGGAACATGCTAAATGAAAAGTTTCAACTGTACGATCAGCGCAGATCTACGAGCAAACTTGTTCCTCCAGCTTCCTGCGTAAGGCGGCTGATTTTGAAGCCTCTTTTGCTATACCTTTGAAAAGTATGAATGGAACGCGTTTTTGACCAAACGAAAACAATACCCTTGGGCTTAAGGCACAGGGTAAAAATTAATTAAAAAATAATTAAAAATTTAACATTCTGTTTGTCAAAAGTTCAATTAGATCGCAAAAACTACTTGTGTTGAAAATTTCGAGCTGTAGTCCTATTAGAAATAAATTTGTATTTGTTTAATTAATTAAAAAAGTTAATTAAAATAAATTAATAATAATTTAAATATTATTTTTTGCAAAAGTCCAGTTAAAAACTACTTATGTTGCAAAATATCAGTGTTGTAGCCTCACTAGAAGCGGTTTCGTAATTTAAAAAAAAAAAAAAAACAATTAAAATTTTAATATTCTGTTTGTCAAAAATCAAATTAGAAGTCTAAAATTACTTATATTGAAGATTTCAGAGCTGTTGCCCAATTAGAAATCATTTTCAAAAATATTTTTTTATTAAAATAACAATTAAAAAAATTATCATAATTTTGACATTTTGTTAGTCAAAAGTCCAACTAGAAATTTAAAACTACTTTTACGTTGAATATTTCGGACTTGTAGCCCAATTAGAAATCGTTTTGTAACAATATTAATTAAAAAAATTAATTACCAAACTAACTAAAATTTTAACATTTTGTTTGTCAAAAGTCTAATTAGAAGTCAAAACTTCTTATATCGAAAATTTCAGAGCTATAATCCTATTCCATTGGAAATCATTTTGTAAAATATGTTTTAATTAATTAAAAATAACTTACCAAAATTTTAATATTCTATTTTTCTAAAGTTCAATTAGAAGGCCAAAATTACTTATATTGAAGATTTCAGAGCTTTTGACCAGTTAGAAATCATTTTCAAAAATATTTATTTATATTAATTAAAATAACAATTAAAAAAAATTATCAAAATTTTAACATTCAGTTAGTCAAAAATCCAACCAGAAGGCTAAAACTACTTTTACGTTGAAAATTTCGGACCTGTAGCCCAATTAGAAATCGTCTTGTAAAAATATTAATTAAAAATATTAATTACAAAACTAATTAAAATTTTAAAATTTTGTATGTTAAAAGTTCCATTAGGAAGCCAAAACTATTTATGTTGAAAATTTCAGAGCTGTAGTCCTATTAGAAATCATTTTGTAAAAATATTTTTTAATTAATTAAAAAAAAAAATTAAAAATATTTTTTCAAAACTTAAACTTTCTATTTTTCAAAAGTCGAATTTAAAGGCTAAAACTAGTTTCGTTGAAAATTTTGGACGTGTTGCCCTATTATAAATCGTTTTGTAAAAGTATTAATTAAACAAATTAATTAAAAAACTAATTAAAATTTTAATATTTTGTTTGTCATAACTCCAGTTAGGAGGCCAAAATAACTTATGTTGAAAATTTCAGAGCTGTAGTCCTATTAGAAATAGTTTTGTAAAATATGTTTTAAATAATTAAAAAAATTAATTAAAAATAACTTTTCAAAATTTCAATATTCTATTTTTCAAAAGTCCAATTAGAAGGCTAAAAATACTTTCGCTGAAAATTTCGGATGACGTGTAGCCCTATTAGAAATCGTTTTGTAAGAAATATTAATTAAACAAATTAATTAAAAAACTAATTAAAAAACTAATTAAATTTTTAACAATTTGTTTGTCAAAAGACCAATTAGGAGGCCAAAAACTACTTATGTTAAAAATTTCATAACTGTAGCCCTATTAGAAATCGTTTTGTAAAATATTTATTAATTAATTAAAAAAAATAATTAAAAAAGAACTAAATAAAAATTAAAACTTCTGTTTTTCAAAAGAACAATTGAAACGCTAAAACTACTTATGTTAAAAATTTCAGAGTTGTACCCTTATTAAAAGTCGTTTTATAAAATAACAATTAAATTAATTAAAACAATTAATTAAAAAAAAAGTATTAAAAGTTTTAACATTCTGTTTTTCAAAAGTCCAATTAGGTGACCAAAACTACTTATGTTGAAAATTTCAGAGCTGTATCTTTATTTGAAGTCGCTTTCTGAAGATCAACAGACAAACGCTTTGTCTTATTATTTCAGAAACCCTTTTATTATTAATAAATACAATTCCTCACCACTAATTTTTATTTGCGTACCTTACTATACATATATAACGGTACAAGTTGCTATATTTCGGAGCAGTAGGAGCTGCTGACAATGGTGGCTTGACCGCTACTTGGGGTGGCAAAATCAGACCGATATCTATAGATATTGGCAATCTTTAGAATATATACTTTGACCTAAGGATGCCATATCAAGAAAAAAAAAAAAAAAAAAAAAGAGAATTTAAGAAGAAAAAACCAGTCAGTGGCAGCTCCTATTGCTCTTTTGTAGAAGTTTTTGTGTTTTGTGAAAATTTACTGAACAATATTTTGGTTTATTAGGGTAATAATGCAAGAATCGTATTTGAAACATAAGATTTAAATGCAATAAAGACATAACATAAATTATTTATTTTATATATATTTATGTTCTTTTCACTTAGCAAAATCAGACGTTTCGTAATACTGATTACACAAACATATTATTTTAAAATTATTCCACAACTAAGCAATATACAGTATAATAAATTCAGGATATTCTTAATTTTCATCTGATTTTTACTGCTTTCCACAAAAACTATTGATTAGAGAAGCACACAATTTTGAAAATGTCTTACTAAACCGACTTTAACATTTAATGTTTCAGAAATAACACTAATCACACAAAAGGATACATTAAATTTTCCTTATAGTTTTCTGTTTTCTTTAAGGAGGTCTGGCACATGACAGTTTTTCAGATTATTAATTTTGAGTTTATTAATGTATAATAAACTTTCAATTCTTTTCTTTAAAATGATGACTCATGTGTAATTATATCTTAATTTGAAGTGTTTTTAGTAATTTTTTGAAGTAAACAAAATGTATAGGTTGTTCTTTTAACTTCAAAGCCGAATTTCTCAAAATGCCGTGTTTGGGGGTACATAGCTTAAAATCTATTTATCATAAATGCGTGAAAATTTTTATACATGTTTCTCTAATGTATTTAAGTACTTTAACACGTGGAATGAATAGTAAGTAGCAAAAAAAAAAACAAAAAAAAAAACAACAACACCACCCTCGTGTTAAAGTATTTAGAAATATCTAAATATTATACTGTGAAAGTTTCATGATTGAAAAATCGGTTATTGAATGAGATGCCTCAAAAATATGGAATTTAGCATGGGCTCCTTTGGAGTTGTCGGATCCTCTTAAAGGATATATGAAAGAAACTTTGAAAAATAATTTTTTGGTGCCCTATCAACTTTGGACTTGTCAATAATTCGGATTTTTCTGACAACAGACATTAATTTAAAATTTTCAATAAACACATATTTTTATATTTAAAAAAACTTGTAGGGCATATTTTCTTATGTAACAAACTATCAGTGCGTACCACGATCTAAAAGTTAATTATCCTAGTATAAGATATAAGTTTTTTTTAACAAAATTAACCCTGGATCTTTAACTTGAATCCTTACAAAACTGACAGTCCAGTATCCTTTGCTTTAAATATAATGTTCATGGCTATACTGGCCATGGCGTGCTCTTGTAGAGTTGTGTGGTGGCGCTAGTGTCTTTTCCCTCTAGCGGAAAAAAGGCAAGCACGGAGCCTAGAAGAAGACGTGCGAGGGAGGCGGATGAACTTGGTGGGTTAAAGATGGTGGTTAAAAGTTAACGCGTAAGAATTGGTTATGTTTTTCATGGAATAAATTGTTCGTGTAATTAATACCAATTGCTGGACTATTTTTGAGAATGCATTACAAAAACACTACCATTAAATAAAAAGTAGGTGCAAAATGAAAATCTCGGCCCTCCCATAAGTTGAGTGGTTCACAGCCGCTTACGACGACACCTTGTCAGACCTATTTTTCAAGTTGAGTGCGCTGATTGGTTAGGGAACAAATTTGCTGAGTTAATGCTGTGGTGATGAGTGCTATGGATTTTATAAAAACCTAGTTTAAGGGGACTTGGTACCCCTTGTTTTTACAAAAAATCATAAAAATATCAATTTTCTGTTTTTTTGCGTTTTTTTAATCTTTGGGATCTTATGTGGACTTCCATATTCTGACAAGTTTTTGAGCTAATCCGATAATTGCAATTGTGAAAAAATTATATTTTTATGGAGAATTTAGCACAGTTTGTGTTTCTTGGAATTCCCACCTTAGTCAAAATGCTGTAACCTCTGCAAGTATGACTGAAATGACTTGAAATTTCTAAACAACTTTTTGACAAAAATAGTCAAAGATTTTTGAATAAAATATAACCTTTTTTTTAGTAAATTTATGTTGGGAAATATCCTTCTTTAAAGCTTTTTTTTTTTACCTATAGATACAGTAATTATCGTTTTTCTCGATAATCATTCCACATATTCAAAATCCGGTGCCTAAAAAGTTATAATATATTACTAGGCACAGTTTTTTTTAAAAAAAATCAGGAAAAAATATTTAAAAATAAAAAGAAGATAGAATTTGAAAATGTATGCATTTTTAAAAAAAACTTTAAAATTTTGAAAATGTAGAGTACAATGTGAACTTTTTTAAAATCAAATTTAGTTACTTTCTAATAGCACTTCTAATTATGTAAAAATTATAATTTTAAAAGCTTAAATTTTAAAAAAAAAATTGTTTTTAGGGTACCAGGTCACCTTAATTTTTTATTCCTTGAATGGTTGCTTTAAGAACACAGACTATTTTTCTGCGGAGCTCAAAAGAATTACCATCCAAAATTGTTGTAACTTTCTCAATGCTATCGGGCCATTGAAACAATTCCTTTCATCCCAATGATCTAACCTTTACCAATTTACAATGTTTTTTAAGCATCTTGAGTATTTTATTTTTCTGAACTGCGGAAAAAAAATTTTTAGCGATTACATACTAGATATGCTTTCAACTAATTTATGTACATAAACTATATTAATTTTTTTAATATATTCCTCATGCTATTCTTCAAAAAGAGCAATCGTCGAATGTTATTTCAAAACATTTTCCCCACAAATAACAACGATAAATGTAATTGCTTCGTATATTACTTCCCAGTGAACTGTAACTAAAATAGAAAGATAAAATGTTCGTTATTTTTAGACTGTTTAGACCTACGTAAAGTCCGTTCTGGTAAATGGATTTTGATGAAATTTGATACATTTGTTATAGGGAAAATGGGAAAAAGAAATCTGCAATAAAAATAATAGTTCAAATTTTAACCACCTTGTGAAAATTACTTAAAGCAAAAAATCCCCACAAATCTTCATTTAATCGCAGTATATTGTTGCGTCGAACGGGTTCGAAAGATTTGAAGCCAAAGCAGATCAAAACTTGCAGAAATTTATTCCAAAATAACTCTTCACAGTTCTCTTACAGCTCCAGAACTTCTCGTTCTAGTAAACACAATACAGCTCTTTTCACCTCAATAGAGCACAAAACAGCAGTTAAAAACTTGACAACAACTGCTAAATCGCCGCAAAAGACAATGCAATACAGTTCGCTCAGTATCTCCAGTCAACTAATTCAGTGACTCAAAATCCAAGAACTAACTCAAGTCAGGAATACAGCTCTCACAATGAACTTTGAGAGACAACTAACTCAGTGATTCAAAATCAACTAACTGACTGACTCACTCACGGCCGGGTTTATATAGGGGAGGCTGCGAATCTTCACGAACCTTCCAGAGATGGACATTTGGAGAACTTTCCAGACAGTAGTCGAAAAATCCTATACATGTACATACATGGGATACATGTACCGAAAATGTCGCCAAATGGTCGCCAAGTTCTTTTTTGGAGTGAAAAGTTGAAAATGAATGCCTTCAACACAAAGTTCTCTTTTTTGAACATACATCAACGATCGTTTTTTATCATCTCCTCAGTTTCACTGATAAGAAAGGATAATTTAAGAATTATCGAAAAGAGTATCGCCAACAGCTCCATTTTGGCAAAGTTTCTTAAACTGTTCATTAAAAAAAAAAAAAAAAAAAAAAAAAAAAGAAACCGCATATAAGAATTATCGCACAAAATATCGCCAAACTGGTCATTTTTTTAAAACTGAATGATAGAAATATAAGAAAGATAAATGACACAAACCTTCATCAGTAACATAGTGTAATTGAAAGTTGTGCGATGTTCCACACCCCTAGTTTATTATAGATTACTTTTCTTTATGGTCCATAAAACGTATGTACTATTTCAGCAAATTCCGTTTACCAGAATGGACTCTACGTAGGTCTAAACAGGTTAATTTAATTATAATCTCCATGTACATTGCGTTACCACTAATTTTTGTTTAAGTGTATCAGTATAGATATATAATGATAAAAACAAACTACGACGAAACAACAGAGGTTGATGATATTGGTTGTTTACTCGCTGTTCAAATTGTTGGAGATATTTGTTCGATGTTTTCATATTGGAAACTGTAGCAAAATTAACCCTTTGCATTCGAGGTCTTTCTCGTGTGGAGAAACTACCAACTCGAGACGTTTCCGGCCGTTTTTGGTTCGGTTCGTGATAACAGAACCGCTTCAAAGAAACTAAACACTGTCATTAAACTTGTATTGAATTTCCGCATCAAACCCAGTGGTTCTCTCGAGTTGTGTCATCCAATCGTGGTGAGTGAGAGTCACCTCTCGAGTGCAAAGGGTTAACCGCTGTTTATGTAAAATCAAAGACAAATAAAAATTACTAAGAAATACCCATCGCTGGTGCTCTTTTAAAAAGCCCTTGTGTTTGTGAAAGTTAACAGAAATATAACTGTTTATTAGGGAAATCGAGTGAGAATCGTTTTTTAACCATATAGGTTTCAAAGCAAAGAACGTGCAACATGCATTATTACTTTATATATTTAATTTATCATAATTTATAAAAACTATGCCTGTTCTGATAGCTAATAAACAACCAAATAAGTTTTGAATTATTCTAAAACCAAACAATATACCGTTTCATAAGTTCAGGGTAATAATAATGTTCACCTATTTTTAACTGTGTTCAATAAAATCTATTGATTAGAAGATTATACAGTTTTATGAATGTTTAAATAGGCAATGACATGGAAACTGAAACCTAAATATTTTTAAAACAAATATTAATTACAATAGGATACCATACAGCCAAAGAGCTTATAATTTATAAGACGGCAAGCTTCGCCGATACGTAAGTGCTGCCATCTCGTGGATTTTCCAAGTTGAGAGCAAAAAACTTTCGACAAATTGCGCCGATTTCCAGACATGTGCAGAACGTTATTCTTACGTTGGCGATGGTGCTTTTTAAACAAACAAATAAGAACATCAGATTTATTTCGTCAAATTCGTGGGAGATTTAAATAGCAGAACAAAATTGGAGTATTCTACTTTGCAAAATAACATATTATTTATTCCAGTTTGTTCAAATTGTTCGCTTTTATGCACAGTAAATTTCGTTAACGTTCTGAAGATTATAACAGTTTCGTTAAAGAATTTTAACAGAAGGATATATTTTGCAGTGTAATAAAACTTGATGGTTTGTGTAATGAATCATTTGTAAATCGTTTTTTTTTTTTTTTTTCATTCCGCAGGCTAGTTTTATGTTAAATATATTGTGTACAAGTAACCTAAAGAACTTATATGCGGCGGCTTGGCGGCAAACATTAGATTTCATAATTTTTTCTGGCTGACCATTTTACTTGGAGGATTTTTTTTTACTACGTCTTTTTTATTTTTGAGAGATATAAGGTTTCGTTAGGGCTTTGTTTGAAGTGACGTGATATTTCTTTGAACTCTATGAGGAATTCCTCGCAACCAAGTAGGACCGTTCAATTACAAGATACATAGTCGCTTCGTGACAAACACCTTTCCAAACTTAATTATCTAGTTGAATTGTTATTTTTACTCCGGTCAATTGTGATTGGAGACGGGATTGGGGTAAAAGCAGAGTTCACCACTAACATTTAGAGGCGGGCCGTATGACTTATGTTGGAGCTTTCGCAGGTCCGTTAAACCATTATATGCTTATTTAATTATTGCTTTAACAATACAGGGTGTCACAAAAGGTCATGTCCAAACGGCACAAATGGTTGTGTCAGGTCATGAGGAAGCAGAATTACATAGGAAAGGGGGGTCGGAAACGCGATTGTAATCCGCTAGAGGGCAATAAGCTCTAGCAGACGAAAGCGCGGGCAGTCGGATTAATCGAAGCGCGAACGTTGCAGAGAGCCGACACAGTACTGTGGCCACCACGATCCCCGGACCTAACCCCCCTGGATTTTTACCTCTGGGGATACCTGAAGTGTCTGGTGTACGAGACACCCGTTCCATCGGACATGGACCTCATCGCACGTATCGTTGAAGCGGCGGCACGTGTCCGAGAGACTACTGGCCAATTCGAACGAGTTCGCGATTCCATGCGTCGCAGATGTGAAGCATGCATCGCAGCTGATGGGGCCAATTTTGAGCACTTACTATGATTTGTAGCATTTTTCTTTTTTATTTGGTACTGTTTTGTTGTAAAATAAAGATTTTTTACACCGTTTGTTATCTTTTCTTTGCGTGACGGTTACGATGAAATTTCACTGTCAAAATTGCGTTTCTGACCCCCCTTTCCTATGTAATTCTGCTTCCTCATGACCTGACACAACCATGTGTGCCGTTTGGACATGACCTTTTGTGACACCCTGTATAGCATTTCTAAAAACTGAAAAAAGAATATTAAAATTTTTGTTATCTTAATAAAGTTACAGTTGATACAAAGAACTTATAACTATAAGAAGGCAAGATTTGCCGATACGTAAGTGCTGCCATCTCGCGGATTTTCCAAGTTGAGAGCACAAAACTTTCGCCTAATTGCTCCGATTTCCAGACATGCGCAGAGCTTTATTTTTACTTTGGCGATCGTGCTTTTTAAAAAACCAAATAAGAACATCAGATTTATTTCGTCGAATTCGTGGAAGATTCAAATAGCAGAACAAGGATAGAGGATTCTACTTTGTAAAGTAACATATTACTTATTCCAGTTTGTTTAAATTGTTTTCTTTTGTGCACAATAAATTTCGGTAATGTTCTGAAGATTATAAATTTTTCGTTAAAGTATTTGAGCAGGACATTTTTTGCAGTGAAATAAAACTTGATGGTTTGTGTTCTTAATCGTTTGCTTTTATTTTTTCGTCTCATTCCGCAGGCTAGTTTTTATGTTGAATAACGTTTTGTTTCTTTTTTTTCTTACTTTGACATCGCTTGAAAGAATGTTTATCACTTGTTTGTTGCATAAATGCACTCAATTATTGTATGTTTATTATGATTTTTTTGAAATTTGAGGCCAATCTCAATTACCATTGCAGTTTATTTTTTTGACGAATTAATAAAGCTAAATGATTATAGTCAACTGTTAGTAAATTCTTCGAAACTAGTACATGTTAAATGATATTGGTTTTTGTAGTTGCAAGTCATTTTTAAATTGCACTCAATAACTAGATATTTTTTAGTTTCCTAATGTACTGCTTCGAAGAATGCATGGAAACTTTATCGAAAACATTTTCTTCTAGAATGTGTTTCAATAATTTTGTATTTAGTAACTTTGTTAATTCTTGATGTTCATATTTCTTATGAAAACTGACTAAAAGTTCACCAATACTGGAATATGCTGTAAAAAATCCAAATCTGATATTAAGATTCGTATTTCATTACAGGATGGAACTTTTGCTACAGTGGTTCAATATAATGTTAATATTGTTTAAAAAAGTATTCAATTATTTTAGCTAAAAATATAAATTAACAAATTTGGATTACATATGTATTATTGTGTGCGTATAAATTTTTCAAGTGAAAGTTTAATGAGCTAGGCAGATTTGTTCCTTTTTTGGATAAAAGATTTCTGGGAAACCATAAAATTTAATCACCAAGTGAAACCCAAAAGAGCGATAAGCTTGCCAATATAGAAACCCTGCAATGACGTCATGTGCTCTCAAGTATTTTACATTATTTCAATGGATGCTTGCCATCTTTAACCCGAAGGGTTATTATAATATCTTTGGTTGATATTTCATTCTTCTTTTTTTTTTCTTTCAAATAATGGAGGGAAAAAAAAAACAATTTTCATTATTAATAAAGTTTAAAAAAGTAACGAATCTTTCGTATCAAATCGATATTACAAACCTAACTTTTAATCAAAGTATTTAAACTGCACTTCCATTTTACCCTGTTTTATCGATATCAATTGTGAGATGATGATGGTCGATTGGTTGGTTGGTTGTTTTCAGATTATCTGGCGCCGTCAGCAACACGAGGGCTATAATGCGCTGAAACTTTCGTCATTAGACAAGCCAACATACATTTACAAACACCCATGCCAAACACGGGACTCGAAGCCGCAACCTCGCGGTCTAGAAGCTAGAACGCTAACCACTATACCGTTTGGTCGGCATGATGATGGTCGAAATCACTCAGTTTGTTTTATGAAAGAGTCACTATTTTTCAATGTATTTGTTACAGTCAATCTCTATAAATTGTCCAAATGAGATTCATTACAGTTGTTTCTTTATTTATTCTTGATGAAAACTATCTTACTGAAAGCTTCTTCATATAGTTTCTTCGGGTACATAGTGAAGAATTCTGTTCTGCATAATTAACCCATACTATTTTGGACAAATAAAAATTATGTAAAGGAAATCCGTACCATGAAACTGGATTTTTTTTATTCTCTGCAACCTGCGGGCCGCAGAGAAGTCTATCGCGGGCCGCGTAGTATCTAACGCAGGGTACAAGGAACGGTGACTAGTTAGGCTAGTTTAGTATTGTTTTAGTTAGGCTTGTTAAGGTATACATATACATTAGGAATCTCGAAATTTGACTCAAGTCTGCGTTTTTGTTTTTTGGTTTTAAAATACTCCCGAATTCATTACCATTAAAATGATACCATTTTCTTTCTGAGACTCAAATTACTTTTTAAATTACAGTAGGTTCTGTGAATCTTTTTTGTATCACGTTCATTAGTGTAGTAAACTTTAAACGCGTTTTCTGAAGAATGACATTTTGGTGTTATATGACTTTACGGCAACGGTCATAACTTCATAATAAATGGTCCGATTTACAAACTTCAAATTTTGTTTTGTAGACAATAGTTGTGAAAGTGTTTTCTATGGAGAATCTAATATATATTGTTATAAACACATTTTTTATGCATATTTTAATCTTAATTTTTTGTTAAAAACTATGTATTTTTTTAAACTTTTTATTTAAAAACTTATAATTAAATAAATATTGAAGCTAAATTCAAAATGCTCCATAGGAACATGTGTCAATATAATATCTCTTATTTGCAATAAAAATAATACCTCTAAGTTAATTACAAGTTTATTTATGTATGTTCTAATAATGTCCTAATTAGTCACTTTAATTGCAATTAGCCGATTAAAAAATTGACTGAAAAAAAAGTTTCTTTATAAAAATGCATCATTTTTAATTCTAATATACTGGCAAAAAGTTCAAAATTATTGTCTAAAAATTAAAGAAAATCATCTCAATTGTATATGTATACCTTAAAGAATATAGCCAGGAATCAGCCAACTAAGTTGGCAATTAGATAAACCATATTTGACATGAATGGTTTTAACAAAACGGGCTAGAAACAGTCTTCACCTAGAAAAATATATATTTTGGGATGGTCCGTTATGGCACTCAACGAGTCATATATAATTAAAACTCAATCAGAATTCTTAGACAAATAAACACTCGGAAAATAAGAAGAAGAAAAAACTGTGGCAGCCACTGCTGCTCTTTTGAAAAACGCTCTGTAATGAACATTCCCGTTAATTAATATAACATCCCCAATTTAAAAATAAAGTCATTTTTTAAATTTTACATGACTTTTTAACTGTTCGTAGGACTTTGGCCCATCCTGCATTCTATAGTATTGAAGTATTTTGCCGTAACCTATGCATCTTTATAACTACATCTTAATTACTTAACACTTTGTGGTCCGCTGACGTATTAGTACGTGTTTTTGTCACTAGTATCAAGTGGCAGTTCACGTATTAATACGGGTTCATCTAGTCACCAGTTTTTCAAACTACGGGGGATTTATATGAAGTAGTTCAGGAGTTGTGTGTGTTTTATTGAATGCTTATACCATTCATGCTACGGTACAAAAAATGGCCAGCCCTATGAGCAGGTAAATTTAAAGGGCACCGGCACACAAAATGTTAAAATAATATCTGGAGAGTTTATGAAGTTCCATTGTAACATACAGTGTGGTCATGAAATAAATTTGCCGATGTATGGGCCGCTAGATTCTGTTCCATTCAACCGATCGAGATGAGATTTCAGGTATAGTTAGTATAGTTATTCAGATGTATGAGCTCTGGACTCTGTGAATGGCAACGTTTATAGTTACATAATCTCGAAATTTTAGAATGGCAATACCTAGTTTTTTCTGTCGCAAAATGCTCAGAGCATGCGAAAACAACACTTTTACATGTACTGTAACAAGACTTTAACATAGAGCTAACACTTTTAAAGGTTAATTTTCAGTTAATTTTGAAGCAGTAAAAGATGCCGTGAGTAAAAAAAAAAATAATAATTAAATTTCGTTATAAATAATATGCGTTTAATGATATTTATATTTGAAGCGAAGCATTTCTTCGTTAGGCAAGTTTCTCAATCTCAATTTAAAAAATAATTCAGGTTGTTTATTTTATTCTGCTGACGCTTTTTTTTAATATGCATAATGCAATACCTATTGTTCAGTATTTCATTTGCTTCCAATTTAAAGAAAACTAAAATATATTTTAAGATAGAATAACATGAATAATTTATTTAAATGATTTCCATTTCCTTCCTTCATTTAAATAAACATTGGTCTTAAATTTAGTGACTAATGAATATATGTTGTTTATCATGTATAAAAATTAATAAATTGCTTGATAAATTTATTTTAGTAGATTTTCTTTATATACGCTCTTATTTTGTAACTAGATATTTTGTGTAGAAATTGAAGAACTCAAACCACAAATTTTGATTTGAAAAAATAAAAGCAATTTTCCGATTATAATTTAGCTTTCTTTACTATCTTTTTTTCATTCAAAAGTTATAAATAATAAAAACATTGCCAATTGTCGTCTCTTTTAAGATCAAATGTGTTTTCTTAAGAATTTTATTTATTTGAATAATTGATAAGTATGTAATATAAAATATTATATTTATTTTTACTTCTTCCAAATATAACATTATTTTTATAAAGAAATTCTCTCTAATATTAGAGCCGTAAGGCAACTTTTAATGCATTTTGAATCACACCAGAAGCTAAGATTGGATTCTACTTCAAAAGATGGAATGAAAAAGTAAAAATAAGGATAGATGAATGTATTGGAGGTAATCTAATTAGAGATGAATTTGAAGGTTGTATTTCATTCCAAACAAACATGTAATCAATTTTAATTTAGATTCCATCAAATTTTAAGATATATAGTGTGTAGCGCATGCGAAAGAGATCGCAAGCACAATTGATTAAACAAAATTATTAAAATATATTTCTACGTTTTTTTATGACTTTTTCATATTGATTATTCTTAGGGTTATTTATGAAACAATCGATTTAGTTCCAAATAATTTCTTCTCTAATATGTAAAAAATTACGTTTATGTTTTATATCTAAATATATAATAAATTTAAAAATGAATCTATAATCTACAAATGCAATAAATTTAGATATAGTGAGCTTGTATTTAATGTAGTATGATAAATATTACAGTGAAAATGCAAGTTTCTTTATTTGATTGCACCTGAATGGAATTTGAATTATATTTTGAAGCAGCTTACTAAAATGTTTTCAAATGGGCTTAAAACATTTTTCGATTATTTTTAATGACATTTATTTTTAAATTTGTAACTATTAAGATACTTAACTATTTATTAACTTACTTTAGAACAAAATCACTTGAAATAAAAATTCTAACAAATAAAATCAATAATAAATCTGAAGTGTAGGTTAAATTGAATAAAAATATCTTTTATATTAATTAATGTAGGAGAGAGTCTGTTAAAGTGGCCGTATGTTTTTCGAGTTGAAGGGGCTTAAAACATTTTTCGATTATTTTTAATGACATTTATTTTTAAATTTGTAACTATTAAGATACTTAACTATTTATTAACTTACTTTAGAACAAAATCACTTGAAATAAAAATTCTAACAAATAAAATCAATAATAAATCTGAAGTGTAGGTTAAATTGAATGAAAATATCTTTTATATTAATTAATGTAGGAGAGAGTCTGTTAAAGTGGCCGTATGTTTTTCGAGTTGAAGGGGCTTAAAACATTTTTCGATTATTTTTAATGACATTTATTTTTAAATTTGTAACTAATAAGATACTTAACTATTTACTAACTTACTTTAGAACAAAATCACTTGAAATAAAAATTCTAACAAATAAAATCAATAATAAATCTGAAGTGTAGGTTAAATTGAATGAAAATATCTTTTATATTAATTAATGTAGGAGAGAGCCTGTTAAAGTGGCCGTATGTTTTTCGAGTTGAAGGTAACACTGTGAGGTGCCATCGTTTAGGAAACCCTTGAACTCGTTTCAAGCAAATCTCCCAATCACATTGATTATCCTGATCCGTCTATCTTGTCGTGTTTGGAAATTATTATACTTGATCATTCTGATGTAAAATGACTGCTCAGTTTGGGTATTTATTACGATGAAAAAAAGTTACAGTTTATTTACAAACTTTTTTTCTTCTCCCAAGGGTTATTATCTTGGCTACAAACCAGGCTTTGGAGATTGCAGAGTTCCGTCAAATTGTTGAAGTGTGCAATGACTTCCATCCAGACTGATGGTGTCCACCTGATGGCTCTGTGGTTAAAGCTCTGGACTCGCATGCTAAAGGTGCAATTTTAAATCCCTAGTTAAGCAGGGATGTTCGTTGTGGCTCGGAATCCACATTAACCTGTAGGTCTTGGCCTGATTAGCCGTCATTGTGCATAAAAATAAGTCATTGAGTGTTCAAACCTATCAACCAGTTGGTTGGTTGTTTTCAGATTATCTGGCGCCGTCAGCAACACGAGGGCTATAATGCGCCGAAACATTCATCATTAGACAAGCCAACATACATTTACAAACACCCATGCCTAACACGGAACTCGAACCCGCAACCTAGCGGTCTAGAAGCTAGCACGCTAACCACTATACCGTTTGGTTGGAACCTATCAACCAGACTAGCTGTGATGGTTGTTCAACTTAATTGTTAATAAATAAATTTGAAATCGACCGGGGACTGGGTGTAGCTAATGAGAAAAATACATAAAAAAACACACAAGAATATATTGATGAATTTTTACTTCACAAAAGAGACACATTTTTCTTGTGAAAATTTATCAGTAAATGCAAAAACATAAATATTATTCATTACTGTTACATTGTTTCGATACGAAAACAATTTTTCCTGTGTGTTTTTATTACTTTTTATATAAATTATCGTAATTCGTAAAACCCTCCGAAATGAAAGTGTAGTTAGCCAACACCGCCCCAACAATAGAAATTGTCACATATAAAGAAATAAACTGTCAAAGATTCTTGTTGCTTTCGGAAACGAAAAATAGTATTGGTAAAATTAAAATTAAAAAAAAAACACCATGCAAAGGTTACTACGTAAAGAGATATGAGTGTATAAAGAATGTATACAATTGGCAACCATATGCATTTAAGGGTTAACCCACCGATCGTCAAAAGGTTTGTTTTTTACCTTTTGGATCATTACCATATGCGACATAAGCTTTATTAATACGGAAGCAAAATTAGACCACATTTTTAAAAGAAGATAATTATTATATGATGACCAAGATGGTGAAGATACTAAGTCCGTTTCTAGCAGCTGCAATTTTTTTGCTTGAATATTACATGACCAGTTGATCCAATGCCAAATTTTTTTTCTTTCATTTTTTTTAACACTATATGTTAACACAATTTCGTTCCCTTTTAAAAAATTTAATTAATTTATTTTTTACGTTTTTAAATTTAAACTTTTTTCTGTGGGAATATATTTTTATTTAAAATTGCTCAGTTTGTAATTGCTTTTTCTTTTATTTTGAAGATAAGTTGCTGCTTTACCCGATTCAGTCAGGCAAAGTAGCCGTTTGAGTAGATTTTGAAAAAATAATTATTTTGGTTACTTAACTATGCTAAAGTGTTTGAAACTCTTTGTTCAATAATAGCTGTTGCACATTAAAGTAATTTTGATAACTTTACATGCATTGAGAGTCAACTTAAAAGATCAGTAAACCTTAGCTTCGCCACTTTTCTCGTCTCTATCTAGTTTAAACATTAATAAATTATGAATGAAAATTATTTTTAAAATTTCAATAATAAAATTTTCAAAGAATATTTTAGGAGCTAATTCTATAAATAAAAAAAAATTGCATTACAACTTGTTTATAAGTCTATAAATATCAATATCGATACTTTATATAATATCTGAAAGTAAATGTACATGAAACTTTCGATACTATTAAAAAGTGGAAATTGGTATTGTGATTGTGTTAAAAATTTCACCAACATGTACAATTTAAAATATTCCTATATTGAAAAATAATATCCTCTAAAAAATTATACTCAGTGCACATTTTTATCAGTACATTTTTTTAAACGAAGGTAAATGTGTTCTTACGATCTGAAAATCTTTGAAATACCTGTTACTTAGTGTTCCTTTTAGTTGTCTCTTTACTGAAAACACTTTCATAAAATTTATACATTTGTTTCGAAGGTTATTATAAAACAAACTGTTACAATACTTACAGGATAATCATAAAGTAACTGCCAAAATATGGATCTCTAGCGGCCTTACCGTTCAACAGATCGAGATGAGATTTCAGATATAGTTATTCAGAGGTATGAGCTCGAGATTCTGCGAATGGCAACAAAATGTCACTCACAGCTACGGTTATAGTTACAGAAACTAAAAATTTTCGAAAGGCAACAACTGCTTTTTTCCTTTCACAAAATATGCAAAACCCCTTAAAAGCATTGGAATGGTGGATTTATAACAAAAAAAGGACGCGTTATCAACGCACAAAAAGCAGCTCAGCGAACGGCCAACTGAAACACGATCGGGACACGTTGAGGAAATTTTCACATAGAAAACCAATAAAATGGCCTGTGATGACACCTATGTGAACTTTGACCTCTGTCATATGCAAATGCCTCACTGCGTCCCGGTGGCGTTTTTGTTTTTCGTTCGTATAGGTGTTTTTTGAGCGTGTTTAACGCGTACGTTTTTTGTGATACATGCACCATTCTCCCGCTCTGTAGGGTTTTCACATGAACTGAGCATTTTGGGACAGGAAAAAGTAGGTATTGCCATTCGAAAATTTCGAGTTTCTGTAACTATAACAGTAACCATGAGTGCCATTTTGGTGCCATTCACAGAATCCCTCTGAATAACTTTACCTGAAATCTCATCTCGATCTATCAAATGGAACAGAAGCAAGAGGTCCATATATCGGCAAAGTTATTACCACCCTGTATATATGTTGCTGCTACTATGATAAATCAGGCATTATGTAAAATTACCGATTATTTTATAAAATAACCAAAAAGGCTCGTTAATGTGTCGAGGAAAAAAATCGATTGCTTTTGCTTGTTATTTTATAAAATACCCATATTTAAACAGCTAATATGATTAAATCAATAGGATTTATAAATTAATGGTTGTTTGTTTCCAGATTATCTGGCTAGCACTCTAACCACTATAACATTTGCTCGGCGGATTTGTAAATTAAACCAATTATTTTATATAGTAAACAAATCGCTGCTACTATTATAAATAATTTTAAAAGAAAACTTTTTTTTTAAATTTGGAACTCAGCTTTTTTACGAAACACATAAAAAAAAAGTCAAATCATGAAAATATGTCTGTAAACAATTATTTCTTTTATTCTCAAGTGCACTAATCATATTTTCATTAAAAAGTGTTTCATTATTGATGATAACAATAATAAAAACTGTAAGTACAGCTAGAATTAGATAACAGATGGAACTTTAAAAATATGAATCCCTAAGCAGCTTTATCAGATAATAAATTTTCAAGTATAACTGAGAAGAAGAAACATTAAGACTGGGCAGAATTCAAAATTTATCATATTACCCACGGACTTACGGTTGTTATACATGATAGTTGGTTAATGTGTTTAATTTGAGATTTAAAAAAAAAAAACAAAAAAAACACACACATTATACTAACAAGGTGTTTTTAGTTATGTATAATAATTGGTTAATAAGATACATTTTAAAAAACTGTTTGAAACTTACTGAATTTGAAACTGAGTGACAAAGATAATTTGTTATATTAACCAATAGACATATTTATTTTGTATAATAACCTGTTTATATGTATAATATACAAATTAATCAAATTAGTCTTAATATATATTTCAGAAAATATTTACAAAATAAATTATTTAATGAATTTATGTTTTTTTGCTATCTTAGGCATATTTTTAAATATTATTTTTTATGTCCTCTAAAATGTGAACATTACACTTAACTGAATTCCCAATAATAAAATCCCAATAAAAGAAGTCTTTTATACATTTTTTCTTTAAACGCATTAACAATAATCAGCATATAATTCAGAAATATTTCTACTACCATTCTAAAATTCTATTTGGCACATTAACCACAAGATATCCTTTTCCAGTTTGAGCTCTATAATATTGTGATTGCGGAAAAAGACTTTTCAGATAGAAAGCCATTAACTTGCATTGACCTATTAATCATTTCCTATAAGAGTCACATCTTCAAAGAGTGAAACTCATCGATTCACACTGTTAGAATAGGTAATCAAATGAGTTTGGTCGTCCCTAATGGGATTTTCTCGCCAATTTCAATTTCAAATTAGTCTAATTTGGAAAAATCAGGACACAAAATCAAAGAATGTAGAAACAATGCCAAATAAGTCTCAACTCCCAATAGAACCACACAATTGGAGTTGGTGTCAGGCTTTGTCCTGTTTAAATAACGGGGACTTAGTAGCGGGGGATGCTTTGTTGGTTTAGAATCAGGTCGAAAATTGATGATAGGATAGGATGGATCCCTAATGGTTAGTGAGGATCGAAGTAGAGTGCTTTTAACTGCTTTGCTGTCGACATAGAGCTTTGTAATCGCATTTCAGATTCGCTTCCTAGGTGTGTTGATTTTCGGATTGCGGCATTGAATGCGTTTCCATAGCTTTTAGTATCGCTATGGAGCATTTGTGTTATGGTGGGATTGGACTTAGTTGGAATGTGCGGGATTCTATAAAAGGAGAAGGAAATTAGTAGGAGAAGTCAGAGTTCTGTTCGTTAATTGGAATTTTTAAATTGTATTGTTATACTTCATTTAATGTTAGAGAAGATTATTTATTCATTTGTCATTTTGATTTGGTTAATGACTATTAGCTTTCAGTTTTCTTTTAGAGATTTTCGTGTTGCTTTTTAGTGTTAATATTGGGTGGACAATGGCATTATTTAAAATTTATGTTAATTTATGTTACTTTATCAAAAATATTCAAAATGATCGATAAAAAAATAAGGAAATGTCTATTATAGATTACTTTAATTAGTTATTGGTCGTGAATTTTGAAATTATTTGTTGAATTCACTATGGTTGGTTGGTTGTTTTCAGATTATCTGGCGCCGTCAGCAACACGAGGGCTATAATACGCCGAAACATTCGTCATTAGACAAGCCAACATACATTTACAAACACCCATGCCTAACACGGGACTCGAACCCGCAACCTCGCGGTCTAGAAGCTAGCACGCTAACCACTATACCGTTTTGTCGGCGAATTCACTATGTAATTTGATAATTATTTCAATATTTTTTTTATCTTAAGTAGAAGGTTTGAATTCAAAGGAAGTTGCCAGCTTAAAGGAGAAAAATATTTGCAAGATCTTTTTTAAGAAAATAAATAATTACAAAAAGTGTAGTGGTAATACACTTCGTTTCCCGAGGAGGCATGAGTTTAAAACAAGCAGTGATATTATTGATACATTTTCCATTGGAAAATTTTCTACGTCAAGGCAGAATTATTAAACATATATTTTGTCGTATGTCTAAAAGTTTTGGATTCAGATTTAGAATTTTACAACAAACTAATTTATTACTTTTTAAAGCATAATAATTTATTTCACATATAAGTTATTTATTTTATTAAAAATAATTTGATGCCAATAAAAATTATGAAATCGTAACAAACGATATTAGCAGTAAACTATTTTTAATAGGATTAAAAGTAAAAAAAAAAAAAATCATTACTTTGAATATATCAAAAGATCAAAATGAAAAAAGACTAAGAAAAGCATAATTTGTCACTAAAAATTGTTAATATTAAGAAGATATTGAACTTAAAAATAATTATTAAGTAGTAACATATTACAGTTTCTTAGCAACGGCAATTGTTAAGTGAAAAAAAATCTAAGAAGTTTTTCTAAGAAGTCAAAGAAGTCAGCTAAGAACTTTTTCGTCAAAAAGGCATACTGAAGAAAAATAGGATTAGATATATAGGATGAAGAAAATAGAAATCAATTATAAGCAAACTAGAAACAAATACTTTCTTCTAAAAAGGATCAAATAGAAAGGAACGAATTCTCTGAAATGCAAATTCTCTGTTTACTTGTCAGAAAGTTCTTTGTTTTCCAAACTTTGCAATAATATTTTGCAATGCAATGTTTATGAACTTTTTCATACCATTTATCAGATAAGATAACATAATTATACTACATTACCTGCAGCTTAGAAGCATACCACAGAAAAAAATTCATTTAAAATTCACCAGAACTTTACATAGCAAATAAAGTATATCTTGCTAAACTTCTATTTCAAATTCCGGTTGTTTCCAAGAAAAATATCAATGAAATAAACTTTTAATATGAAACAGTTTTTACAAAATAGACAAAAAATTTTTACTATAAATGAGCAGTTGGGGTAGAATCGTATTGTAGGGAATAAAATCTGAACACTGGATTTGTTCTTTAAGATGATAAAAAACTTAAAAATATAGTTGGAAGTAGTGTAAGGTTTTATATAGATTTATATGGATTATTTGATCAGTTATACACAAATTAAAAATTAAAAATTTTCAATAGCAAGTCCTTAATATTATTTCATATCCAAAAAGTAAAAAATGTTGGACATTCATAAATATTGCAAACTTTGTGTTAACCCTTAACTGCATGTATTTTTATTTTTAATAAATAAAATTTGAATTTTACCGGGTAATGAATTTAGATAATGAGAAAAATACAAAAAAAAAAAAAATCCATAAGAATTTTGCATATTGATGTAATTTTACACCACAAATAAAGCTACATTTTTCTTAGATAAATTTATCATTATTTGCAAAAATACAAATATTATACTTTACTCTTACCTTGTTTCTATCCGAGAAATTTTTTTCCTGAGTATTTTTATAACTTTTTATGTAAATTATCGTAATTTGTAACACCCGCTGAATTGAAATTGTACTCAGCCGACAGAGCCCCCAACTTTAAAAATTGTCACATATAAAGAAATAAACTGTCAAAGATTCTAATTGCATTCGGAAACAATAAAATAGTTTTGGAAAAAATAAAAACATTTTGCAAAGGTTGCTACATATAGATATATGAGGTTTTAAACTTACGATGCAGATCTACATCACTATGCATTTAAGGAATGTAGACAATTAGCAACAATATGCATTTAAGGGTTAAGGGTTAAAACATGTTAAGGATAAACTAATGATTCAATAAAATAAACGTCAAAATATCCTAAATAAAAACATACAATATTTGTGTGCCTCTGTTATATTTAACATAGTCAAAGATGGACGAGTTTTTTTTTCTTTTTACTCTGTGTCTGTTTTTTACTTCTAAAATGTTAACGAATAGTAAAAACATTGTGTTTTGGGTTGGTTGGTTGTATTCAGATTATCTGGCGCCGTCAGCAACACGAGGGCTATAATGCACCGAAACATTCATCATTAGACAAGCCAACATACATTTACAAACACCCATGCCAACACGGGACTCGAACCCGCAACCTCGCGGTCTAGAAGCTAGCACGCTAACCACTATACTGTTTGGTCGGCCATTGTGTTTTGGGAGTCATTTACCTGTGAACAGTTTGCGCTCAAATGGGAAATCCTTTATTTCCATCGCGACGTAAAAATTTGAATTGTAAATTTCTTTGAGAGTCCCAAAAGCCGTCAGAGAGGAAGGAATAAACTACCCTCGCCTTGTAATTTAGTAGTATTTGGAACATTTGATCTAACCGATACAGTCAAATGGCTCGTCTGCATGATATTGGAAAAATCTTTAAATTAATAATTAAAAAAATATTTAAATTGTTACCAATCTGTTTATTAAAAGTTAAATTTGAAGACCAATACCACATACGATGAAAATTTCAAAGCCCTATGTCTATTGGAAGTCGCCATCTGTAGACCCATAGACAGAACTACAAACGGACTCTTAGTTTTATTATTCTAGATATTTAACACCTAGTAATGGAATTTTGTTTTCGAGTTTATGGTGTACTGTAAACTGAATGATATGGCAACATATTGTTTTTGGCATGTATTAAGGTTTTTGGAGATTTGGTTTAAATAAACTTGTAGATGACCTCTTAAAAAGGATTTTTATGCGTAACAATAGAAATCATTTCCATAACTTTTTATTAAATAAATGTAATTAAATGACACTTTTATCAAGTTTAAATTTTTACTTATTAGTTAAAATTTTTAGAAATTTGTATTCAATAAAATTTAAAACTACTAGAGTTTTTGACTTGGTGTTATGACTGCGAGGGTTTTGATAGTCTCGTGAAGTTTGTCTGTCTGGTTGGTAACAGTTTTCCTGATTTTCTTTGATTCAAGACGCATATACAGTAGAGTGGGCCGAAAATGGCCAAAATATTTTTTTCGAAAACGTTTTGGAAATAGTGCAGAAAAGTAGACTAATGGGTCACTTAGAACACACACAAAATTTCGTCAATTTTTCTTAATATCTAGCTGCGCCGCACTGGCAAGGAAAACGTAAAAAAAATTCACTTTTAAGCCTTTTTTGGAAAATTTTGAATTTAAAAAAAAAAAACTAGCTTTAATATAGCATGGAATAGTTGCCTAATGTATGTATTGGAACACTCACAAAATGTCGTTCATTTTTTTCAATATTTAGCCGCTTCCCTTTCGCTTTGAACAAAAATGTGCTTAAATGTCGCAAAATCACAACATATTCGACGTTAGGGTGGGATAAAAAATGTTTTTTGGAAATCGGTCTTGGAATAGCATGAAAAAGTTACCTAATGGGTCAGTTAAAATGCACAAAAATTTCGTCAATTTTGTAGAATTTATAGTTACGCCCCTCTGGCATTGAACATGTCCAAAACACACCAAAAATACACTTTTAAGCCATTTTTTTTAAATATTTGGAAATAATTTTTAAAGAATGGCATTGACATAGCATAGAATAGTTGCTTAATGTGTTAGTTAGAACACACACAAAATTTTGTTTGTTTTGCTCATTATTTAGACGCACCCCTCTTGCTATAAGCAAAAAAGTGTCTAAATGTCACAATTGTTATTATTATTTTTTTTAAATCGGTTTTGACATAGCATGGAAAAGTTGCCTAACGCGTCGGTTAAAACAATCACAAAATTTCGTCAAATTTGTTATATATCTAGCCGCGTCCCTCTGGCATCAAAAATGTCCATATCATACAAAAAATGCACTTTTAAGCCAATTTTTGAAGTAAAATATGTTAATTTAAAAACCTTTCGACGCCATTTCAAATCTTCCAGTGTATTTTATTCATCACATTGGACGAGATTCGTCAAGATTCAGCCTGTAATAAACGCTGGTTTACAAAGTTCCACATTGGGATTGGCAATGTCGAGCGATATTGCCCAGAGCTGTTGTGCAACTGAGAAATATTGCCCACACTGCAATCTATTCTAATGTGTAGTATTTTACTTTAATCTGCATTGTTTAAAATACATCTTAAAAGGATTTTTGGAAAGTTTAAGGTCTTAGATTTCCCTACTATATTTAACTAGCATGTTAAAAGTGTCATGTGTCATACAACTATAAGTTGCAAGTGCCATATTTTAAGTAATTGATGTTGACGGACTATATGAAGCTGCCTTGGGTAGAAACTTTTTTAATTAAATATCAGTATAAATAGTATGTGCATATTTATTTAATTGATAATTTTTAAACTAGGTATCTTTTTTTTAATTTTGTTTCACAATCTCAAAATTAAAATTACTTTCCGTTGTTCATTAGTTTTGAATGACGATATTTTAAATTTTTTTATGTATACCTAATATTTGGTATTTCATTTGCTTAGGGAGAAAGAAGTGCCTTTTAAGATATGTTAAATTCATGAATTTAATTAAAAAATTTCAATTTCCGAATTTCACTTACAAAAAAAAATTATCGCACATTTTGAATTTCATGTAATGTTTGTAGTTTATTATAAAATAAAACTAATTAAATTTTTGATAAATTTATTTTATTAGATATACTTTATATGTTTTCTTATTTTTTTACTAGATATTCCTCTAAAAATTGAAAGACTCTAACCAAAAATTTCACTTTAAAAAAAAAAAAAAGAAGCAATTTCCAAATTATAATTTAACTATATTTATTACCTTTTTTGCCCAAAATCATTAATAATAAGTTTGTCGTCTCTTTAAATAACAAATGTGTTTTCTCAAGAATAATTGTGCGGTGTGTTTATGAATAATTGAATAGTATGTAGTATGGAAAGTTATCCTTTTATTTAATGATTTTGCGTTTTTTATTTATTACTCACTGTAATGAAAATTTTATAACATATAGCGGGTAAGCACATGCTAAGAAAGCTTGTTTTACACTATCTGGTGTCCAACAGAAGGGGATTTTTTTAGTGGCGTAAGAAAATGAATGAACCCTTTCAAAATACCTGGTGTCGTAAAAATCTTACCCGGTGACAGGTTAGAAGCCAGCTATTTCTACTGCAACTCCCGACGCCAAGTGATGGATTACTCAGTGGTGTACATAACCAAATGCACGCTTTCACACTGGACGATTTTCAATTGTACGGCTAGTTACCTCGATCAATTTATTCATCAATATAGTATAATTCATCAGTATATATCGTTAAACAATAATTTATACCCCTTAGGTAATCACTACAGCGTATATTTATGATCTAAGATCTATTCATACTTATTTAAATTTTAATTTATAATTCCTTTAACTCGTTTTATAGTTAATACAAAATTGTGATTTGTGTTTATTTGTCCCTACAATACATTTGTTTTTTAAAATTTATTTATTTTATTGTCTCCGACATGACAAATGTGCACTGTTTTAGTACCAGCTTCTGCTTAGTGTTCACCCGTTTTAATGTTCTTTGCTCTAGCAAGCGCTCAGCGAATTACTTTAATTTTATTTCTTATTCCCCAGCCCATCTGATGACTGTGCGGTTAGCGCTCCGGCCTCGCATGCCAATGGTACCGAGTTTGAATCCTGGGTAAGGCATGGATGTTCGTTGTGGTTCGAAATCCAAGTTAAGCTGTAGGTCCCGGATTGATTAACCGTCATTGTACATAAAGATAGGTCGTTGAGCTTGCAAACCAACCAATATTATTCCCCATAGGAAACCATCTACAATGACGTAATAATAGTCAACCCTACAGGCAAGCATTACAGATTTATTTATAATCTAAAAAAGATCCAAGACCTCAAATTTATTTGTTTAAAAAAAAAATGGGAATTTACGATAGGAAAGTTTTGATTACCCTTGTGGATCCCACCATTGAGTTGTAAGATAAATTTCTTGATTCCAACAAAACTAAAAATAACCAGCATCTCAATTGGTTGTATATGTATACAGTTAAAAAACAGTGCGTTTTAGCTCTATTGGACATCCATGAGTTTTCATGTTGTCCAAGATCGTAACTAGACTTTATTTGCGGGTCATTGGCATTTTAATTTTGGATTTCACTTTTTTTTACGGAGGGGAAGGGAGTTAGTTATATACTTTTATTTATTCAGAGGCGGTATGTATATACGTCAGGCATAATTTTGACTTTTTTGACACCCCCTTCCCCCTATTAGAACTCGTTTTGTAAAACACACACACCATTGTAATTGGATTGGGGCGCCAATGTGCAGTCTACCCTCGGCCTTAAATCCAAACCCATAACAACATCATCTTTTTTTTTTTATTTAAGATTTGTAAAACATCGATACATCAATACAACTCAACAACATCAGCGATCAATGCCTTTCCTGAGCATGCCCAAACATTAAGTAGAGGCGGGCACCTGATCACACTTTTGATCAACTGAAAACAATACACTTGGGCTATAGCATAGTAGGAAACCTAACATGCTATAGGTATCTTGAAAATTGATCATCTGGAAATGGTACCATACATAGTACATTCGGTACCACCAACGTGTCGGAATTCTTCAATATGAGTCCAACGGCGAGCAACTTGCCATAGCAATCTTGAAAAATAACAAACCGGAAATGATACCACCGACGGTGCACATGGTACCGCCAACGATCATAATACTCTAAGACTAGTCCAACGACAGCCCACATGCCATAGATATCTTGTAAAATTACCATCAGAATGTGATACTACTGATGGTACATCCGGTATCACAAACTATCACAATTTTTCAAAACGAGTACAACGCTATTTTGGAAACTGTATTTGATGCCATACCTATTTTGAAAAATGACAAAAACCAGAAATGGTACGACAGATGGTACACTCGGTACCGCCAACATGCTCAACTCATCAAGACGAGTTCGAGGACATCCAACATGAATTAGCTATCTCGAAATGCGACAAACCGGAAATGCTACCACCGACGGCACACACGATACGACCAACGATCATAGGTCTTCAAGACGAGTTCATCGACACCCAACAACCCATAGTTATCACGAAAAATGAAAAACTGGAAATGGTACCACCGACAGTATACTTGGTACCACCAACATGCTCAACACATGTATGACATCCAAAATGCCATAGCTATCTTGATTATTAAAAGATCTGTAGAGCGAAGTGGGGTTTGCCCATTGCACAATGAAACGTTTCGTCGATGCTACCGTTTTGTCCTTGCACAATGAAAAGGCAGTCAATATGGAACATGCTAAAAGAAAAGTTTTAACTGTACGATCAGCGCAGTTCTACTTGCAAACTTGTCATCCAACTTCCTCCTTCAGGAACTGGCTGCTGCTGACGTTGAAGCCTTTTTTGTCATACCTTTGAAAAGTGCGTGCGGAACGCACTTTTGACCAAACGAAAACAATACCCTTGGGCTTAAGGCACAGGTTAAATATTACTTAAAAATAATCAAGAATTTAACATTCTGTTTATCAAAACTTCAATTTGATCGCAAAAATTACTTCTGTTGAAAATTTCGGAGCTGTAGTCATATTAGAAGTAGTTTTGTAAAAAAAATAATTAAAAAAATAATAAAAAAATTTATTAAAGAAAAACTGATTAAAATTTTAGCATTCTGTTTGTCAAAAGTTCAATTAGATGGCCAAAAACTTCTTCAGTTGAAAATTTCAGAGTTTTAGCTCTATTAGAAATAAATTTGTATTTTGTTTAACTAATAAAAAAAGTAAATTAAAATAAATTAATAGTAATTTAAATATTCTTTCTTCTAAAAGTCCAATTAATAGGTTAAACCTACTTACGTTGCAAAATATCAGTGCTGTAGCCTTACTAGAAGTGGTTTCGTAACAAAATTATTAAAAAAACAAATACAATTTTAATATTCTGTTTATCAAAAGTCCAATTAGATGTCTAAAATTACTTATATTGAAAATTTCAGAGCTGTAGCCAAATTAGAAACCATTTTCAAAAATATTTATTAATTAATTAAATAAAAATAAAAAAAAAAAAAAAAAAAAAAATTACATTTTTGTTAGTCAAAAGTCCAACAAGAAATTTAAAACTACTTTTACGTTGAATATTTCGGACCTATAGCCCAATTAGAAATCATTTTGTAAAAATATTAATTAAAAAAATTAAATAAAAAAATTAAATAAAAAACTAACTAAAATTTTAACATTTTGTTTGTAAAAAATCTAATTAGAAGCTAAAACTTCTTATGTTGAAAATTTCAGAGCTATAAACCTATTCCATTGGAAATCATTTTGCAAAATATGTTTTTATTAATTAAAAAAAAACTTTTTTAACATTCTATTTTTTTAAAGTCCAATTAGAAGGCCAAAATTACTTATATTGAAAATTTCATAGCTGTAGCCTCATTAAAAACCATTTAAAAATATATTTATTAAATAATTAAATAAAAAATAAAATAAATAAATAAAAATTTTAACATTCAGTACGTTAAAAATCCAACCAGAAGGCTAAAACTAATCTTACGTCGAAAATTTCGGACCTGTTGCCCAATTAGAAATCGTTTTGTAAAAATATTAATTAAAAAACTAATTAAAATTTTAACATTTTGTTTGTCAAAAGTCCAATTAGGAAGCCAAAACTACTTATGTAGAAAATTTCAGAGCTGTAGTCCTATTAAAAATCGCTTTGTAAAATTTGGTTTAGTTAATTAAAAAAATTAATCAAAAATAACTTTTCAAAATTTTAACATTCTATTTTTCAAAAGTCCAAATAGAAGGCTAAAAGTACTTTCGCTGAAAATTTTGGTCGTGTAGCCCTATTAGAAATCGTTTTGTAAAAATATTAATTAAGCAAATTAATTAAACAAATTAATTAACCCATTAACGCCCAAATTAAAAAATGTTGAAAGAGTATTTTAAAAGCATTTTGAATTTTTTTAACTGTAACCATATGTTTTATGCCGTCCTCATTTAAGGACGCTGGGCGTTTGTATGCATAAAAATGTTATTTTCTAAAATTATTAATATTTTTACCTAAAATTATGTAGTTTAAATATATAAACAAACAAATTAGCAGTATAAAGTTAAGAAGCAAAATTTATTTTTACACTTGTAAGAAAACTTTTTTTTAACCTTTTCAAGGTTGATTTTTGGTATGAAAAACAGGAAAACATTTTATTCATAATATTATGTTACATTTCATACAGAATGTACTTCTCTTTGAAGAACAGGTATCATATTGGCAACGCCTTTGTTTCTCCCTTTGGCTAATGATATGCTGTATTTGGTTGAATTTTATATGAGGAAGCACATTTTGGATCTATATGTTATACGTCTATGTACTGGTCTTCCTAGGACTGTTTTTGAATGGGCTCCTTTTTTTTTTTGAATACTGCAATATACCTTCTAAAATCTTTGACTGACACTTAGAAACATGTATCTTTTAATAAATGGCATAGCCATTTACAAGAATCATATCTAATAGATTTAGATTTGATAAACAGCTTCAGTGAATGATGTCCATAATACCTGACGATCATTTCATCAACAGACAAATTTTCATAAAAAATTTCCCCATTTCTGAAAATTCTTGGAAAGCATTTCCAACAAGGGACGTATTTTAAATGATTAATGATGTTTGTTTTTGTGATGTAATTTATTACCTTGAAAATGTAATAATCTCTTAAGCTATAAGTATAAATTTCTAGTCATAGCATTCTTTACTATTGTTACTCCTAAATCATCTGCTTCTGCTCAGTAGTCCCGTTCTCTAGGTAAAATATTATAGCCCGAAAGTATCAAAAAAAAAAAAAAAATCAAGGTTTTTATTTCATCCTTATTCACATTATAATTTGTTTTCCATTTCGTGAGTATAACGATTAGTTTTTTCTACAATCAAAAATTCTTCAAACAGCTCAACTGGTTTCATATTACTAGTTTCTGCTGTCTATCAGAATTTCTCTTTGAAGAATTTGCCTAAGTCCCACATGTTTAAGAAGGGGTTTCGTTCGTCCATACAACTTTTTATGTTTCCTTTTTACATTTACGAGCATTATTAACTATTATTTCGGATAAAAAAACCGATATCATTATGATCTGATATTCTAATCTCCAATGTACCTGCAATATCTGATACAACTGGAGTGTCCAAATTATCATCATCGAATTAGTTTATCGACATCCAGGAACATTGTTAAAATATTTTCTTCAATTTCTTGAAAAAAATATATAAGCAGTTGCCTCTTCTAAGCTTTTAAATAAATTTTCTTTTACTCATCTTTCATTGTTCATTTATAGTTTGACTGCAAAAATGTAAGATGCGCTTGATAACAAATCTAAATGGTGAATAAGAAGTATACACAAACGCCCAGAGTCCTCAAATGATGATTGATAAGATTTCCTGCTTATTACGGATATAGTAATGACAATAAATATTGAAAACCATGTTAACAATATAATATGGATTATCTACATTATATATATACCAAAATGAAATAATTTACCTTACATATCCAGTGCGATACTGAAGTAGGAATTTAACACAACACCATTACCAAAAAGGCGGGCCACTTTAATGCATTTCCCCGCCCATTTTTCGGTCATTCTAAATAAATCACATTTTACACATTGTATAGTGCTCCCATCTATCAGACCAATTTGTAAAAAAAATAATACTTTTAATTAAATAGTAGAAATAGCAGTTTTTTACAGCGTTCTCAAAGGAGGACACTGGGCGCTAATGGGATAAACAAATAAAAAAATTAATTAAAAATGTAACATTTTATTTCTCATAAGTCAAATTAGGAGGCCAAAACAACTTATGTTGAAAATTTCAGAGCTGTAGTCCTATTAAAAATCGTTTTGTAAAATATGTTTTAATTAATTAAAAAAATTAATTAAAAAAAACTTTTCAAAATTTCAACATTCTATTTTTAAAAAGTCCAATTTGAAGGTTAAAACTACTTTCGCTGAAAATTTCGCACGTGTAACCCTAATAGAAATCGTTTTGTAAAAATAATAATTAAACAAATTAATTAAAAACTAATCAAAAAACTAATTCAATTTTTAACATTTTGTTTGTCAAAAGTCCAATTAGGAGGCCAAAACTAATTATGTTGAAAATTTCAGAACTGTAGCCCAATTAGAAATCGTTTTGTAAAATATTTATTAATTAATTAAAAAAAATTAATTAAAAAAGAACTAAATAAAAATTTAAAATTGTATTTTTCAAAAGAACAATTAAAAGGATAAAACTACTTATGTTAAAAATTTCAGAGTTGTACCCTTATTAAAAGTCGTTTTGTAAAAAAAAATTAAAATTAACTAAAACAATTAATTAAAAAAAAAGTATAAAAATTTTTAACATTCTGTTTCTTAAAAGTCCAATTAGGTGGCCAAAACTACTTATCTTGAAAATTTCAGAGCTGTATCTTTATTTGAAGTCGCTTTCTGAAGATCAGCAGACGCCTTGTCTTATTATTTTAGAAACCCTTTCATTATTAATAACTACAATACCTCACCACTAATTTTTATTTGCGTACCTTACTATACATATATAACGGTACAAGTTGCTCTATTTCGGAGCAATAGGAGCTGCTGATAATGGTTGTTTGTCCGCTATTTGAGGTGGCAAAGTCTGACCGACATCGAACGATGTTGGCAATCGTTAGTATATATATATACGTTGCAATTACCTCATGTTCCATATCAAAAAAATAAAAAAGACAAAAAAAAAGAGAATTTAGGAAGAAAACACCAGTCAGTGGCAGCTCCTGTTGCTCTTTTGTAGAAGTTTTTGTGTTTTGTGAAAATTTACTGAACATTATTTTGGTTTATTAGGGTAATAATGTAAGAATCGTATTTGAAACATAAGATTTAAATGCAATAAACACATAACATTAATTATTTATTTTTATATATTTATGCTCTTTTCACTTAGCAAAATCGGCCGTTTCGTATTAATGATTACACAAACAAATCTTGATTACTGATTGCAAAAATTTTTTTTAAATTATTCCACAACTGGAGCAATGTACAGTATAATAAAATCAGGATATTCTTAATTTTCATCTGATTTTTACTGTTTTCCACAAAAACGATTGATTAGAGAAGCACACAATTTTGAAAATATCTTAGTAACCGAAGGGAAGAAACTTTAACCTTTAATGTTTCAGAAATAACACTAATCACACAAAAGGATACATTAAACTTTCCTTATAGTTTTCTGTTTTCTTTAAGGAGGTCTGGAACATGACAGTTTTTCAGATTATTAATTTTGAGTTTATTAATGTTTAAAAAATTTATATTCTTTTATTTTAAATGATGACTCATGTGTAATTATATCTTAATTTGAAGTGTTTTTATTAATTTTTTTATGTAAATAAAATGTATAGGTATTTAATGCTTGTTTTTTTAACTTTAAAGCCGAATTTCTCAAAATGCAGTGTTTGGGGGTACATAGCTTAAAATCTTTTTAACATAAATGCTTGAAATTTTTTAAACATGTTTCTCTAATGTATTTAAGTACTTTAACACGTGGAATGAATAGTAATTAGCAAAAAAAAACAAAAAAAAAAACACACACCCTCGTGTTAAAGTATTTAAAAATATCTAAATATTATACTGTGAAAGTTTCATAATGATTGAAAAATCGGGTATTAAATGAGATGTCTCAAAGTTATGGAATTCAACATGGGCCCCTTTGGAGGTGTCGGATCCTCTTACAGTATATATGAAAGAAACTTTAAAAAATAATTATTTGGCGCTCCGGCAACTTTGGACTTATCAATAATTCGGATTTTTCTGACAGCAGACATTTATTTAAAATTTTCAATGAACACATCTTTTTATATTTCAAAAAACTTGTAGGGCATATTTTCTTATTTAACAAACTATCAGTGCGTACCACGATAAAAAATAATTTTCTAAAAGTTAATCATCCTAGTATAAGATAAAACTTTTTTTTAACAAAATTCACCTGGAGCTTTAACTTGAATCCTTACAAAACTGACAGTCCAGTATCCTTTGCTTTAAATATAATGTTCATGGCTATACTGGCCGTGGCGTGCTCTTGTAGAGTTGTGTGGTGGCGCTAGTGTCACAGGCCCTCTAGAGGAAAAAAAGGCAAGCACGGAGCTTAGAAAAAGAGGTGGGAGGGAGGCGGATGAACTTGGAACGGTACGATGGTGGTTAAAAGTTAACGCGTAAGAATTTGTTATGTTTTTTATGGAATAAATCGTTCTTCTAATTAATACCAATTGCTGGACTATTTTTGAGAATGCATTACAAAAACACTAAAGTTAAACAAAAAGTATGTGCAAAATGAAAATATCGGCCCTCCCACAAGTTGAGTGGTTCACAGCCACTTATGACAACACCTTGCCAGACCTATTTTTCAAGTTGAGTTTTCACCTACTTAAAATTGGAGTAGAGCTCTGAAATTTTCAACATAAGTAGTTTTGGCCTTCTAATTGTATACATCACAAACAGAATGTTAAAATTTTAATTAGTTCTTTTTTAATTAGTAAATATGTTACAAAACGATATCTAATAGTTCTACAGCTCTGAAATTTTCAACATAAGTAGTTTTGACCTTTTAATCAGACTTTTAAAAAACAGAATTTTAAATCTTTATTTTGTTCTTTTTTTATAAATTTTTTTAATTATTTAATAAATATTTTACAAAACGACTACTAATAGGTCTACAGCTCTGAAATTTTCAATATAATTTGTTTTGACCTTCTAATTGTATACTTCACAAACAGAATGTTAAAATTTTAATTAGTTCTTTTTTAATTAAATTTTTAATTAGTAAATATGTTACAAAAGGATATCTAATAGTTCTACTGCTCTGAAATGTTCAACATAAGTAGTTTTGACCTTTTAATCAGACTTTTAAAAAACAGAATTTTAAATCTTTATTTTGTTCTTTTTTAATTAATTTTTTTAATTAATTAATAAATATGTTACAAAACTATATCTAATAGGGCTACAGCTCTGAAATTTTCAACATAAGTAGTTTTGTCCTTTTAATTGGACTTTTAAAAAACATAATTTTAAATTTTAATTTTGTTCTTTTTTAATTAATTTTTTTAATTAATTTTTTTAATTAATTGATAAACATTTTACAAAACGACTACTAATTGGGCTACAGCTCTGAAATTTTCAACATAAGTAGTTTTGATCTTCTAATTGTATACATCACAAACAGAATGCTAAAATTTTAATTAGTTCTTTTTAAATTAATTTTTTTAATTAATCAATAAATATGTTATAAAACGATATTTAATAGAGCTACAGCTCTAAAATTTTCAACGTAAGTAGTTTTGGCCTTCTAATTGGACTTTTGAAAAACAGAATTTTAAATTTTTATTTAGTTTCTTTTTAATTAATTTTTTTAGTCAATTAATTAATATTTTACAAAACGATTTTTAATAGGGCTAGCTCTAAAATTTTCAACACAAGTAGTTTTGACCTTCTAATTGACATTAGAAAAACAGAATTTTAAATATTTGTTCAGTTCATTATTAATTAAATTTTTTAATTAATTAATATATATAATACAAAACGATTTCAAATAGGGCTACAGCTTTGAAATTTTCAACATAAATAGTTGTGGGCTTCTAATTGGATTTTTGAAAAACAGAATTTAATTAATTTTTTTTTTTAAATTTTTTTTTTTAATTAATTAACAAATATTTTACAAAACGATTTGTAATTAGGCTACATTTCTGAAATTTGCAACACAAGTAGTTTTGGCCTTCTAATTGGACTGACAAAAAGAATGTTAAAATTTTAATTTGTTTATTAATTAAATTTTTCAATTAATTTTTTCACAAAAAGCTAGAGCTTTGAAAGTTTCAAAGTGAGTAGTTTTAGCCTCTAATTTTGCTTTCCACAAACACGTGTTAAAATAATCTTAAAAGCGTGTTGTATTAACGGGGATATTTTTTTTCTCGACAAGAGACAGGCTTCCAATATTAAGGCTTTACGCAGCAATTAGATTTTAGTGAGGGAAGAGAGCTTATGCTTGCATAGCAATGAACCTTTTAACGAGTGAAATAAGCCTGTGTTTATATGTCCATGATTTTTTCAGCGAACGAAGTGATTTTGATTTTGCGTAGCTATGAAATTTCCTGCGAGCGAAGCGCCAAAAACTGGGTCCTATACACAAATGACAGATTTCCGCAACGCGAGGCCTCACAGCTAGCTAAAATATTGCACATGTTAAAATTTTACGGGTATTTAGCTAGTTGAAAATAAAAATTTATGTATATAAGTTTTGAATATACAGTAACGCGGCAGTGTTCTGCTGTCAAGTCCGATGTCAAAGAGAAAAAAAAAGATCCTTTGAAAATCATTGAAGGCCCCGGAAATTTGTTCTTCTCATTCTTCTTCTTCTTCTGATTCATCTTCTTCTTCTGATTCGTCTTCTTCTTCTGGTTGTGACCAAAATTTTAACCAGGGCTACAGCAAAATCAATTGGATGATTTTTGACCATTCTTTTTTCATTCTGTTCATTTTGTTTAGAGGAAGTGCCTTTTGTATGATTTAATCAGTACGAGTGTCAATACCCCTCCCCCTCCCCCTTCCTGGAAATGATCCCAATACTTCGAAATTTTAGCCATTCCTGCAGCTTAAATATAATCAGGCCATTCTTTTTTTTATTCCTCTCAGCTAGATTAGAGGAAGTGCCTTTTGTATGAATTAATGAGTTCGAGGGTTTGCATCCCCTAGATTTGATCCAAGGAGTTGGGAAATTTAACCCTGGTAAAAACAAATTAAAACGGGTCTGTAGATTTCGGATATTCATCTTTCACTCACTTTCAAGAACTGACTTTAAAACTTTAAGTTCCAGTATTAAAATGGTATGATTAAAAAAAATAAAAATTATTTATTTTCAATTAAATTGCTTGTTTATCAAAGCTCTAAAAACACGCGTTTCAAATGTTTTTTAGAAAACCATTTTCAGTTAAAAGTAATATTTTCTAGAAGACTGGTTGCATTTAAATCACGCCCCTTTTGATCACTAGCCGGATATCTTAACGACTTCACCACGGATGCTTGCTTGGGTTTTTCTTACAATAATAACAAATCTTATATTTTAAACTTAAAGCTAAAGCTCTTTTGAAACGCATTTTTTATATATTTATTCGTATGCAAAGCTGGTAATTCTCAATTTCACATATAAAGCAAGTATTTTGTTTATATGTCTAACTTTTTATTATTAAGTATTTTTTAGTATATAATTACATATTTCTCGTCTATATCCTGTTTAAATATTAATAAATTACGAATGAAAGTTATTTTTAAAACTTCAATTATAAAATTTTCGATGAATATTTTCGATACTATTTCTTCAAATAAACAAAATATTTGCATTAGAACTTGTTTATAAGTCTATAAATATCCTTATCGAAACTTTAAATAATATCTGAAAGTAAATGTACATGAAACTTTCGATACTATTAAAAAGTGACAATTGGTATTGGGATTGTGGAAGAAATTTTCACCAACAAGTACAATTTAAAATATTCCTTTATTATACAATGACATCCTCTAAGAAAATAGCACTTAGTGCTCATTTTTATAATTAAATTTTTCAAACGAAGGTAAATGTGTTCTTACGATCTGAAAATCTTTTAAATAACTGTTACCTAGTGTTCCTTTTAGTTGTTTCCTTACTGAAAACACGTTCATAAAATTTATACATTTGTTTCGAAGGTTATTATAAAAGAAACTGTTACAGAACATACAGGGTAATCATAAAGTAACTTTTTTTTACAAAATATGGATCTCTAGCGACATTACCGTTCAACAGATCGAGATGAGATTTCAGACATAGTTATTCAAAGGTATGAGCTCGAGATTCTGTGAATGGCAACAAAATGGCACTCATTGTTATAATTACAGAAACTAAAAATTTTCGAAAGGCAACAACTGCTTTTTTCCTTTCTCAAAATGCTCAGCGCATGCGAAAACCCTTAAAAGCATTGGAATGGTACATTTATCACAAAAAACGGATGCGTTATGAACGCACAAAAAACAGCTCGGTGAACGGCCAACAGAAACACAATTGGGACACTTTGAGTAAATTTGCACATAAGAAACCAATAAAATAGCCTGTTATGACAGCTATGTGAACTTTGACCTTTGTTATTTGCAAATTTCCACACTGCTCTCCGATCGCGTTTTTATTTTCAGTTCGAAGAGTTGTTTCTTTGTTCGTGCATAACGCGTCATTTTTTGTGATACACGTACCGTTCCAACGGTCTTTAGGGTTTTCGCATGATCCGAGCATTTTGCGACAGGATGAAGTAGGTGTTACTATTCTAAAATTTCGAATTTCTGTAACTATAACCGTAACCATGAGCGCCATTTTGCTGCCATTCACAGAAACGCGAGTTCATATCTTTGAATAACTTTTCCTGAAATCTCATCTCTTTCTCTCGAACGGAACGGTAGCTAGAAGTCCATATATAGGCAATGTTATTTTACGACCATCCTGTACATATGTTGCGGCTATTATCATAAATCAGACATTATATAAAATTACCGGTTATTTTATAAAATAACCAAAAAGACTCGATAATGAGGTGAATAAAAAAATCGATTGCTTTTGCTGGTTATTTTATAAAATACCCACATTTAAACAGCTAATGTGATTAAATTAATAGGATTTATAAATATAACTGATTATTTTATATAGTAAACAAATCGCTGCGGCTATTATAAATGATTGTAAAAGAAAACCTTTTTTTAAATTTGGAATTAAGTTTTTACGAAACACATAAAAAAAGTCAAATTATGAAAAAATATGTATGTAAACAATAATTTCCTTTATTCTCAAGTGCACTTATCATATTTTCATTAAAAAATGTTTCTTTATTGATGATAATAATAACAGGAACTGTATGTACATCTAAAATTAGATGACAAACAAAATTTTAAAAATATGAATCCCTAAGCAGAGTTATCAGATAATAAATGTTCAAGTATAACAGAGAAGAAGGAACATGAAGACTGCGCAGAATTCAATATTTATCATATTATGGTTGTTATACATAATAGTTGTTTAATGTGTTTAATTTAAGATTAAAAAAAAAAAAAAAAACATTATACTAACAAGGTGTTTTTAGTTATGTATAATAATTGGTTAATAAAATAAATATTAAGAAACTGTTTGAAACTTACTGAATTTGAAACTGAGTGAAAAAGATAATTTGTTATATTAACCAATAGAGATATTTATTTTGTATAATAACCTGTTTTTATGTATAATATCCAAATTAATCAAATTAGTCTTAATATATATTTCAGAAAATATTTACAAAATAAATTATTTAATAAATTTATGTTTCTTTGCAATCTTTGACGTATATTTAAATATTGTTTTTTATGTCCTCTAAAATATGAACATTTCACTTAGCTGAATCCCCAATTATAAAATCCCAATAAAAGAAGTCTTTTAGACATTTTTTCTTTAAACGCATTAACAATAATCAGCATATAATTCAGAAATATTCCTACGACCATTCTGAAATTCTATTTGGAACATTAACCACAAGATATCCTTTTCCAGTTTGAGCTCTATAATCTTGTGATTGCGGAAAAAGACTTTTCAGATAGAAAGCCATTAACTTGCACTGACCTATTAATCATTTCCTCCAAGAGTCACATCTTCAAAGAGTGAAACTCATCGATTCACACTGTTAGAATAGGTAATAAAATGAGTTTGGTCGTCCCTAATGGGATTTTCTCGCCAATTTCAATTTCAAATTAGTCTAATTTGGAAAAATCAGGACACAAAATCAAAGAATGTAGAAACAATGCCAAATAAGTCTCAACTCCCAATAGAACCACACAATTGGAGTTGGTGTCAGGCTTTGTCCTGTTTAAATAACGGGGACTTAGTAGCGGGGGATGCTTTGTTGGTTTAGAATCAGGTCGAAAATTGATGATAGGATAGGATGGATCCCTAATGGTTAGTGAGGATCGAAGTAGAGTGCTTTTAACTGCTTTGCTGTCGACATAGAGCTTTGTAATCGCATTTCAGATTCGCTTCCTAGGTGTGTTGATTTTCGGATTGCGGCATTGAATGCGTTTCCATAGCTTTTAGTATCGCTATGGAGCATTTGTGTTATGGTGGGATTGGACTTAGTTGGAATGTGCTGATTCGATAAAAGAAGAAGGAAATTAGTAAGGGAAGTCAGAATTTAGTTCGTTAATTGGAATATTTAAATTGTATTGTGATATTTCGTTTAATGTAAGAGGAGATAATTTATTCATCTGTCATTTTGATTTGGTTAATGGTTATTATCATTCAGTTTTCATTTAGCGATTTTCGTGTTGCTTTTAGTGTTAATATTGCGTAGACCTTGGCATTGTTTTAAAATTTTGGTTTTATGCTACTTTATCAAAAATATTCAAAGAAAAAAACTGATATGGTAGATAAAAAAAATAAAGAAATGTCTATTATAGGTTATTTCAATTAGTTATTGATTGTGAATTTTGAAATTATTTGTTGAATTCACTTTGTAACTTGACAATTATATCAATATTTTTTTTATCTTAAGTTTAAGTTTTGAATTGAAAGGAAGTTGCCAGCTTAACTGAAAAAAATATTTGCAAGATCTTTTTTTAAGAAAATAAATAATTACAAAAAAGGTAACGAGGAGGCAGGAGTTTTAAACAAGCAGTGATGTTATTGATCAAATTTCCATTAGAAATTTTTTTAATTGAAGGCGGAATTATTAAACATATATTTGTTGTTTGTTGTATATTTAATATTTTTGGATTCTGATTTAGAATTTTGCAACAAATTAATATATTACTTTTTAAAGAGTAATAATTTATTTCACAAGTAAATTATTTATTTTATAAAAAAATAATTTGATGCCAACAAAAATAATAATTTTCTAAAAATCCATATTAGTTGAGTATTATTTGTAATAGGATTATAATTTCAAAAAAATCATTGCTTTGAAAGTATCAAAATATATATTCAAAATTAAAAAAGACTAAGAAAATTGTAAATTGTCATTAAAAATTGTTAATATTAAGAAGACATGCAACTTAAAAATAATTAATAAGTAATAACATATTACAGTTTCTCAACAGCGGTAATTGTTAAGTGAAAAAAATATAAGATGTTGCTTAGAACTAAGAATTTTTTTTTGTCAAAAATGCATATTGAAGAAAAATAGGATTGGATAATCTGGATGAAAAGAATAGAAATCAATTATAAGCAAACTAGAAACAAATATTTTCTTTTAAAAAGGATCAAATAGGAAGGAATGAATTCTCTGAAATGAAATTCAATATTTATCAAGCATAAAATCAAAATATTGTTCAGGCAAATTATAATATTTCTCTTGTGGTTCTTGTGACATTGGCTCTGTTTAATTGTCAGAAAGTCCTTTGTTATCCAAACTTTTCAATAATATTTTACAATGCATTGTTTATGAACTTCTCCATACAAATATCAGATAAGATAACGTAATTATACTACATTACCTGCAGCTTAAAAACATACCACAGAAAAAATATCATTAAAAATTCCCCAGAACTTTACATAGAAAATAAAGTATATCTTGCTAAACTTCTATTTCAAATTCCGGTTGTTTCCTAGAGAAAATATCTATGAAATAAACTTGGAATATGAAACAGTTTTTCAAAATATACAATAAAATGTTAGTATAAATGAGCAGTTGTGGTAGCATCGTATTGTACGGAATAAAATGGGAACACTGGATTTGTTCTTAAGGGGACATGGTACCCAAAAAATTATGTCCAGAAATTGCCTCACTTAAATTTAAATAATAGTAATTTTACATTGTATTGATGGTAAATAAACATAATTTAACCTACAAAAATATTTTGAGTAAATAATTTTTGATTAAGTCAATTTATTCAAATTTTTTCAAACTTTTTTCGAAATGCTACTCCTTCCACAATTTTAAATATTTTTCCATGAAATTCTTACAATATATTCGTTTTATACTTGTTAACAATAGTTAGCATGGATTTGAAGATGCAAGCCATGGAAAAGGTTTTATATGTTTTTACACTAAAAACAGCATAAAAATCACGTTTTTTTCAAGTTTTCAACTTTTTAATTAAAAAAATAGAAAAAAAAACATAGCACACCTTTTTCCATACTAACTTTTGTTTATCAGATATATATAAATACACTATAAAAATTTCCAAATCCTAACTAAATTAACAAAAAAGCCTTAGGGATTAAAACAACACTCAAACTGAAAAATTACGAGCTGAGAAAACCAGTGTTAAAGATTTCTTCTTCAGCTTTGATACTGTGAGAGGGTTTAGAAAATACAATTTAATTTTTCATATATAAGAGGTACTAGTAGAAATTTTTGCACAGCTATTCAGAAAGACATTCTCCTCATTATGGGATAAAAATTGAAAAATTGCCATTTTCGTCGTTTTTTGGGTACCATGTTCCCTTAAAGATGATAAAAAATGTGAAAGTATCATTAAAAGTAGTGCAAGGTTTTATTTAAATTTATATGGATTATTTGATCAGTTATATACAAATTAAAACTTTAAAATTTTCAATACCAAGTCCATAATAATACTTCATATCCAAAAAATGTTGGACATACATAAATACTGCAAACTTTGTGCTAACCCTTAAATGCATTAATTTTTATTTTTAATAAATACAATTTAAAATTAACCAGGAAATGGATTTAGCTGAAAAGAAAAATACAAGAAAAAAACAAAAAAACCCATAAGAATTTTGCATATTGATATATTTTTATATCACAAAAAAAGCTACATTTTTCTTACATAAATTTATCAGTATATGCAAAAATATCAATATTATTCGTTATTATTACTTTGTTTCTATATGAAATTTTTTTTCCTGTGTATTTTTATTAACTTTTATACAAATTATCGTAATTTGTAACACTCGCCAAATTGAAATTGTACTCAGAGAACAGCGCCAAGAACCTTACACATTTTCACATTTAAAGAAATAAACTGTCAAAGATTCTAATTGCGTTCGGAAACAACAAAATAGTTTTGGAAAAATTAAATTAAATTAAAAAAAAAAAAAAAAAAAAAAAAAAAAAAACACTTTGCAAAGGTTGCTACATAAAGAGATATGAGGTTTTAAACATACGATGCAGATCTTCATCACTTTGTATTTAAGGAATTTAGACAATTGGTAACAATATGCATTTAAGGGGACTGTTAAGTCAAAAATAAAAATTCTTCAATTTTTGCTCAAAATTCATGAAATTTTTTGTGCAGTTCAATAGCAATTAGATAAAACACAACCCAAAATTTCAAAAATTTATAATGATTTTTTTTCAAGAAATTAAATTTTTATTGAAAAATTTAGTGTTTTTTCCGTAATTTTAAAAACGCTCCTTGCGATTCAAATTTTTTGCAATCTGTCTCAATTTTTTTTACAAGCTAATCGAATATATATTGACATAATTGTGCATGGGTTTTGAATTTGACTCATTGGTTAATTATTTAAAAGTAAAACTTTGGTACAACGGCAAAAAATGTCAACTTTTTAAATAGAAGCATTACGAAAATTGCTGTAAAACAATAAAAAAATACCAGATTCCAAAATCCATGCACAATTGTGTTCAAAATAGTATAGTAAACAATATCTCTAAATTTAAGAAAAATACATCAACTTTTGAATCGCAAGGAACAAATCGAATACCTAAAAATCTTAAAATACACATGAAGAGAAAAATGCAATTCAAGAAACTGAAATACATACGATTTCTGATATGCGCGCTTACAAAAACTCAAATAATATTCTTAATTCTTCTCGGATCAGCAAAAGTAAGGTATATACTGAAAGCTAGAATTGCAGGCTATATATTTCCACTAAAATATAAAAATAGAAATTTTTGAAATTTTTGCCTTAACAGTCCCCTTAAAGCAGCGTTCGTCACTAACTCTTAGAGGCGGGCCGTATGACTTATGTTGGAGCTTATCGCGGGCCGGATACACCAACATGTGTATCTTTAATTATTATCGATTTAATAATCCATAGCATTTCTGAAAACTGGAAAAAAATATTAATATTTTTTATCTTAGTAAAATTGTAATTGATAATTGATTATTTGTTCTCCAACAATAAAAATAAATAATAATGATAGTTTTCATTGTTAATAAATAAATGTCTAAAAAGAAGCGAAAATTTTGTTTCAACGTGACATTGCGACTTGACCTAACTTTTATTAAAAGTATTTAAACTGTACTTGCAGATTACTCCGTTTTAATTGATATCAATTGTGAGACGATGGGGTTCGAAATCGTTCAGTTTATTTTATGATAGAGCAGATGTCTTTTTGAATATTTTTTGCAGTTGACGAAAATCACCTTGCATAGTTTATTCGGGTACGTAATGGAGAACTGCACTCTATATAATTAATAAATATTATTTCAGATGATTTACATTTATGTAAAAAGAAAGTCCATACCGTAATTATTATTATTATTTTTTTTTTTAATCTTCTGTGGAGCCGGATGGGCCGCAGAAATATCTGTCGCGGGCCAAATCCGGACCGCGGGCCTCGTAGTGGCTGACGATGATTTAAACGTTACATAATGTTAACGATAAACTAATGAATCAATACAAAAAACTTCAAAATATCATCAATAGAAACATACAATATTTTTGTGCTTCTGTTATATTTAACAAGTTCAAAGATGGACCAGTTTTTTTTTTTTCCTTTTTAGTCTGTTTTTGTTTTGCAAAATGTTAAGGAATAGTAAAAACATCGTGTTTTTTCGTCATTTTCCTGTGAACAGTTTGTGCTCAAATGAAAAATCTTTTATTTCCATCGTGGCGTATTAATTGACTTCTAAACCTCTCCTAGAGTCCCAAAGCAGTCAGAGAGGAAGGAAAAAACTCTACCCTCGCCTTGTAATTTAATAGTATTTGGAACATTTGATCTAGCCGATACAGTCAAATGGTTCGTCTGCATGATATTGGAAAAATCTTTAAAATAATAATTAAAAAAAAAAAAAAAATTGTTACCATTCTGTTTAATAAAATTTAAATTCGAATACCAAAACCACATATGTTGAAAATTTCAGAGCGCTATGTCTATTGGTAGTCGCCATCTATAGACCCATAGACAGAACCATACACGGACTCTTAGTTTTATTATTCTAGATTTTTAAGATATATTAGTAATGGAATTTTGTTTTTAGAGTTTATGGAGCACTGTAAATTGAATGATGTGGCAAAACATTGTGCTTGGTATGTAGTAAATTTTTTGGAGATTTGGTTTAAATAAACTTGTAGATGACCTCTTAAAAAGGATTTTTATGCGTAACAATAGAAATCATTTCCATCACTTTTATATTAAATAAATGTAATTAAATGACACTTTTTTCACCTTTAATTTTTAATTATTAATTAAAATTTTTAGAAATTTTTATTCAATAAAATTTCAAACTAGAGTACTAGAGTTTTTGACTCGGAGTCATAACTGCGAAGGTTTTGATAGTCTCGTAAAGTTTGTCTGGCTGGTTGGTAACAGTTTTTTGATTTCCTTTGATTCAAGAAGCATATACAGTGTAATTTAATGTGTTGAGTACCACGTCACTCATCGGTGGCTGACACTGAACTTTCCGTTGAGGCCGCGTCAGCCATTGGTGGTTGACAGTGTAAAATATCATATAAAGTTACATTGTTTTAAGTAATTACTGAATATTTGCTTAATGTTTATATCTTACAGGATTATATCATTAACACTTTGAGTGCCACGTCAGTCATTGGTGGCTGACACTGAACTTTTCGTTTAGGCCGCGTCAGCCATTGGTGGTTGACAGTGTAAAATATCATAACAAATTACATTGTTTTAAGTAATTACTGAAAATTTGGTTAATGTTTATATATTATAGGATTGTATCTTTAACACGTTGAGTACCACGTCACTCATCGGTGGCTGACACTGAACTTTCCGTTGAGGCCGCGTCAGCCATTGGTGGTTGACAGTGTAAAATATCATATAAAGTTACATTGTTTTAAGTAATTACTGAATATTTGCTTAATGTTTATATCTTACAGGATTATATCATTAACACTTTGAGTGCCACGTCAGTCATTGGTGGCTGACACTGAACTTTTCGTTTAGGCCGCATCAGCCATTGGTGGTTGACAGTGTAAAATATCATATAAAGTTACATTGTTTTAAGTAATTACTGAATATTTGCTTAATGTTTATATCTTACAGGATTATATCATTAACACTTTGAGTGCCACGTCAGTCATTGGTGGCTGACACTGAACTTTTCGTTTAGGCCGCGTCAGCCATTGGTGGTTGACAGTGTAAAATATCATAACAAATTACATTGTTTTAAGTAATTACTGAAAATTTGGTTAATGTTTATATATTATAGGATTGTATCTTTAACACGTTGAGTACCACGTCACTCATCGGTGGCTGACACTGAACTTTCCGTTGAGGCCGCGTCAGCCATTGGTGGTTGACAGTGTAAAATATCATATAAAGTTACATTGTTTTAAGTAATTACTGAATATTTGCTTAATGTTTATATCTTACAGGATTATATCATTAACACTTTGAGTGCCACGTCAGTCATTGGTGGCTGACACTGAACTTTTCGTTTAGGCCGCATCAGCCATTGGTGGTTGACAGTGTAAAATATCATATAAAGTTACATTGTTTTAAGTAATTACTGAATATTTGCTTATTGTTTATATCTTACAGGATTATATCATTAACACTTTGAGTGCCACGTCAGTCATTGGTGGCTGACACTGAACTTTTCGTTTAGGCCGCGTCAGCCATTGGTGGTTGACAGTGTAAAATATCATAACAAATTACATTGTTTTAAGTAATTACTGAAAATTTGGTTAATGTTTATATATTATAGGATTGTATCTTTAACACGTTGAGTGCCACGTTAGCCATTGGTGGCTGACACTGAGCTTTTCGTTTAGGCCGCGTCAGCCATTGGTGGTTGACAGTGTAAAATATCATAACAAATTACATTGTTTTAAGTAATTACTGAAAATTTGGTTAATGTTTATATATTATAGGATTGTATCTTTAACACGTTGAGTGCCACGTCAGTCATTGGTGGCTGACACTGAACTTTTCGTTTAGGCCGCATCAGCCATTGGTGGTTGACAGTGTAAAATATCATATAAAGTTACATTGTTTTAAGTAATTACTGAATATTTGCTTATTGTTTATATCTTACAGGATTATATCATTAACACTTTGAGTGCCACGTTAGCCATTGGTGGCTGACACTGAACTTTTCGTTTTGGCCGCGTCAACCACCGGAGGCTGACAGTACGTAGTTGTTTTTCCCACACCTATAACTTAACATAGTGCCTTTCTTAGAACTTTTGAAATTGCAGGAAGTCTTAGTTTTTTAAATATTATTGATATATCAATAGATAAAAATATTATTAAATATACTATATCCAAAATGCCCTTGTGAAAAATTTCTTACCTAAGAATTTTCATGTCCGAGGTCTGGCAACGCTGCGTAAAATTGTGGAATGAATGTCTACAAGCATTTCATTCTAAATGTAAATATGTTCTACTGCAATAATATACAATGATCCTAATATATTTACGCAACTGCATCGTGTAAATTTCAATCTGTTAGTAGTGCGCTTCCCATTGCTAAACGCCGACCAAACGGTATAGTGGTTAGCGTGCTAGCTTCTGGACCGCGAGGTTGCGGGTTCGAGTCCCGTCTTAGGCAAGAGTTTTGTAAATGTATGTTGGCTTGTCTAATGACGAATGTTTCGGCGCATTATAGCCCTCGTGTTGCTGACGGCGCCAGATAATCTGAATACAACCAACTAACCAAACCCATTGCTAAACCGCAATACCAGCGTTTCTAAAGGGTGGCTTAAAGGGGAATTCCTTAAGAATTCAGCATGTGTTAAATATCTTCACAGAAAGCATTCATGGATTCAAATTCCTTCAACTCTCAATAGTTCAGGTGATATTGAAATTTTGTTTCAGTGCTGAATATCCTTCGCATTGAGTTCCCTCGAACTTTTTAATGAATTTTTTTATGGTTGTAACATTTGGACCGGTTGTCTTTAATTTGTATTCGGTCTTAAATTTATTTTGTATTTGTTAGTAAATCGGTTTGTATTTGTTCGAATACTAGGCCTTGACGATCGATATACTCTCAGAAATGCTGTATTTTGACATTTTCACCGAAAAATGAACACAAACAAAAATAAGAGTGCACATGAAAAAAAAAAAAAATATCCCAACATGTTCTGAATTCAACCGCTAAATTTTAACTGAATCGCGCCAGCGCACAGTGAATCGTCAAGTAGAAGCTAAGGGGACAAAAGTCAATTCAAAGAATTTATATTGATTATCCCATACGAAAAAAAAAAAAAAAAAAAAAACATAAGTCACAATTCAAAGTAATAATTATGGAAAACATTCCAGAGCGATGATTCATAAGTGGTTAAACGATGTCTGTGTGGTTAGAGCTCTGTTTTTGCATGCCAAAGGTTCCGGTTTCGAATCCTGGATTAGACATGGATATTCGTTGTGGTTAGGAATCCACACTAAGCTGTAGCTCCCGGTCTGATTAGCCGTCATTGTGAACAAAGTAGGCTGTTGAGCGTATAAACCAACCAACCTATATTGTCCTACTATTTTATTCTCAAAAAAAGAAACCCTTCCGAATGACGCTTCAAAATGTTTGTGCCACAATCAGCAAATGGGAATGTATTGCATTTTGTTATATAAAGGTTAATTCCAAATAAGCTGTTAATTAAAAGGGAAAGAAAACTAATTTGGTAGTGTTTAACTAATAAAATCCTTTATATTACTAATATATAAATTACCTTACCACTAATATTTATGTGTAGTTATAACTATAAATAACGATAGAAAATATGTAGCAACGGAGCAACAGGGGTTATTGATGTTGGTTGTTTGTCCGCTGGATCGATAGTGGCAAAAGGGCTTGACTGTTGCGTCACGATATTGGTAATCATAGAAAAACACTTTATGTACCGAGTAAATTTTCCAAACAAATGCGATGAAATTAAAAATGGAAAACAACAACAAGAGAACCAATGTGACCGCTGGTGTGCTTTTATGATTATGTAGTTTTGTAAAAATTCATAGCAACTGATTTTGAAATCGAAGACAGACTTAGTGATTTTTTATAAAAAAAAATTGTTTACAACTCAGGTAGATTTAGCATAGTAAACTTTTGAAATTCATAATATTTTTGCGCCGACCAAACGGTATACGGGTTAGCGTGCTAGTCTCTAGACCTCGAGGTTGCGGGTTCGAGTCCCGTGTTAGGCATGGGTGTTTATAAATGTATGTTGGCTTGTCTAATGACGAATGTTTCGGCGCATTATAGCCCTTGTGTTGCTGACGGCGCCAGATAATCTGAAAGCAACCAACCATAATATTTTTGCGAAGAGAAAAAAATTGAATGTGAATTAAGATGGAAAATGTTTCATACCATGTAGAGGTTTTAAAACCCATACGCAGCTTTAAAAAAATGACTGAAATTAAATATTACGCATATAAAAAAAATAGATTTCAATTCTCCATTTAATCTTTGAAAGTAATTACTCCTTAAAACATTCTAATAAGTATTCCTGCTCTCTTATAAAACCCAAGAAATTATTTGTAAATGATGTGTATTTAATTAAAAATTGCTTCTTTTGAACCTTATGTCGAGCGCATTGCGGACGCTTTGAATAAAAAATAATTTTTCTATTCCGCATACTGTTACTTTAAGTCCACTTATTTAATTATTTAATAAATGTACTGTACTGATGGAGATTTTGTTAGTTCCGACTTATTTCTCTCATTTGTTTGGCAGCCAGAGAATAAGTATCCCGGGTTTTCTTTGATTCAAAACATATATGCGCTGACTTGAATGACTTTGAAGAATGCATTCCCTGATATGAACTAATTCCCCTCTAAGTTAATGAAATGCTGTTTCAGCGCATTATATGTCTCATATAGTGCTTTCAAAATGGACAACATCTACAGAATTATTTATTAACAATTTACATATATATTGATAAAGTTTCTAGGGTTTCTTTCAAGGCTATATCAATTTGGCCTGGAGGATTTCAATGAACCTTTCAGTAAATATTAATCAAATATCATATTTTCAGATGAATGTTAAAATTAATATTTTCTAATAGGTCAGGTTATATACCGGGTGGTTATAATTAAAGTTACCCTGTTTAGAGCCACGTAGAGTCCGTTCTAATGAGCAGATTTTGATGAAACTTGGTATTTACATTATATGGACCATGGGGAAAAGAAATCTGCAATAAAAAAAAGTGTAGTTAAAATTTTGACCACCAGGTGAAAAAGTGGCGCATAAAGAACAAAAATCACAAATTGAAAACCCAAATTTTTATTTAATTACAGCATATGTTCAATGTGCATTCCATTTACGTCGACCACATGCTCGAAGCGTGTTATAGCGTGTTCAACAGTAGCGCGAAGGGTTTCTCGATCAATTGCAGCAACATGATGTGTTATGCTTGCTTTCAATTCAGGCAGAGTCCATATGCTCCCTCCATACAAACGAACTTTCAGAAATCCCCACAACCAAAATTCACAGGGATTTAAGTCCGGAGAACGAGGTGGCCAGGCAGTCGAAAAACTTCTCGAAATTACCCGATCATCTCAAAAGTGGGCATTATGTAATGCCGTCACAGGTCGGTTTTTATGCCCCTCTAAATTTGCATACCGTTCATTCTAGTACATGAAAATTGCCATCTATCGGTTTAAATTTGGACTATTTTTGAGAAGGGACGGTATGCAAATTTGGAGTGGTTTAAAAAGCTACTAGTTACTGCAGTAAAATCAGTCGGCATCATGCGGTTAGAAAAGAAAGAACGAGCGTTACTGGCGAAGTTATTTTATCAGAATGGCGGTAATTTGTCAACTGCTCGGCGAGACTATCGATGCTTGAAGGGACTACGAAAGAGTCCTATGTCGCGGCAAGCTTTGAAGAAGATGATTAATAAATATGAAGAGATTGGAGAGTTGGGTGTGCTGAAAGGAAGAGGACGGCAACTGGTTTCAAATGAAACTATGGAAGAAAGTCACTCTTACCGTGGTCAAAAGAGCCTCAAGTAACCAATGTTCTTCTAAAAGTGCCCGAGCAGTATCACGTGATTTGTCTTTCCCTTGGTCTACGGCTAGAAAGATTCTTCTATCCATTGCAAAATGGTATCCATATAAGTTCCATGTTGTGCAACAACTGAAACCTGCTGACTCCGGTAAGCGCACTCTATTTTGTAGAATTTTTTGGGCCAGAATAATCGTTGATAATGCATGGCCTTGAAACATTTTATGGTCTGACGAGGCGCATTTTACACTAGATGGAGCCGTGAATACTCAGAACTGTCGAATATGGGGTACGGCAAAACCTAATGTTGTGCATAAACAGTCTTTTCATCCTGATTACATTACTGAATGGTGTGGCTTTACTGCTGAATTTATTCTTGGTCCCTTTTTCTTTGAGGAGAGCACGCTTCTTGGCCCTCAAAGATGTTCGAATACGAGGATCGGCTACTGCGAGCTTCTTCGGCAGCAAGTCATTCCTGCCCTACAAGAACGAGAATGTTTAGAGACTACTGTCTTTATGCAAGATGGTGCACCACCTCGATGGTGCACGACAAGTGACAGCACTACTTCGGGCCCACTTTGAAGATGATCGAGTAATTTCGAGAAGTTTTTCGACTGCCTGGCCTCCTCGTTCTCCGAACTTAAATCCCTGTGATTTTTGGTTGTGGGGATTTCTGAAAGGTCGTGTGTATGGAGGGAGCATATGGACTCTGCCTGAATTGAAAGCAAGCATAACACGTCCTGTTGCTGCAATTGATCGAGAAACCCTTCGCGCTACTGTTGAACATGCTATAACACGCTTCGAGCATGTGGTTGACATAAATGGAATGCACATTGAACATATGCTGTAATTAAATAAAAATTTGTGTTTTTAATCTGTTGTTTTTGTTCTTTATGCGCCACTTTTTCACCTGGTGGTCAAAATTTTAACTACAATTTTTTATTGCAGATTTCTTTTCCCCATGGTCCATATAGTGTAAATACCAAGTTTCACGAAAATCTGCTCATTAGAACAGACTCTACGTGGCTCTAAACAGGGTAACTTTAATTATAACCACCCTTTATTACAAAAAAAAATTGTTTTGTCCCATTTTGCAAAAAAATCTTTTATTGTTCTACCATTTCCACCACTTTGTTATTAATTAAATGATCCTTTTAATGTTTTTAAAGAGCACATCACGCTATCGAAATCTTTTGAATCTTTTTCATGTGTTCTCGATGATTACACTGATCATTGAGTAAATGCCCAAATAATAAGAGAAATGGTTAATTATCGGTTTGGGGAAAGGAATCCGCAATATTCGAGTGTCTTACGCAATTTAATTTTTTTGAATACTGATATATTGTTTCCATATCAACTTCCCCAAACTTTGTTAAGGAGGGTCGGAGTATAAGAACGTCAAAAAATCAATTTAAGATTAATAATGTAAAAATAACTACAAACAATTTTGAATACGACGGTGCAAAAAGTATTAATGTCACTAATTTAGAAGTAATTTTTATAAATTTTTAAAAAAACATTGTGTCTCAATTTGTATTACCGTTTTCAACTTCAACGGCCCATATCACCAAACGCAATTTTGGAGACGTAAGGAACATTTACTAAAAAACTATTAAAGATAAATGCCTAAAAATTTTAACATATATATTCTTACACAATTTGAATGTAGCATTTTTAAATATTTTGTTTAGTTTCTCAAAAAAAAAAAAAAAAAAAAAAATCTGATATTCTACAGAATTTTAAAAAATTGTCCTTTCTGGTAAGAAAAAAACTGTATAAAATCTTTAAATTTGAAAATATTAAAAAAATACTACACTCAAATTGTGCAATGTATTACTAAGGATATATGTAATAAATTGTAGGCATTTATCTCTGAAAGTTTTTTAGTAAATGTTCCTTTTGTCTCCAATACTTACGTTTGTAGATATGGGCCGTTAAAGTTGAAAACGATAATATAAATTGTACAAAACACTTTTTTTTAAAACATATAAAACATACTTTTAATTTAGCGAGATTAAAATGTTTTACACAATGGAATTTAAAATTGTTTGTAGTTTTTTTTTACAATATTAATCTCAAAATTGATTTTTTGATGTTCTTAAACTCCGACTCCCCTTAAGAAATAAAGGGTAGAAATGTGTCAAATATTAGATTTTAAAACTTGTGCACAGTCCAACTTTTCTGATTCAAAATTAGTGAAAGCTCCTCATTAAGTGAAATAAAGGTGATACGTAATTCAAGTATTAGATTTGAAAATATTTTACTCTACAATTTTTTCTGTGGCATAATGTACAGGAAAATTCTGTAATACCCTAAAATCTAGGCATATGAATGGTGGAAACGGAGGTGTGGAGTAAGGTGAAGGAGGGGGGACTACTCACTCATACTTCCAGTTTTCAAATTAAGTTAAACTGTGAAGTTTCTTAGCTTACTTATTTTCAAACCAACATATATGCTTCGATAACCTATACATTGTTATAATGTATCTACAATCCTAATTTCTACCAAAGAAGATAAAACTTTCAGAGTGAAGCGAAAGATTTATATAATGTGTTTTAAAAGTAAAAATGCATGCAGTCATTCATTTTGACATCTAAATATTTAATAGCTAATGTTAATCAGTTCCTCACCTTGGCTCCAAATACAGGTATTGTACTATAACTTGGATATTCGCTTCCAAATTTTCTCGTTAAGTTTTTCGCAAAGCTCCCAATTGCTATATATTTGTTTACAAAAAAAAAAAAAAAAAATTCTTCGTTTTGGCATTTTTGTTATCTCAATCAACTTAACAAGGGGATATTTGAGTCACTAAGTATTGCTAACTGTATTTATTTGGTATCTAGACTTGATATACCGTAATAGAAATGTACGAAGGAGCAGTTTTTTAGAATCAATACCTATCATAATCAAACTTTTTTTCACGATCTATAAATGGTTGAAATGCATTAAATGTTAAAGCAATTATTTATACTAAGTTATATTTCCACCTTTACTGCAAATTAGAAAATCTGCTCTATATTAATCGACTTTCAGCTATTCGATATTTTTTATGATGAAAAATAATGCTGAAAGGCTGTTCACATAATGAGAAACTTTGACGATGAAAGTTGACATTACATTGACATTAATCTTTTAACACTAACAGTATGTTCAATAGTGTATGTTTATGAAATCTTAGTCCACACATACTGATATGCAACTCGGTCCAAATCATAATATATTTGTATTTATTGATTAATAAATAAAAAAACCTTGTTTATTCATGAGTTGAGAAAACAATTCTGCATTTAAACCTCGAATTAGTAGTTAATGATAATGTTTTTAAGATTGTTTTTAGTATAAGTAACACACCCACATTTTTGGCATTAAAAGCCTTTTCTTTTTCATGAACTACTGAAAATCGAAAAAAGAGCATCAAAGCTAACTTTTTTCATCGAGTACCATTGTCACAAACCACCTCTAGCTAGATTAGCAATTACAAATATTATGGCATGATTGAAACAATCAGTTTATCATACCGTTGCGATGTTGAAATTATAATAAATGGAATTAAAAGTTGTCTTTATGTTTTCCAAACATATCCGATCGTTTTAAATTTATCTCGCGATCCTCAGAACGTTTACTGAAGTATTGCGAAATTTGAAACAATTTCTTGTATTTTAATTTAATAGTGCAATTTTATACTGTTTTTTAGCTTTGATAAACAGTTCCGTTTTTGGTTTAAAAGTTAGCAGAATTCCATCGACGTTGTGATAGACATACAGTCTTAAGTAGGTGAGTGAGTGAATGAGGGAGGGAAGGAGGTAGGTAACATAAATAAATAAATAAATAAATAAATTTGACACAATTGAATTTTTTTATTTTTTATTTAACTTAAACAAATCTGTAAAATAAATATATAGATTTTTCATATTCACTAAATAGAGTTAAATCATTAGAACTAGAAATCGCAACTCACAGTAGTTCCATTTTATTGATGTATTTTCTGTGATCTTTGTTACGTCAATTACATTTGCTTCCTCCTACATTACTAAATTCATTGCCCTTGAAATGTACTGTAATGTTTTATAACTTTCAAATGAGTGTTAAAAAAAAAATCCGAAAATGAATTTTTATCTTCCATAAAAATATAAAAATAAGAAAATGTGTTGACTTTTTCGTTCAAGAGCGTCAAAAAAGAGACAAAAATCATTGCCATTTAATTTTTATTTATGACATCTCATATCAATTATCCTCATTCTATACATTAATTTAAATCTTAATAGGTTTTTTTAAAAGCCATAATAATAGGGCTCATCGTATTACAATGAACTTTTCAGTTCGTATTAATATGTCATGTTTAGACAAAGGCAAAATATAACATTTTATTGCAGTATAGATTGAGTATTACACCAAATATATTTTGCCCCACAACAAATAACCTTCTATTGTTCTACCATTCTTTTCCACCACTTTTTTACTAAATTAACGTTTATTTATATGCTGTTTGTAAAGGTAATCAGAACATCATTGCCCTCCAAGATTCGTTCGTGGACTCGATGATTATATTAGTCATCGAGTGAACGTAAAAATATTACGAAAAAGAAATCTCCGGTTGGTTAATAAACTTCTGCAATTCATTATTTCAAAGTGCTCCACTAAGTTTCAGTTTTTGTCAATGCTGTTACTACCTTAACTTCTTCAAACTTTGTAAAGAAATAAGGAGGATAAATAAGACAAATATTAGATATTAAAGATTCTGCAATGTCTAACTTTTCTGCACCAAATTAACAAAATTATATTAAATAAAATAAGGAGGAAAAATATTTCAAACATCAGGTACTTATTTTCCTGAACCAAATTTAGCAGAAAGGTTCTCCACGACCTTAACATCTGGAGAATCTAAACATCTGGATAAGGAACCGGTAGAGATGGAAGAAGGAGGGTATTCGCCACTCACTTCTCCAGTTTTAAATTTAAGCGTGAAGCTGGGAATTTTTGTAACTTATGAATCTACATCTACAAAACTTTTGACATGAATGATTCAATAATCTACAAAGTGTAATATGATGTTAACGAATGTCACACATTTTACCGATCATGGTAGGTAAAATGCGCAGAATTATGCAAAAGATAATAGATTGTATAGCTAACTAAATATATTATGTTTTCAACAATAAAACTTTTTGAATAGGGTGCATTAATTTTGACCATGAAGAAATGTGTCATGTAGTATTTATCTTTTACAAAATTTAACTCTAAATCTAAATATAGATTTCGTATAAGAAGTCGAATACTCGGTGACAAGTTTTCTCGTCAAATCTCCAACTATGCAGCCGACCAAACGGTATAGTGGTTAGCGTGCTAGCTTCTAGAACGCGAAGTTGCAGGTTCGAGTCCCGTGTTTGACATGGATGTTTGTAAATGTATGTAGGCTTGTCTAATGACGAATGTTTGGGCGCATTATAGCCCAAGTGTTTCTGATGGTACCAGATAATCTGAAAACAACCAACCCCAACTATGTAATATTTTTTTTACAACAAAACATTCGTAATTGCATTTTTGTTATCACATGTTGTCATATTAACAAGAGTATATTTTAGTCACTAAATGTTCCAAACATTATTTATGTCGCATCTATATATAATGTACCGTAATAAAAATGTGTGAAAACCCCATTTTTAGTGATAGTTCTTTTAAATATCCAATGTGTTTTACTGCCATTAAATGGTTAAAACAGCATTAAAAGTGAAAACAATTCTACCATGTTTAATTTTCAATTTGCATTGATATTACTTTAAGTATTTGATACTACTTATGAATAGAAATACACTGAAAAGCTGATCACTCTATGAGACGTTTTGGTGATGATCCTTGATATAGGATGCCATAAAGATGTCCCCTTTTGAAAATAAGGTTTACTGTTAATGTTTACCTTCTTAACATGTAAGTAACGTTCATTACGCTAAATTGCATTTCATCATAATCTACCAAAAACATACCAAACGAATAAATTATAAAATATCGCAATCCTTTCCAAAACCCTTTTATTTAAAAACTGTTTGTCTTGCTAAACTTTGTTGGTATAAGTATCAAGTATTCAACACTTTTTTTTTATATACCAGTCATACAACATATGACCCCCTCTAGTGTGAAATATTATTTATTATGTTTGCATTCTTTTTATTAATTATCTAGAAAAACTGATAAAATGCATACGTATCTCCGGTCCAAAATGCATCACATTTAAAAATAATAAAAAGTTTCAATGATTTCGAAATTTTTCTCACACCTCAAAATACTTAATTTTTTGGATTGTTTGGTTGTTTTCAGATTATCTGGCACCTTCAGCAACACGAGGGCTATAATGCCCTGAAACATTCGTCATTAGACAAGCAAACATACATTTACAAACACCCATGCCTAACACGGGACTCGAACCAGCAACCTCGCGGTCAAGAAGCTAGCACGCTAACCACTGCACCGTTTAGTCGGTTTTAATGTTTTGGAATCTTATTGAGGCGGAGGAAGTTTAAGGAAGCACCTCCCTATTCCTCGTGGTGTTTCCTGAACGATATCCTCAGATGTCAATCTGAAATCTGTCTGAAACGGTTTTTCTGCTTTCTAATGCTTCTGTCACAATCATCCAATGAGATTATATTGCAAGTTGTTTTATCTTACAGGTTATTTCTCTATAATCTATTAACAAAAATTGACAGAAAACTCATTTATTATATTCTTTTAGACATAAAATCCTTTATATAACTAATATATAAAATACATAACCACTAATATTTAGTTGTACACATAACTATAGATATATAACGATTGAAAATATGTAGTGAAGGGGAGGTAGAGGTTTTTGATGTTGGTTATTTATCAGTAGTGGTAAAAAGAAACAACTGAAAAAGCTCTCACTCTCTTTTGTAATAGCTCCTGTATTTTGGTAAAAACTTATAATAACATATGCTGGTTGGTTTTTTTCAGATTATCTGGCACCATCAGAAACACGAGGGCTATAATGCCCCGAAACATTCGTCATTTGACAAGCCAACATACATTTACAAACACCCATGCCTTACACGGGACTCGAACCAGCAACCTCGTGGTCTAGAAGCTAGCACGCTAACCACTGCACCGTTTGGTCGGCTTTAACCCTTAAATGCATGCATTTTTATTTTTAATTAATGAAAATTTGAATCAATTGGGAAATGTGCGTAGCTAATGAGAAAAATTAAAAAAAGAAAACACATAAGAATTTTGCATAATGATGTATTTTTTCATCACAAAAAAATACTACATTTTTCTTACATAAATTTATCGGTACACGCAAAACTATAAATATTATTCGTTACTCTTACCTTGTTTCTATCCGAAAATAATTTTTCCTGTATGTTTTTATTACTTTTTATATAAATAATCGCCATTCGCAACACCTGCCGAAATGAAATTGTACTCAGCCAACAGCGCCAACCAACAATAACAATTTTCACAGATAATGAAATAAACTGTCAAAGATTCTAATTGCATTCGGAAACGATAAAATATGTTTGGCAAAATTAAAATTTAAAAAAATCACTATGCATAGGTTGCTATATAAAGAAATAAGAGGTTTTAAGGAATGTAGACAATTGGCAACAATATTCATTTAAGGGTTAATGTTTTGGAATCTTCTTGAGACGGAGGAAGTTTAAGGAAGCACCTCCCTATTCTTCTTGATGTTTCCTAAACGATATCCTCAGATGTCAATCTGAAATCTGTCTGAAATGGTTTTTCTGCTTTCTAATGCTTCTGTCACAATCAGCCAATGAGATTATATTGCATGTTGTTTTATCTTACAGGTAATTTCTCTATAATATATTAACAAAAAATGACAGAAAACTCATTATATATTTTTAGATATAAAATCCTTTATATAACTAATATATAAAATACCTAACCACTAATATTTAGTTGTACACATAACTATAGATATATAACGATTGAAATTATATAGCAACGGGGAAGTAGAGGTTATTGATGTTGGTTGTTTGTCAGTAGTGGTAAAAAGAAATAACTAAATACTCTCTTCTTCTCTTTTGTAATAGCTCCTGTATTTTTGTAAAAACTCATAATAACATAGGTCTATCTGATGGCTGTGTGGTTAGCTCTCTGGTCACGCATGCCAAAGGTATCGGGTTCTTATCTGGGATTAGGGATGGATGTTCATTGTGGTTCAGAATACAAGTTAAACTATAGGTCCCTACCTGATAATCCGTCATTGTGCATAAAAATAGGTCGTTGAGGGTATAAACCAACCATAGAAACATAGATGTCTTTAGTGATTTTTTTTTGTTAATTAAGTTGTTGGCAACTCAGATAGATTTAACACAGTATACTTTTGAAATTCATTATGTCTTCATATCATGTAAAGATTTTGAAACTCTTATGCTTCTTAAAAAAGACTGATTTAAATTTATTGCAATGTAAAATAAAATATTACACAAAAGAGAAAATAATTCTTTTAATTTTTTAATCAAAAGAATTATTTTTTCCCCTCTAATCTTTGAAATTAGTTACTCTTCGAAACATTCTAATAAGTATTCCCGCCCTCCTTTAAAAAAAACCTCAATAGTTTATTTGTAAATGATGTGCTTTTAATTAAAAATTGTTTCTTTAGATAGATGACCAAAATATATTGCAATATAAAATGAAATATTAAAAATATAAATAAAATATATTTTTCGACTGCTATACTTGTTTGAAAGTAGTAAATCTGACAAATGTTCTAATTAGTAACCCTCTTCACTAAAAAATTCTTCTATATCTTTATTATATAGTTATAGAGTTGAAATTATGAGTTTATTCCTTTCGAGCCTAACCATGACACATGCCTTCTTCCAAATTTTCAAATTTCCATTCATGTCTTCCCAATTTCTTTTTTCCTAAACTGTATGTTTTGAAACCTATATTGAGATCAAAAAAAGTGTTGGTAGAAGGCTATATTGCACGCGATCAGTAGCTCATTGAAAACACTACAAAGACTAAGTGTACACTGAGAGGCGGCTGCAAGTTCAGGTACCTCGTCGTACCTCATTCTGAATTTTGTATAGAAATTGGAGAAAAGTGAGTAGATTATGAATCCACTGGTCTGCCGTGGCAAAAATGGCCGAAACTGGTCAAAAATTGACTTTTAATAAGTTGAACTAAATCCAAATGCCAAATACTTGCCAAATAAAGAGCATTGTTTTTTTTTATTTGGTAAACCTCACTCTTTAATTTTCAATTAAGAAGGTTGCAGACGATTCGGATGTCTGGCGAAGGCTTACTTGCATCTTTCACAAATGAGCCAAAATAGCAATAAATATTACGTCACTTATGACGTATCTGATATCGCCAATTTTACTTATTTATAAAACATACAAGTTTTCCGAGGCACAGATCAGAAATCGTTTGCCCTTTTTCTTATTGAAAATCAAAGTGCACTGGGTTGCCAGACGAAGAAGTTTGTTTTCTTTTTGGCAAGTTTTGACATATTTGGCAATCGGATTTTAGTTCAACTCATTCAAAGTCGATTTTGACCAGTTTCAGCCATTTTTGACCAATGCATTCGTAATCTACTCACTTTTCTCCACTTTCTATTAAAAATTCAGAATTATTTTCGGTGGAATACCTAAGCTTGCAGTTGCCTCTCGGACTAGTAGGAATTAATCCCGATCCAAGGAATCCACCATTCTAGGCTTGAAACTGCAAGGATTAAACAAAAGCGAACGATATAGCACCATACAAGTTTCGGAGTTAAGAAGTGACCACCGCAACTGTAGTAACTTTGATTAAGGTGAAATGGTACCCAAAATATTATTTTCAGAAATTGCTCCACTAAAATTTAAATTATAGTAATTTTACATTGTGTTGATTGTAAATAAACATAGTTTAACCTACAGAAATATTTTGCATAAATAATTTTTGATTAATTCGTTTTATTTAAATTTTGTCAAACTTTTTTTGAAATGCTACTCCTTCCCCAATTTTAATTATTTTCCATGAAATTTTTACAATATATTCGTATTCTAATTGTTAACAATAGTTGGTATGCATTTGAAGATGCATGCTATGGAAAAGGTTTTATATGTTTTTACACTAAAAACAACAGAAAAACAGGGGTGTTTTTTTTACCAACTTTTTAATTTAAAAAAAAAAAAAAAAAAAAAAAAAAAAAACTTTGTTTTGGCATTTTTGCTATCCCAATCAACTTAACCCATTAACCGCCAAAACTCGAAATCCTCAAAAATCATGGTCAGTATTTTTAACATTTGTGGTTTTAGGGTCTTATATAACATATTTAAAGAAAAAGTTGGAATATTTTAATTACCTTTAGAGAAAATAACTGTTGCTTTGGCGCAACGTCAACGTAAAACCGAGTTAAAATCGGAGGTTTTCAAGAATTTCTTATTCCGTTAATGTTGAATACTCAACGACTGTAATTAACCGTACGTATTATTTTAAAGCTTTTTTTCAAAAATATAAACTTTTGGTACTATGTAAGTACATACATTTATTTAATATGTCTTATTTTGTATGAAAATATTGACTACATTCTTGGTGTAAAGCCACTTCACAACCATTACAGCGATATATAGTTCATTGTGACAATGTTTACTGCGAAGTCTTTTACTGTCAATTGATAGTAGAAGAAAATGTCCTTTTTGATTTTGTACTGCCAAAGAAAGACTTAGTTTGCTTGGTCTACAAGTAGATGATCTAACAAAATCCATCATCACAAAAACCATCACGTGATGCAAGGGTCCAAGCTTTATGACCGAATCTCACAGGTTTTCCATTTAGGAAAAAATTTTCAGAATGTTTTACTCTATAAGGAATCATTTGTTCGTCTATACTTAGGTCATGTGCAAATATTTGAAACTATTAAAGTTTCTTATTCAAAAAATTTCACGGTTGTACTCTCCCTTTGTATAATTTGTAATTTTTGTTAATATTGATGTTATCTGCCATATGCAAATTTTGTTTTTTTGTTTTATATTCCTGTACTGAATACGTGACATTGACTCTCTAACAAACGGGACAGATACATTTTTATATAATTACCAATACATTTCTTCTTGTGGCAATGTACGGTATTCAGTTAGAAGCAAACCAATAAACCTTTTTTAGGTAACTCTAAGAAGCAAAAAAGTCAGTCTTATTATTTTGCTGAGCATATATATTAGTTTGATTAATGAGCAATGCATACATTTCAGAGTCAAAAAACTTATCGAAAATGTCCTTAAAACTAAATTTTCTAACTTTCTTTTCATTTTTTCAACTTGGAGATGTTTTTTCATTTTTTGGTATCAATGTATAAATATGATCTATTTTCTTCCCTTTCAAAGGCTCAATTTCTTTTCTTTGTCTTTGTATTATCCACATCATTTTGATCCTTATCTTTCCTATTTGAATGTAATTCAACCTCACCAGAAATGTCATTTTTTAAAACGTTCGAGTCACTTATTACTGTATCGTCCCCTTCTTCATTGTCAGTAACATCGCCAAATTCTGGTGAAATAATAACAATGTCCATTTCAATGTCATCTGAATCAATGATGTAAAAAGTATCCAGAGTTGCACTAAGCGTAAGTTAGTGCTTTCGAGATATTTCAAATCAAAATTAAGCAGTTGCAATCACACGCGGTGTGAAAAAAAGTTCAGAAAATGTTGACCCTCTTTTCCGCTGACGATGCGCGAGCGCAACACTACTATTTCCAACATCGTAGCTCGAAGATGAATTCATCAAAACATTTTTTATTTGTGTGTGACCTTCAAGTGAACTATGGAGATATGAAATGTTATGACTAATAAACATTATTTCCCTTTCTTTATTTTTTCGGAATTGATTTAGCAATGTCAGTGCAACTTAACAGATTTCGGAAATGTTTAAGTTATTACTACTAGAAAACAATAAGGTTTAGAATAATTTTTATTATTCGAAATTAGAGTGTGTAACCTTACCAATGAATACAAGCCTTCAAATATTAGTTTAAAATTGATTACATATTTATTGTAGTTATGTTTTCTAAGCGTTGCGTGAACGCAACGCCAGCGGTTAATGGGTTAACAAGTGGAAATTAGAGTCACTAAATATTGCTAACTGTATTTATTTGGTATCTAGACTTGATATACCGTAATAGAAATGTACGTAGGAGCAGTTTTTTAGAATCAATACCTATCATAATCAAACTTTTTTTCACGATCTATAAATGGTTGAAATACATTAAATGTTAAAGCAATTATTTATACTAAGTTATATTTCCACCTTTACTGCAAATTAGAAAATCTGCTCTATATTAATCGACTTTCAGCTATTCGATATTTTTTATGATGAAAAATAATGCTGAAAGGCTGTTCACATAATGAGAAACTTTGACGATGAAAGTTGACATTACATTGACATTAATCTTTTAACACTAACAGTATGTTCAATAGTGTATGTTTATGAAATCTTAGTCCACTCATACTGATATGCAACTCGGTCCAAATCATAATATATTTGTATTTATTGATTAATAAAAAAAAAAAACCTTGTTTATTCATGAGTTGAGAAAACAATCCTGCATTTAAACCTCGAATTAGTAGTTAAAGGATAATGTTTTTAAGATTGTTTTCAGTATAAAATACACACACACATTTTTGGCATTAGAAGCCTTTTCTTTTTCATGAACTACTGAAAATCGAAAAAAGAGCATAAAAGCTAACTTTTTTCATCGAGTACCATTGTCAGAAACCACCTCTAGCTAGATTAGCAATTACAAATATTATGGCATGATTGAAACAATCAGTTTGTCATACCGTTGCGATGTTGAAATTATAATAAATGGAATTAAAAGTTGTCTTTATGTTTTCCAAACATACCCGACCGTTTTAAATTTATCTCGCGATCCTCAGAACGTTTACTGAAGTATTGCGACATTTGAAACAATTTCTTGTATTTTAATTTAATAGCGCAATTTTATACTGTTTTTTAGCTTTGATAAACAGTTCCGTTTTTGGTTTAAAAGTTAGCAGAATTCCATCGACGTTGTGATAGACATACAGTCTTAAGTAGGTGAGTGAGTGAATGAGGGAGGGAGGGAGGGAGGGAAGGAGGTAGGTAACATAAATAAATAAATAAATTTGACACAATTGAATTTTTTTATTTTTTATTTAACTTAAACAAATCTGTACAATAAATACAGGGTGGGGCATAAAGATCTCCCCATTTTAAGAGGTCAATAAAAATATATAGGACATTGAAAACAAATATTTTATTTTACATTCGGATAGAATAATGTTTGCCATTAATTAATTTTTACAATCTGCAACAATTTTTACTATTAATTAATTTCGAGGTTTTGTTGTACGAAAAAGGATATCGTCTAAATGTTTTCCTTCGTTCTCTATACACTTGTGAAGTCTCTCCCGGAAATTCAGCATAACCTTTTCCACCATTGCTGGAGGAATTGCTGCAATTTCGAATCGAACCTGTTTCTCTAAAATTAGCAACCCATAAGGATATTGTCTTTCTGTCGGGTATTCTTCCATGCCTGCTTACTCCAAAGTGCCTACGAAATAATCGTTGCGTTTCAATGATGGAATCCGCATTTTTAAAATAAGTTTGGACAACGAACGCACGATGCTCACTAGTCCAAGACATACTGTCAGTTGAAATAGCGTAATTAGGGAAATATAACAGCGCTACTTCGAACATGCCCTCTACACTAGCGCCACCGCAGCGACAGCGGCAAATTAGGGAGATCTTTATGCCCCACCCTGTATATAGAATCTTCACATTCAGTAAATAGAGTTAAATCATTAGAACTAGAAATCGCGACTCACAGTAGTTCCATTTTATTGATGTATTTTCTGTGATCTTTGTTACGTCAATTACATTTGCTTCCCTCCTAAACTACTAAATTCATTGCCCTTGAAATGTACTGTAATGTTTTATAACTTTTCAAATGTGTGTTAAAAAAAAATCCGAAAATGAATTTTTATATTCCATAAAAATATAAAAATAAGAAAATGTGTTGACTTTTTCGTTCAAGAGCGTCAAAAAAGAGACAAAAATCATTGCCATTTAATTTTTATTTATCACATCTCATATCGATTATCCTTATTCTATACATTAATATCAATCTTAATAGGTTTTTTTAAGAGCCATAATAATAGGGCTCATCGTATTACAATGAACTTTTCAGTTCGTATTAATATGTCATATTTAGACAAAGGCAAAATATAACATTTTATTGCAGTATAGATTATTACACCAAATATATTTTGCCCCACAACAAATAACCTTCTATTGCTCTACCATTCTTTTACACCACTTTTTTACTAAATTAACGTTTATTTATATGCTGTTTGTAAAAGGAATCAGAACATCATTGCCCGCCAAGATTCGTGCGTCATCTCGATGATTATATTTATCATCGAGTAAACGTATAAATTTTACGAAAAAGAAATCTCCGGTTGGTTAATCAATTTCTGCAATTCATTATTTCAAAGTGCTCCACTAAATTTCAGTTTTTGTCAATACTGTTACTACCTTAACTTCTTCAAACTTTGTAAAGAAATAAGGAGGATAAATAAGACAAATATTAGATATTAAAGATTCTGCAATGTCTAACTTTTCTGCATCAAATTAACGAAATTATATTAAATAAAAAAAGGAGGAAAAATATTCCAAACATCAGGTACTTATTTTCCTGAATCAAATTTAGCAGAAAGGTTCTCCACGACCTTAACATCTGGAGAATCAAGAGATTCTAAACATCTGGATAAGGAATCGGTAGAGATGGAAGAGAGGGGGTATTCGCCACTCACTTCTCCAGTTTTAAATTTAAGCGTGAAGCTGGGAATTTTTGTAACTTATGAATCTACACCTACAAAACTTTTGACATGAATGATTCAATAATCTACAAAGTGTAATATGATGTTAACGAATGTCACACATTTTACCGATCATGGTAGGTAAAATGCGCAGAATTATGCAAAAGATAATAGATTGCATAGCTAACTAAATATATTATGTTTTCAACAATAAAACTTTTTGAATAGGGTGCATTAATTTTGACCATGAGGAAATGTGTCATGTAGTATTTATCTTTTACAAAATTTAACTATAAATCTAAATATAGATTTCGTATAAGAAGTCGAATACTCGGTGACAAGTTTTCTCGTCAAATCTCCAACTATGCAGCAGACCAAACGCTATAGTGGTTAGCGTGCTAGCTTCTCGACCGCGAAGTTGCGGGTTCGAGTCCCGTGTTTGGTATGGGTGTTTGTAAATGTATGTTGGCTGTCCAATGATGAATGTTTGGTCGCAATATAGCCTTCTGTTGCTGACGGCGCCAGATAATCTGAAAACAACCAACCCCAACAATGCAATATTTTTTTTACAACAAAACATTCGTAATTGCATTTTTGTTATCACATGTTGTCATATTAACAAGAGTATATTTTAGTCATTAAATGTTTACAAACATTATTTGTGTCTAATCTATATCTGATGTACCTCAATAAAAATGTGTGTAAAAGCGCATTTTCAGTGATAGTTCTTTTAACAATCCAATGTCTTTTACTGCCATTAAATGGTTAAAACAGCATTAAAAGTGAAAACAATTCTACCATGTATAATTTTCAATTTGCATTGATCTTACTTTAAGTATTTGATATTACTTATGAATAGAAATACACTGAAAAGCTGATCACTCTATGAGACGCTTTAGCGATGATCCTTGATATAGGATGCCATAAAGATGTCCCCATAAAGATGTTTTTGGATTGTTTGGTTGTTTTCAGATTATCTGGCACCTTCAGCAACACGAGGGCTATAATGCCCTGAAACATTCGTCATTAGACAAGCCAACATACATTTACAAACACCCATGCCTAACACGGGACTCGAACCAGCAACCTCGCGGTCAAGAAGCTAGCACGCTAACCACTGCACCGTTTAGTCGGTTTTAATGTTTTGGAATCTTATTGAGGCGGAGGAAGTTTAAGGAAGCACCTCCCTATTCCTCGTGGTGTTTCCTGAACGATATCCTCAGATGTCAAGCCGACCAAACGGTATAGTGGTTAGCGTGCTAGCTTCTAGAACGCGAGGTTGCGGGTTCGAGTCCCGTGTTAGGCATGGGTGTTTGTATATGTATGTTGGCTTGTCTAATGACGAAAGTTTCGGCGCATTATAGCCCTCGTGTTGCTGACGGCGCCAGATAATCTGAAAACAACCAACCAACCAACCTCAGATGTCAATCTGAAATCTGTCTGAAACGGTTTTTCTGCTTTCTAATGCTTCTGTCACAATCATCCAATGAGATTATATTGCAAGTTGTTTTTATCTTACAGGTTATTTCTCTATAATCTATTAACAAAAATTGACAGAAAACTCATTTATTATATTCTTTTAGACATAAAATCCTTTATATAACTATTATATAAAATACATAACCACTAATATTTAGTTGTACACTTAACTATAGATATATAACGATTGAAAATATGTAGTGAAGGGGAGGTAGAGGTTTTTGATGTTGGTTATTTATCAGTAGTGGTAAAAAGAAACAACTGAAAAAGCTCTCCCTCTCTTTTGTAATAGCTCCTGTATTTTGGTAAAAACTAATAATAACATATGCTGGTTGGTTGGTTTTTTTCAGATTATCTGGCACCATCAGAAACACGAAGGCTATAATGTCCCGAAACATTCGTCATTTGACAAGCCAACATACATTTACAAACACCCATGCCTTACACGGGACTCGAACCAGCAACCTCGTGGTCTAGAAGCTAGCACGCTAACCACTGCACCGTTTGGTCGGCTTTAACCCTTAAATGCATGCATTTTTATTTTTAATTAATGAAAATTTGAATCAATTGGGAAATGGGCGTAGCTAATGAGAAAAATTAAAAAAAGAAAACACATAAGAATTTTGCATAATGATGTATTTTTTCATCACAAAAAAATACTACATTTTTCTTACATAAATTTATCGGTACACGCAAAACTATAAATATTATTCGTTACTCTTACCTTGTTTCTATCCGAAAATAATTTTTCCTGTATGTTTTTATTACTTTTTATATAAATAATCGCCATTCGCAACACCTGCCGAAATGAAATTGTACTCAGCCAACAGCGCCAACCAACAATAACAATTTTCACAGATAATGAAATAAACTGTCAAAGATTCTAATTGCATTCGGAAACGATAAAATATGTTTGGCAAAATTAAAATTTAAAAAAATCACTATGCATAGGTTGCTATATAAAGAAATAAGAGGTTTTAAGGAATGTAGACAATTGGCAACAATATTCATTTAAGGGTTAATGTTTTGGAATCTTCTTGAGACGGAGGAAGTTTAAGGAAGCACCTCCCTATTCTTCTTGATGTTTCCTAAACGATATCCTCAGATGTCAATCTGAAATCTGTCTGAAATGGTTTTTCTGCTTTCTAATGCTTCTGTCACAATCAGCCAATGAGATTATATTGCATGTTGTTTTATCTTACAGGTAATTTCTCTATAATATATTAACAAAAAATGACAGAAAACTCATTATATATTTTTAGATATAAAATCCTTTATATAACTAATATATAAAATACCTAACCACTAATATTTAGTTGTACACATAACTATAGATATATAACGATTGAAATTATATAGCAACGGGGAAGTAGAGGTTATTGATGTTGGTTGTTTGTCAGTAGTGGTAAAAAGAAATAACTAAATACTCTCTTCTTCTCTTTTGTAATAGCTCCTGTATTTTTGTAAAAACTCATAATAACATAGGTCTATCTGATGGCTGTGTGGTTAGCTCTCTGGTCACGCATGCCAAAGGTATCGGGTTCTTATCTGGGATTAGGGATGGATGTTCATTGTGGTTCAGAATACAAGTTAAACTATAGGTCCCTACCTGATAATCCGTCATTGTGCATAAAAATAGGTCGTTGAGGGTATAAACCAACCATAGAAACATAGATGTCTTTAGTGATTTTTTTTTGTTAATTAAGTTGTTGGCAACTCAGATAGATTTAACACAGTATACTTTTGAAATTCATTATGTCTTCATATCATGTAAAGATTTTGAAACTCTTATGCTTCTTAAAAAAGACTGATTTAAATTTATTGCAATGTAAAATAAAATATTACACAAAAGAGAAAATAATTCTTTTAATTTTTTAATCAAAAGAATTATTTTTTCCCCTCTAATCTTTGAAATTAGTTACTCTTCGAAACATTCTAATAAGTATTCCCGCCCTCCTTTAAAAAAAACCTCAATAGTTTATTTGTAAATGATGTGCTTTTAATTAAAAATTGTTTCTTTAGATAGATGACCAAAATATATTGCAATATAAAATGAAATATTAAAAATATAAATAAAATATATTTTTCGACTGCTATACTTGTTTGAAAGTAGTAAATCTGACAAATGTTCTAATTAGTAACCCTCTTCACTAAAAAATTCTTCTATATCTTTATTATATAGTTATAGAGTTGAAATTATGAGTTTATTCCTTTCGAGCCTAACCATGACACATGCCTTCTTCCAAATTTTCAAATTTCCATTCATGTCTTCCCAATTTCTTTTTTCCTAAACTGTATGTTTTGAAACCTATATTGAGATCAAAAAAAGTGTTGGTAGAAGGCTATATTGCACGCGATCAGTAGCTCATTGAAAACACTACAAAGACTAAGTGTACACTGAGAGGCGGCTGCAAGTTCAGGTACCTCGTCGTACCTCATTCTGAATTTTGTATAGAAATTGGAGAAAAGTGAGTAGATTATGAATCCACTGGTCTGCCGTGGCAAAAATGGCCGAAACTGGTCAAAAATTGACTTTTAATAAGTTGAACTAAATCCAAATGCCAAATACTTGCCAAATAAAGAGCATTGTTTTTTTTTATTTGGTAAACCTCACTCTTTAATTTTCAATTAAGAAGGTTGCAGACGATTCGGATGTCTGGCGAAGGCTTACTTGCATCTTTCACAAATGAGCCAAAATAGCAATAAATATTACGTCACTTATGACGTATCTGATATCGCCAATTTTACTTATTTATAAAACATACAAGTTTTCCGAGGCACAGATCAGAAATCGTTTGCCCTTTTTCTTATTGAAAATCAAAGTGCACTGGGTTGCCAGACGAAGAAGTTTGTTTTCTTTTTGGCAAGTTTTGACATATTTGGCAATCGGATTTTAGTTCAACTCATTCAAAGTCGATTTTGACCAGTTTCAGCCATTTTTGACCAATGCATTCGTAATCTACTCACTTTTCTCCACTTTCTATTAAAAATTCAGAATTATTTTCGGTGGAATACCTAAGCTTGCAGTTGCCTCTCGGACTAGTAGGAATTAATCCCGATCCAAGGAATCCACCATTCTAGGCTTGAAACTGCAAGGATTAAACAAAAGCGAACGATATAGCACCATACAAGTTTCGGAGTTAAGAAGTGACCACCGCAACTGTAGTAACTTTGATTAAGGTGAAATGGTACCCAAAATATTATTTTCAGAAATTGCTCCACTAAAATTTAAATTATAGTAATTTTACATTGTGTTGATTGTAAATAAACATAGTTTAACCTACAGAAATATTTTGCATAAATAATTTTTGATTAATTCGTTTTATTTAAATTTTGTCAAACTTTTTTTGAAATGCTACTCCTTCCCCAATTTTAATTATTTTCCATGAAATTTTTACAATATATTCGTATTCTAATTGTTAACAATAGTTGGTATGCATTTGAAGATGCATGCTATGGAAAAGGTTTTATATGTTTTTACACTAAAAACAACAGAAAAACAGGGGTGTTTTTTTTACCAACTTTTTAATTTAAAAAAAAAAAAAAAAAAAAAAAAAAAAAAAAAAAACTTTGTTTTGGCATTTTTGCTATCCCAATCAACTTAACCCATTAACCGCCAAAACTCGAAATCCTCAAAAATCATGGTCAGTATTTTTAACATTTGTGGTTTTAGGGTCTTATATAACATATTTAAAGAAAAAGTTGGAATATTTTAATTACCTTTAGAGAAAATAACTGTTGCTTTGGCGCAACGTCAACGTAAAACCGAGTTAAAATCGGAGGTTTTCAAGAATTTCTTATTCCGTTAATGTTGAATACTCAACGACTGTAATTAACCGTACGTATTATTTTAAAGCTTTTTTTCAAAAATATAAACTTTTGGTACTATGTAAGTACATACATTTATTTAATATGTCTTATTTTGTATGAAAATATTGACTACATTCTTGGTGTAAAGCCACTTCACAACCATTACAGCGATATATAGTTCATTGTGACAATGTTTACTGCGAAGTCTTTTACTGTCAATTGATAGTAGAAGAAAATGTCCTTTTTGATTTTGTACTGCCAAAGAAAGACTTAGTTTGCTTGGTCTACAAGTAGATGATCTAACAAAATCCATCATCACAAAAACCATCACGTGATGCAAGGGTCCAAGCTTTATGACCGAATCTCACAGGTTTTCCATTTAGGAAAAAATTTTCAGAATGTTTTACTCTATAAGGAATCATTTGTTCGTCTATACTTAGGTCATGTGCAAATATTTGAAACTATTAAAGTTTCTTATTCAAAAAATTTCACGGTTGTACTCTCCCTTTGTATAATTTGTCATTTTTGTTAATATTGATGTTATCTGCCATATGCAAATTTTGTTTTTTTGTTTTATATTCCTGTACTGAATACGTGACATTGACTCTCTAACAAACGGGACAGATACATTTTTATATAATTACCAATACATTTCTTCTTGTGGCAATGTACGGTATTCAGTTAGAAGCAAACCAATAAACCTTTTTTAGGTAACTCTAAGAAGCAAAAAAGTCAGTCTTATTATTTTGCTGAGCATATATATTAGTTTGATTAATGAGCAATGCATACATTTCAGAGTCAAAAAACTTATCGAAAATTTCCTCAAAACTAAATTTTCTAACTCTCTTTTCATTTTTTCAACTTGGAGATGTTTTTTCATTTTTTGGTATCAATGTATAAATATGATCTATTTTCTTCCCTTTCAAAGGCTCAATTTCTTTTCTTTGTCTTTGTATTATCCACATCATTTTGATCCTTATCTTTCCTATTTGAATGTAATTCAACCTCACCAGAAATGTCATTTGGTAAAACGTTCGAGTCACTTATTACTGTATCGTCCCCTTCTTCATTGTCAGTAACATCGCCAAATTCTGGTGAAATAATAACAATGTCCATTTCAATGTCATCTGAATCAATGATGTAAAAAGTATCCAGAGTTGCACTAAGCGTAAGTTAGTGCTTTCGAGATATTTCAAATCAAAATTAAGCAGTTGCAATCACACGCGGTGTGAAAAAAAGTTCAGAAAATGTTGACCCTCTTTTCCGCTGACGATGCGCGAGCGCAACACTACTATTTCCAACATCGTAGCTCGAAGATGAATTCATCAAAACATTTTTTATTTGTGTGTGACCTTCAAGTGAACTATGGAGATATGAAATGTTATGACTAATAAACATTATTTCCCTTTCTTTATTTTTTCGGAATTGATTTAGCAATGTCAGTGCAACTTAACAGATTTCGGAAATGTTTAAGTTATTACTACTAGAAAACAATAAGGTTTAGAATAATTTTTATTATTCGAAATTAGAGTGTGTAACCTTACCAATGAATACAAGCCTTCAAATATTAGTTTAAAATTGATTACATATTTATTGTAGTTATGTTTTCTAAGCGTTGCGTGAACGCAACGCCAGCGGTTAATGGGTTAACAAGTGGAAATTAGAGTCACTAAATATTGCTAACTGTATTTATTTGGTATCTAGACTTGATATACCGTAATAGAAATGTACGTAGGAGCAGTTTTTTAGAATCAATACCTATCATAATCAAACTTTTTTTCACGATCTATAAATGGTTGAAATACATTAAATGTTAAAGCAATTATTTATACTAAGTTATATTTCCACCTTTACTGCAAATTAGAAAATCTGCTCTATATTAATCGACTTTCAGCTATTCGATATTTTTTATGATGAAAAATAATGCTGAAAGGCTGTTCACATAATGAGAAACTTTGACGATGAAAGTTGACATTACATTGACATTAATCTTTTAACACTAACAGTATGTTCAATAGTGTATGTTTATGAAATCTTAGTCCACACATACTGATATGCAACTCAGTCCAAATCATAATATATTTGTATTTATTGATTAATAAAAAAAAAAAACCTTGTTAATTCATGAGTTGAGAAAACAATCCTGCATTTAAACCTCGAATTAGTAGTTAAAGGATAATGTTTTTAAGATTGTTTTCAGTATAAAATACACACACACATTTTTGGCATTAGAAGCCTTTTCTTTTTCATGAACTACTGAAAATCGAAAAAAGAGCATAAAAGCTAACTTTTTTCATCGAGTACCATTGTCAGAAACCACCTCTAGCTAGATTAGCAATTACAAATATTATGGCATGATTGAAACAATCAGTTTGTCATACCGTTGCGATGTTGAAATTATAATAAATGGAATTAAAAGTTGTCTTTATGTTTTCCAAACATACCCGACCGTTTTAAATTTATCTCGCGATCCTCAGAACGTTTACTGAAGTATTGCGACATTTGAAACAATTTCTTGTATTTTAATTTAATAGCGCAATTTTATACTGTTTTTTAGCTTTGATAAACAGTTCCGTTTTTGGTTTAAAAGTTAGCAGAATTCCATCGACGTTGTGATAGACATACAGTCTTAAGTAGGTGAGTGAGTGAATGAGGGAGGGAGGGAGGGAAGGAGGTAGGTAACATAAATAAATAAATAAATTTGACACAATTGAATTTTTTTATTTTTTATTTAACTTAAACAAATCTGTACAATAAATACACGGTGGGGCATAAAGATCTCCCCATTTTAAGAGGTCAATAAAAATATATAGGACATTGAAAACAAATATTTTATTTTACATTCGGATAGAATAATGTTTGCTATTAATTAATTTTTACAATCTGCAACAATTTTTACTATTAATTAATTTCGAGGTTTTGTTGTACGAAAAGGATATCGTCTAAATGTTTTCCTTCGTTCTCTATACACTTGTGAAGTCTCTCCCGGAAATTCAGCATAACCTTTTCCACCATTGCTGGAGGAATTGCTGCAATTTCGAATCGAACCTGTTTCTCTAAAATTAGCAACCCATAAGGATATTGTCTTTCTGTCGGGTATTCTTCCATGCCTGCTTACTCCAAAGTGCCTACGAAATAATCGTTGCGTTTCAATGATGGAATCCGCATTTTTAAAATAAGTTTCGACAACGAACGCACGATGCTCACTAGTCCAAGACATAATGTCAGTTGAAATAGCGTAATTAGGGAAATATAACAGCGCTACTTCGAACATGCCCTCTACACTAGCGCCACCGCAGCGACAGCGGCAAATTAGGGAGATCTTTATGCCCCACCCTGTATATAGAATCTTCACATTCAGTAAATAGAGTTAAATCATTAGAACTAGAAATCGCAACTCACAGTAGTTTCATTTTATTGATGTATTTCCTGTGATCTTTGTTACGTCAATTACATTTGCTTCCCTCCTAAACTACTAAATTCATTGCCCTTGAAATGTACTGTAATGTTTTATAACTTTCAAATGTGTGTTAAAAAAAAATCCGAAAATGAATTTTTATATTCCATAAAAATATAAAAATAAGAAAATGTGTTGACTTTTTCGTTCAAGAGCGTCAAAAAAGAGACAAAAATCATTGCCATTTAATTTTTATTTATCACATCTCATATCGATTATCCTCATTCTATACATTAATATAAATCTTAATAGGTTTTTTTAAAAGCCATAATAATAGGGCTCATCGTATTACAATGAACTTTTCAGTTCATATTAATATGTCATGTTTAGACAAATGCAAAATATAACATTTTATTGCAGTATAGATTGAGTATTACACCAAATATATTTTGCCCCACAACAAATAACCTTCTATTGTTCTACCATTCTTTTCCACCACTTTTTTACTAAATTAACGTTTATTTATATGCTGTTTGTAAAGGTAATCAGAATATCATTGCCCTCCAAGATTCGTTCGTGGACTCGATGATTATATTAGTCATCGAGTGAACGTAAAAATATTACGAAAAAGAAATCTCCGGTTGGTTAATAAACTTCTGCACTTCATTATTTCAAAGTGCTCCACTAAGTTTCAGTTTTTGTCAATGCTGTTACTACCTTAACTTCTTCAAACTTTGTAAAGAAATAAGGAGGATAAATAAGACAAATATTAGATATTAAAGATTCTGCAATGTCTAACTTTTCTGCACCAAATTAACAAAATTATACTAAATAAAATAAGGAGGAAAAATATTTCAAACATCAGGTACTTATTTTCCTGAACCAAATTTAGCAGAAAGGTTCTCCACGACCTTAACATCTGGAGAATCAAGAGAATCTAAACATCTGGATAAGGAACCGGTAGAGATGGAAGAAGGAGGGTATTCGCCACTCACTTCTCCAGTTTTAAATTTAAGCGTGAAGCTGGGAATTTTTGTAACTTATGAATCTACATCTACAAAACTTTTGACATGAATGATTCAATAATCTACAAAGTGTAATATGATGTTAACGAATGTCACACATTTTACCGATCATGGTAGGTAAAATGCGCAGAATTATGCAAAAGATAATAGATTGTATAGCTAACTAAATATATTATGTTTTCAACAATAAAACTTTTTGAATAGGGTGCATTAATTTTGACCATGAAGAAATGTGTCATGTAGTATTTATCTTTTACAAAATTTAACTCTAAATCTAAATATAGATTTCGTATAAGAAGTCGAATACTCGGTGACAAGTTTTCTCGTCAAATCTCCAACTATGCAGCCGACCAAACGGTATAGTGGTTAGCGTGCTAGCTTCTAGAACGCGAAGTTGCAGGTTCGAGTCCCGTGTTTGACATGGATGTTTGTAAATGTATGTTGGCTTGTCTAATGACGAATGTTTGGGCGCATTATAGCCCAAGTGTTTCTGATGGCACCAGATAATCTGAAAACAACCAACCCCAACTATGTAATATTTTTTTTACAACAAAACATTCGTAATTGCATTTTTGTTATCACATGTTGTCATATTAACAAGAGTATATTTTAGTCACTAAATGTTCCAAACATTATTTATGTCGCATCTATATATAATGTACCGTAATAAAAATGTGTGAAAACCCCATTTTTAGTGATAGTTCTTTTAAATATCCAATGTGTTTTACTGCCATTAAATGATTAAAACAGCATTAAAAGTGAAAACAATTCTACCATGTTTAATTTTCAATTTGCATTGATATTACTTTAAGTATTTGATACTACTTATGAATAGAAATACACTGAAAAGCTGATCACTCTATGAGACGTTTTGGTGATGATCCTTGATATAGGATGCCATAAAGATGTCCCCTTTTGAAAATAAGGTTTACTGTTAATGTTTACCTTCTTAACATGTAAGTAACGTTCATTACGCTAAATTGCATTTCATCATAATCTACCAAAAACATACCAAACGAATAAATTATAAAATATCGCAATCCTTTCCAAAACCCTTTTATTTAAAAACTGTTTGTCTTGCTAAACTTTGTTGGTATAAGTATCAAGTATTCAACACTTTTTTTTTATATACCAGTCATACAACATATGACCCCCTCTAGTGTGAAATATTATTTATTATGTTTGCATTCTTTTTATTAATTATCTAGAAAAACTGATAAAATGCATACGTATCTCCGGTCCAAAATGCATCACATTTAAAAATAATAAAAAGTTTCAATGATTTCGAAATTTTTCTCACACCTCAAAATACTTAATTTTTTGGATTGTTTGGTTGTTTTCAGATTATCTGGCACCTTCAGCAACACGAGGGCTATAATGCCCTTCTAGTTGTTTTATCTTACAGGTTATTTCTCTATAATCTATTAACAAAAATTGACAGAAAACTCATTTATTATATTCTTTTAGACATAAAATCCTTTATATAACTAATATATAAAATACATAACCACTAATATTTAGTTGTACACATAACTATAGATATATAACGATTGAAAATATGTAGTGAAGGGGAGGTAGAGGTTTTTGATGTTGGTTATTTATCAGTAGTGGGAAAAAGAAACAACTGAAAAAGCTCTCCCTCTCTTTTGTAATAGCTCCTGTATTTTGGTAAAAACTTATAATAACATATGCTGGTTGGTTTTTTTCAGATTATCTGGCACCATCAGAAACACGAGGGCTATAATGCCCCGAAACATTCGTCATTTGACAAGCCAACATACATTTACAAACACCCATGCCTTACACGGGACTCGAACCAGCAACCTCGTGGTCTAGAAGCTAGCACGCTAACCACTGCACCGTTTGGTCGGCTTTAACCCTTAAATGCATGCATTTTTATTTTTAATTAATGAAAATTTGAATCAATTGGGAAATGGGTGTAGCTAATGAGAAAAATTAAAAAAAGAAAACACATAAGAATTTTGCATAATGATGTATTTTTTCATCACAAAAAAATACTACATTTTTCTTACATAAATTTATCGGTACACGCAAAACTATAAATATTATTCGTTACTCTTACCTTGTTTCTATCCGAAAATAATTTTTCCTGTATGTTTTTATTACTTTTTATATAAATAATCGTCATTCGCAACACCTGCCGAAATGAAATTGTACTCAGCCAACAGCGCCAACCAACAATAACAATTTTCACAGATAATGAAATAAACTGTCAAAGATTCTAATTGCATTCGGAAACGATAAAATATGTTTGGCAAAATTAAAATTAAAAAAAATCACTATGCATAGGTTGCTATATAAAGAAATAAGAGGTTTTAAGGAATGTAGACAATTGGCAACAATATTCATTTAAGGGTTAATGTTTTGGAATCTTCTTGAGACGGAGGAAGTTTAAGGAAGCACCTCCCTATTCTTCTTGATGTTTCCTAAACGATATCCTCAGATGTCAATCTGAAATCTGTCTGAAATGGTTTTTCTGCTTTCTAATGCTTCTGTCACAATCAGCCAATGAGATTATATTGCATGTTGTTTTATCTTACAGGTAATTTCTCTATAATATATTAACAAAAATTGACAGAAAACTCATTTATTATATATTTTTAGATATAAAATCCTTTATATAACTAATATATAAAATACCTAACCACTAATATTTAGTTGTACACATAACTATAGATATATAACGATTGAAATTATATAGCAACGGGGAAGTAGAGGTTATTGATGTTGGTTGTTTGTCAGTAGTGGTAAAAAGAAATAACTAAATACTCTCTTCTTCTCTTTTGTAATAGCTCCTGTATTTTTGTAAAAACTCATAATAACATAGGTCTATCTGATGGCTGTGTGGTTAGCTCTCTGGTCACGCATGCCAAAGGTATCGGGTTCTTATCTGGGATTAGGGATGGATGTTCATTGTGGTTCGGAATCCAAGTTAAGCTATAGGTCCCTACCTGATAATCCGTCATTGCGCATAAAAATAGGTCGTTGTGGGTATAAACCAACCATAGAAACATAGAAGTCTTTAGTGATTTTTTTTTTGTTAATTAAGTTGTTGACAACTCAGATAGATTTAACACAGTATACTTTTGAAATTCATTATGTCTTCATATCATGTAAAGATTTTGAAACTCTTATGCTTCTTAAAAAAGACTGACTCAAATTTATTGCAATGTAAAATAAAATATTACACAAAAGAGAAAATAATTCTTTTAATTTTTTAATCAAAATAATTATTTTTTCCCCTCTAATCTTTGAAATTAGTTACTCCTCGAAACATTCTAATAAGTATTCCCGCCCTCCTTTAAAAAAAACCTCAATAGTTTATTTGTAAATGATGTGCTTTTAATTAAAAATTGTTTCTTTAGATAGATGACCAAAATATATTGCAATATAAAATGAAGTTTTAAAAATATAAATAAAATATATTTTTAGACTGCTATACTTGTTTGAAAGTAGTAAATCTGACAAATGTTCTAATTAGTAACCCTCTTCACTAAAAAATTCTTCTATATCTTTATTATATAGTTATATAGTTGAAATTATGAGTTTATTCCTTTCGAGCCTAACCATGACACATGCCTTCTTCCAAATTTTCAAATTTCCATTCATGTCTTCCCAATTTCTTTTTTCCTAAACTGTATGTTTTGAAACCTATATTGAGATCAAAAAAAGTGTTGGTAGAAGGCTATATTGCACGCGATCAGTAGCTCATTGAAAACACTACAAAGACCAAGTGTACACTGAGAGGCGGCTGCAAGTTCAGGTACCTTATCGTACCTCATTCTGAATTTTTTATAAAAATTGGAGAAAAGTGAGTAGATTACGAATCCACTGGTCTGCCGTGGCAAAAATGGCCGAAACTGGTCAAAAATTGACTTTTAGTAAGTCGAACTAAATCCAATAGCCAAATACGCCATAACTTGCCAAATAAAGAGCATTGTTTTTTATTTGGTAAACCTCACTCTTCAATTTTCAATTAAGAAGGTTGCAGACGATTCGGATGTCTGGCGATGGCTTACTTGCATCTTTCACAAATGAGCCGAAATAGCAATAAATATTACGCCACTGATGACGTATCTGATGTCGCCAATTTAACTTATTTATAAAATATACAAGTTTTATGAGCCAGAGATCAGAGTGGAGAGCAATGGGTTTCCAGACGAAAAAGTGTGTTCTCTTTTTGGCAAGTTATGACATATTTGGCAATCGGATTTTAGTTCAAATCATTCAAAGTCGATTTTTGACCAGTTTCGGCAATTTTTGACCAATGCATTCGTAATCTACTCACTTTTGCCTCTCGGACAAGTAGGAATTAATCCCGATCCAAGGCATCCACCATTCTAGGGTTGAAACTGTAAGCATTAAACAAAAGCGAACGATATAGCACCATTCAAGTTTCGGAGTTAAGAAGTGACCACCGCAACTGTAGTTACTTTGATTAAGGGGACATGGTAACCAATAAATTATTTTCAGAAATTTCTCCACTAAAATTTAAATTATAGTAATTTATAATGTGTTGATGGTAAATAAACATAATTTAACCTACAGAAATATTTTGCATAAATAATTTTTGATTAATTCAATTTATTTAAATTTTTTCAAACTTTTTTTGAAATGCTACTCCTTCCCCAATTTTAAGTATTTTCCCATGAAATTTTTACAATGTATTCCTATTATAATTGTTAAAGATAGTTAGTATGGATTTGAAGAGCTATGGAAAAGGTTTTATATGTTTTTACACTAAAAACAACAGAAAAACAGGGGTGGTTTTTTTCCCCAAACTTTTAATTAAAAAAAAAAAAAAAAAACTAAACATTGCCCACCTTATGCCATACTAACTTTTCTTTCTCAGATGTATATAAATGCACTATAAAAATTTCCCAATCCTAACTATATTTAGAAAAAAGCTTTAGGGATTTAAACAACACTCAAACTGAAAAATAACGAACTGAGAAAAACAATGTTAAAGATTTCTTTTTCACCTTTGATAGTGTGAGAGGGTTTAAAAATACAATATAACTTTTTATCTACAAAGGTATAAGTATAAATTTTTGCACAGCTATTCAGAAATATATTCTCCACATTATGGAATAAAAATTTAAAAATTGACATATTCGTCATTTTGTGGGTACCATGTCCCCTTAATTGAATAAAGAATGTAAAGTTTCCTTAGTCATATTAGACTATTTTGTTGTTATTATTTTACTTTTTAATGATTTTGAAAGTTTTCCACCAACTAGAAAAAAATGTATGTACACTGTTGTAATTTTTAATGTTTGTTCCACATTCTAGAACACAGGTAGCAAGGAAGTATTATCCATTGTCGGAAACCAGGGTTCCGGGAAGATACTAATAACTATACTAATAGATAGAAGATAACTATACTAATGGTAGGTAAGATAGTCCATGCTGAATCTTTTAGAAACATCTTTATAAAATACACGATTTCTTTAAAATTAAATACTTCAAAACCAGCTCAAAGTTTACCCCCATCGTCTTTTCTTTTAACACTATACTTCAATTTTAAATTTTTGCATCAACATTTCAAAACTTCCAGTATATTTTACCTAGAATTGGGCGAGATTGGCCAAGATCCGTAGCAACGGCCAATCAACAACGGTTCACATTGGGATCGGTCAGTGTCGAGCCGATATTGGCCAGCGTATTTGTGCTACTGGAGAATAGGCATTTGTAAACAGCAAATTTAGAGTGGGATGCTACAAAAATCTTTTAAAAGAAAAATATACAGAAGAAAATTAAAAAAAAAGAAGAGCATATTATTCATAAACCACAGATACATTCCAAAAAAAAAAAAAAATAGACTTTCGACTTGTTTTATCTGACATGATTTTTATACTTTTAATATACCATAAAAATCGTATAAAAATATCTGTAGTTAAAAGCTCATATTGGTACTTCTTTTATTTTTTTCATAACTCTGGCAAAATTTCTAGATTTGGATTTTTGAATGTTTGAGTCTTAGATCATAAAATACTGCCGGGACGTCTGCGTCAGGTGTTTCTCTTAATTTTTTTCTGAAATATAACCCCATTTCCAGGTATGGAAGTGGGTGAGTTTCTTTCTCTTCCTAACTCAATCCTCTCGATGAGTAAGTTTTTTTTATCAAAATAGGTTAAAAAATTGCATATTTTTTTATTGCATATTTCAAATCTACATATAGTTAAGAGTTGTCATCTTGAGGTGAACAGAAAACGTGGTAAAATGTTCAACGACGATGAACTTTTTACCACGTGTTCTGTTCATCTGACATACTTGGATTTTGTACTTTTTCTATTCAACTTAAATGTAGCTCTACGATAAATAAATTGTATGCTCATTTTCAATAAATAAAATTAAATCGTTAAAGCTAGAAATCATAACTCACAGCAGTTGCATTTTATAGATGTATTTTCTGTGGTCTTTGTTGCACCAATCTGTACATTTGCTTTCCTCCAACACTGCTTAATTCATTGCCCTTGAATGTACTGTGATGTTTCATGACTTTCAAACTAGTGTTAAACAATCCGAAAATGAATTTTTATATTTCATACTAATATAAATATAAGAAAGTGTGTTGGCTTTTTTTGTTTAAGAGCATCAGAAAAGTAACATAAATCATATCAATTTATTATTTATTTATCCCATCCTATATTAAGAATCCTTATTCCTTATATTAATATATAAGTTAATAGGTTTCTTTAAAAGCCATAACAATAGGGCACAACTGATTTTAATGAACATGTAAGTACGTATTAATATAATGTCATATTTAGACCAGGGCTAAATTCAATATTTTATTACAGTTTAGGTGAGCATAGCATCAAATATCTGCAACAAATAACCTTCTATTATTCTATAATTTTTTGTCACCATTATTTTACTAAATTAACGTTTCTTTAAATGCTGTGAACGAGATTAATTTCTTGTTTCGAGTGTAATAATTGAATGTTTTCGTGGTCTCGATAATTATATTTGTCATCGAGTTAACGTATGAATATTTAGAATAGTGGTAAGAATGAAAAGAAACCGGCCACTTGAAGGAAAGAAAATATTGTCAAGGGAAATTAATACCCAAAAATTTATGAATAATCGATTTTGAGTCTGTTATTATTAATCAAAATTTAAAATTTCCCCTTTAAAAGGATACCACATTTGTAATAATAAATCTACTAGAACTATTTTTAATAGTTTCTTGAAGACAAAATTAGTAACTGTTAGTGTAAGAAAAGTTTTCTTTAAAATGTGCGTTTTTCTCAAAACTACATTTTTCAATATTCATGTGTCCTTTTCTCAGAAACTGCGTAAACTATCGTCCCGAAATTTTTTATCACGTATTCCCTTTTTGTATCTGTATATACTGAAGTGGTATTTTGTTGTATTTTAATAATATATTTTGTTTTGGCGTTTTTTGGGAAAAAATACTTGTGATTTTTAACAAAGTTGAGTGACTTTCGCAAAAATTCATTTAAAAAAAAGCAAATGGATCGCATAACTTAAGTAGACTAACAAGTGTCTTCTAAATGCACTGAAATAGAAATTAGGCTTCTATGTCAAATACTTTCTGAGAAAAAGGTACATAAAATATGCTAAATTAAACTTACCGGTACAGAAGGTACCAACTCTACTTACTATAAAGAAAGAAATAATTTTATAAGAAATCTTTGAATAAATTCTTGAATTCTTCCGAATTTCCCGCTCCAAAAAATGCAACGTACATGCAGCGGCTCCCAAAAGTGTTCTTGCTGTTACAAATTTCAATCAATTACTACATTATCCATCTCAAAAATTCAAATTTTAGAATATGATTTTTATAATAATATCTCTAATTTCATCTCAATAAAACTGTATAAAATATTTTTAATGCAGAGTAAAATACTTTTTTTAGAAAAATCATTAACCTAAAAGTAATACAAAAAATATCTCCGAAAAGTCTTCATACTCTTATATTTTTTTACACATTAGTATATTATAATATTTTGGTAAATTAGTAAATTACATTATATCTTTTAGCATTCACACTACAACTTTTAAGCGTCTGAGAAGAGATTTCACTAATTTTTTTTAATACAATTTTGCATCAATGTTCCTCCATTCTCCATCATTACTTTTTTTTTGTTAGCTTTTTATTTTAATGTCCTGTTTTATTGCTTTAGCTTCCAATTCTCTCCAAATCTGTTTTTTAGGGTAAAATCTATCGACTGAAGTAGTGTTTATAGATTTTGTAGGCAATTATAGAAGCAAAGGGGGTGATCATTGATTCCTGTGTGCTCAAATCATTATCTTTTTTATAATACCCAAAATTTGGGACGAAAAATTTAATTTATTATTCAAAATATTGCAATAGAATTTTTGATTCAGCATTCCATCTTTAATCATCAAATTACAGAGTCCTGATACTGACAAGAATCTACACACAAGGACACATCCACTTCCATGCATTACTGTTCCAACAAAGTTCTTAGGATAATGCACCCATCGAAACAAAAAACGTTAAATTTGTTTTCATATTGAAATAGATCTTGTTTGCAATACGTTTCTGGTTTATTTATCATTGCCTTTGTAAAGAAAGGTGACATTTTCTTTTTCTAGCATTTGCGCAATTTTATCTTCGGGGAAAAACACCCATTTAGTCCTGCTGATCTGACTACTTTCTAAGCAGTTTCAAGTGAAACTGAAGTCAATTTTTTCTTCTGCAATCTGAAGAAACGTTTATAGCACACAAATGTGGATTTTCAATTTTCTTGCAATAAATCTCTTTTCACGTTCAGTTAGCGCAGTTGGGCAATCTTTTCGTGGCTGTTTTTGAATGCTATTTTCCTGTTAAAAACGTTTTAATACGCACTTGAATTGTTGAAGGGAATAATTTTAATATATTAACAATGCATCGAACGGATTTACTACAATTAGTATGAAATATGATTAATTTTTAACTGCTGTTTGTTACTTTTTTACGGCTAAGAGCTATTTTAAATTATAAATAAATTCTAATTAATAGAGAAAGAAAATATTACACACAATCATATTTTTAAATGTCACCACAATACAATAATCAAAAAAAAAAAAAAAAATGTCAGAAAATAAATTTATTAATGCATTTTTAATTTAATTAAGGAAACAAAAGGACTTGCACAAAAATTGATTGACTTGTTTGTTATAGAAAAAGAAAAGAACTCAGTTTATGTTTAAGTATAAAGAATGTGTACTAAGTAGTTTATGTTATATTCATTCAATAAATAGTTCATATTCATGGCATTGCATATTTTTATCTAATTATTTCTTGAACCTATAATGATTACTGGTATATATGCCTCACATTTCTTTTAATAAATATATTAAGAAACCGGCCGTATTTTTTATTTTAATTTCATTTTCTACTCAGAACCATCGAGAGTATTTGCTGCCTTTGACAAAATTTTCTGGTGGCGCTCTTGGTGGTAAGAAAAATCTACTAATATTCATAAACCAAAGATTCATTCCAATTAAAAATAAACTTTCGACTTATCTTATCTGTCATTATTTTTAAAACTATAATATACCATAAAAATGGTAAAAATATGTACTAGTTAAATCTCATATTGGCACTGAATATATTTATTTCGTAGCTCTTTAAAACTTTCTCGAATCTGATATTTGAATGCTTGACTCTTAGCTCA